>JAJKFI010000022.1:3104030-3152553 GCA_029204185.1 Lerista edwardsae | reverse complement strand
GTTGTCTTGTGTGCTACCTGAGGCATCTGGTGGGCCACTGTGAGATACAGGAAGTTGGACTAGATGGGCGTTGGCCTGATCCAGCAGGGCTTTCTTATGTTCTTACCAGCCTGGCCGAATGACTTTGAATCGGCCAGAGACAGAGAGGTCCACCACAGTGGAGCCCAGGCGGCATTCTGGACTATGCACATCCCCAACTGGGCCTCCATCCACGACCAACGAGAGATGAGGCCAGAGCTCCTGGAACTCCTGCAGAAATAAGGAAGAAGAGGGGTAAGAACTTCCAAGTCGGAGGAGCCCGGGAAGCAAGCATCACCAAATAAGATGAGGACCAGGCAGGAATCGCGAGACAGCCCTTCCTTTGGCTGAGCAAACGATGTCCAGCTTTAACAGACTCGGTCCTGATGCAAGGAGGAATTTTATGGTCGCAAATTGGTTGTGCAGGGCTCATGCTTGCTGAAGTGAGACAGACAAGGCTCTGTCCCCATTGCAACAAGTGCCCCGTTGCAAGAGCCCAAGCGGTCCTTACCGTGACTGTGAGGTTGCTTGACTCAGCACTGATGTTCGCACTGGTTAAGGCCAAAGGAGCAGCACATGCCCTGGCAAGCTCTCTGATGAACCAATGCTGGGGGATGCGGACACCCACTAACTGAAACGCAAGGGACAGAGAGATGAATTTTGCTGTCCTTAGGCTGAGGTCAACATCCACACTCCCAATTATGTGACGGAGGGGGAAGCATGCAAGTGCTGAAGGCAGGGCTTCGTTGCTTCTGCACTTTCCAAAACACCCAAGCAGAACAGGAACTCTAGGCAAGATAACAAGGTTGCTGAGAGCCATTTCCTTCAGTGAAAATATCCGTTTTTAGCCTGAGACTCACAATCCAGTGTTAACATTTTTATTCTCTCTCTCTCTCTCTCTCTCTCTCTCACACACACACACACACACACACACACACACACACACCCCGCCCGGAATATTCCTAGTCCACCAATTTGCACTTTAATTTTAAGCAGCGCAATCATAGCATTGGAAGGGACCTAAAAGGTCATCTAGTCCAATCCCCATCAACTGTATTTATATACCACTTTTCAACACAAGTTTACAAAGTGGTTTACAGGCTAATGATGATGATGATGATGATGATGATGATGATGATGATGATGATGATAAACGGCTCCCTGTCCCAAAGGGCTCACAATCTAAAAAAATGCACACCACCACCAGCAACAGCCACTAGAAAAGAGACTGTGCTGGGGTGAAGAGGGACAGTTACTCTCCCCCTACTAAATATAAGAAGACACCAATTGAAAAGTGCCTCTTGCCCAGTTAGCAGGGGTTAACCCAATGCTCACCACAATCTCTTTAAGATTTGGGTCTGCAAACATCCCCAGCAGGTTTTCAAGAACTTCACGGTATGAAGATCCTGTGTAGTTAGGATGGGCCAATAAATTACATTCCTGGGAAGTGGCCGCATCAGGCACATCAGCTGGTGGCAGGAAGGAGAGAGCCCGTCTCCGTGACTCACCAGGGTGAAGGGGTTCAGGTCCTTGTTGAGAGCCTCGGAGCGCTCCAGAACCAGCGTCACAGGCCCAGGAAGGAGGTCGCGCAGTAGCTCATCAGGCACCCGGACATTGCAGTACCTGAAAGAGGTGCAGAGAGGAGCTCAAAAGCAGACCAGGGTTGAGGGAGGAGGAGAAGGACTGGGGAAAGCAGCTCACAGGTCTGTGCTATTGAGCCCAACAGAGACCAAGGAAGCACTGCACGATTGTCACCCATCTCCAGGCTGGAAGGGGGACACTGACCTCCTACACGCCCACATTGTTGTTGCCTTGAAAAAATTTTTAAAAGAAATTACTGGTGTGAGTGCTGCCTCCAGGGATTCACTGAATATTTTGAGCCAATCTAGGTCCCAATCTAGGACCTTGGCTTGCACTGGCCTCCTGGCACTCTTAAGAATGGATTTCCTCCAGAACTCTGTACAATCCCCTTTTAAAGGCACCCAGGCCAGATGTCATTGCCCCCCCCTCCTGTGGCAAGGAGTTCCACAGATTAATTACATGCTGTGCAAAAAAGTATTTCCTTTTATCCGTTTTAACTCTCCCAACACTCCATTTCACTGGCTGTCCCCTTGTTCTGGTCCTGTGAGAGAGGGGGAAAAGAATGTCCCTGTATCGACTAACTGTCCCGTGCATCATTTTGTATGCCTCAATCATGTTCCCGCTTAGGCGCCTTTTTTCTAGACTGAAGAGCCCTTAACGCTGCAGTCTTTCTTCATAAGGGAGGTGCACAAGGTAGCATATTAGGATGCAACTGAACAAAAAGCACTCTAAAACACAACTAACACATACACTGGAACTTTTTTCACATACACTGGAACTGTTGAGTTCCTCTACGGCACTCACTGAAAGGAGGCTGGCTCAGTTCTCTGTTGGTTCTTTCATGTGGGACAATCTGATCCAGCCATTAATCTGTACTTAATCTGTGGAACTCCTTGCCACAGGAGGTGATGATGGCATCTGGCCTAGATGCCTTAAAAAGGGGACTGGACAGATTTCTGGAGGAAATGTCCATTGCAGGCTACAGGCCATGATGGTTAGTGCAACCTTCTTATTGTGGAGGTGGGCTACCTCGGAGTGCCGGATGCAGGGGAGTGGCAATGAGATCTAGTTGTCTCGTGTGCTCCCCGAGGCATCTGTGGGCCACTGTAAGACACAGGAAGCTGGATTAGATGAGCCTCTGGCCTGATCCAGCAGGGCGGTTCTTATGTACTTGAGGCCTGGAGTAGGTTGCAGATGATTATAGCTCCCTCCCCACAGACAGGATAGCAAATTCTGTTTTATTTACCTCAGAACTGTACCTCAGAATGCCAGGTGCAAGGGAGTGGCAACAGGATGCAGGCATCTTGTTGTCTTGTGTGCTCCCTGAGGCATCTGGTGGGCCACCGTGAGATACAGGAAGCTGGACTTTGGCCTGATCCAGCAGGGCTCTTCTTATGCTCATTGGGACATCTGCCAGTATCGTTACCATCAAATTAAGGGTCACTTCCCCACCTGTAAATGTGCTCCACTTCCGGCAGGCAAATGGCCAGTGGCTTGCTCCCGTTGCGCCCCTTCAGCCTGTAGACCGCTTCAACCGCTTGCGAGTTCTGTGCCAGGCAAGCAATGCCATAGATGGTGTCCGTTGGTACTGCCACCAGGCCGCCCTCCTGCAAGACAGTGACTGCTGCAGTCAGTACATCCTTCTTGCCTGCGGGATGGGAACAAAGATAGGTATTTAGGGCTGCCTCCTGGATCCCCAATTGAGTCCCTGTGTCAGGACGTTAATGGGGTTGCAAAACCTCATTGGGGGATCACAGCCATGCTTCAAAGCCTGTGCAAGAGAAGGATTGGATCCAAGCTAATAATGCCACTGCCTTCCCAAAATGGAGTTCTCGAGATCATCCTACACAGTCTCTTCTTGCTGTCTTGCCACACAGATCCTCAGACTGGCCCTGCTCAGGCCAACACCTTATACGGTTGTTGAGAAGGTACACAAGATGTATCATAGTTTGTTTACTCCCCTGGTCAATTGTTTCCCCACCCTCGTTAGGGCCTGATGAGGAGAATTGGGTCTAGCTCCAATTTTTGAACACTTAAGAACATCAGAAGAGCCCCACTGGAACAGGCCAAAGGCCCATCTAGTCCAGCTTCCTGCATCTCACAGTGGCCCACCAGGTGCCTCAGGGAGCTCAGTAGACAACAAGATGCCTGCATCCTGTTGCCACTCCCTTGCACCTGGCATTCTGAAGTCGCCTACTATTAATGTAAGGAGGTTGCCCCACCCATCATGGCCTATAGCCCACGATGGACTTTTCCTCCAGAAATCTGTCCAGTCCCCTTTTAAAGCCACCTAGGCCAGATGCCATCACCACCTCCTGTGGCAAGGAGTTCCACAGCTTAATTACCCGCTGGGTCAAAAAGTATTTCCTTTTATCTGCTTTAACTCTCCCAACCCTCAATTTCAGTGGATGCCCCCTGATTCTGGTGTTGTGAGAGAGGGAAAAGAACATCCCTCGATTGACTCCATCCCTCCCGTGCACAATTTTGTATGTCTCAAACACTCTCTGTGTTCAAGTTAAAAATGTTTAATATTTAATTTTGGTTTTTCTGTTTTTTGTGTGTGTTTTACTTATTCTGCTTATTGTGGTTACTTTGAACTTTGTTTTGTTCTCCGTAAGCCGCCTTGGGCATTTGCTTCGGCATGGGAAAGGCGGGGTATAATATTGGTCAAATAAATAAAATACATAATGTAGAAGGAAACAGTGCGGGCAGCAATGGGGGGCTTATGGATTGTGCCCCAGGAGGCAGATGGTGGATCCACATTCTTATATTCACTTAATTGATTGAGGCAGGGCCCATGAGAGGGGGTCACAAAGGGGGGCCCAAGAGGCCTCAGCAACGCATCCCGACAGGAGAAGCAGCAGCCACTGTGCATTTTCTAGCAGCAGCAAATTTCTTTTCCCTCTCTCACAACACCAGAACCAGGGGGCATCCACTAAAATGGAGTGTTGGGAGAGTTAGATGCTTTTTTATCCAGCAGGTAATTAATCTGTGGAACTCCTTGCCACAGGATGGCAATGATGGCATCTGGCCTAAGTGCCTTTCAAAGGGGACTGGACAGATTTCTGGAGGAAAAGTCCATCATGGGCTATGGGCCATGATGGGTGGTGCAATCTCTCCTTACATTATAAGTAGGCTACTTCAGACTGGCAGGTGCAAGGGAGTGGTTACAGGATGCAGGCATCTTCTTGCCCCATGTGCTCCCTGAGGCATCTGGTGGGCCACTGTGAGATACAGGAAGCTGCATTAAATCGGTCTTGGCCTGATCTAGTGGGGCTCTTCTTAGTTCTTATGCACAGGTTACAAGCCGTGACGGGTATGTGAAACCTCCTGGTTTTGGAAGTAGGCCGTCTCTAAATGCCAGGTGCAAGGGAGTGGCCACAGGATGCAGGATGTGTGCTCCCTGAGGCATCTGGTGGGCCACTGGGAGATGCAGGAAGCTGCACTAGATGGGCTTTTGGCCTGATCAAGCAGGGTTCTTCTTATGCATTGCGGGGATTAGAGACCTTTGGATCATATCCATAATAGAAGTCTGTGCGCTGCCCGCGAGTAAGGAAATCCAGGCAAGGGAGGATTCCGGGAAGGGGCTTTGGGGGGACGGACTCTTTGCAGCCTCGCTTCAAGGGGAAGACGGAAGCAGAAGCAATCGCAAGAATAGCCAGAGACACCCGCTTGGTGGTGGTTGGGAAACCACGCTCCCCCCCGCTGGATTCCAACGCAGCGCAGCACGCCCTGCGCTTCCCTGCGGTATGCTACGGGGTGGGAGAGGTAGGAGAGGCACTCTGCGCATGCACAGAGGGTGGGGTTGGAGGACTTGGACGCAGGACCGGCTGCGTCCGCCACTCACCCTGCGGGCTGCATCCAGCCAGGCGAGCGACCTTGCTGCCGCAGCAGGCTCCCCCCTCGCAGCTCCCGGCGCCCGCCAGCGCCCGCACCGCTCCTTGCCTCGCGCTGCCCAGCATCGGAACGCCGAGCCCGGGACTGCCGGGCGTGCATATGACGACACTTCCGTCAGCCCCCCTTGACGTCATTGCTCCGCCCTTTAAGCGCGCGTAGAGGCTGCTGGCTCCACCTTCCCCTTATCCGGGGCTGGAGGTAATGCGCTGAATCGACTTTGCTCTTGGAGAGCTGGGGAGCTCACAGCTGTTGGCACGACCCGGGATGGAACAAGCAATCCTTTCTTCAGCTGCAGTCCTAGGCTCACACAGCATGTCTACTCCAAAGTAAGCCCCATTATAGTCGATGGGGCTTACTCCCAGGTAAGTGTGGATAGGATCGCAGCCACAGCCTGCAGGACAAAGTGACAGCTGCTGGCGCCGCAGATACCCAAGTATTGTAACGTGATCCCCCCTTCTGAGCAAGAGGCATTTTTCCAAGTGGGGTTCCTCTTCGACTTAGCAGCAGGAGAGTAATTGTCCCTTTTCACCCCCGCGCAGAGTCTTTTCTAATGGCTGTTGCGGGTAGCGCCCTGCATTTTTTTTTTTAAAGATTGTGAGCCCTTTTGGGACAGGGAGCCATTTAACTTATTACTACTTGTAAACCGCTCTGTGAACTTGTGTTGAAAATGGATATGTAAATGCCAAGGGGGACAAACAGATGGTTACTAGAGCCAGTTGCCCTAGGAGCAGAGCCACAGAACTGGGAAGTTTTTTCATCCATCTTCAGCTGCTGTGCACCAACCTGCAGCGCTGTGGTGGCACATTGGTTGAAAAACAGCTGGGCTGAAGAACCGGAACTGGCATTTCAGGGCTTTCTCACCAATGCCAAACCCAAGGCTTTCTGCCTTTTGCACCGATTTCTCTCTTCTTCCTCACTGGTTCAGGTCCTTGGCTGGACCACCTCCTTATCATCATCATCTAAATCTCAGTCATGCATGACCAGAGCAGGGAGAGAAAACAGCTCTCTGGCCTGCTCCAGCAGCCCCCATCACCTCCACAAAGGACTCCTCCATAAGCAGCAGGTTTAAATAAGCATTTAATTAGGATTCCATTGGTATTAATATTGCTTTCAATTAAAAAAATTAATTTCCCACTTCCTTGCAGGTATTTCAAAGTACAATATTAATGTTATACAAAAATGGAGCAAGTTAAGCAAACACTGTTATTTCACATTTTACATTCTTCAAAAAAATACAAATTCATGTTTATGTTTCTGGGATTTTGGGAGAGGCTCTTCCGTTGGAAGTACTGTACCTGTAACTGACATCTTCACATCACGCAATGCAAGGACATTTGTTCCCATGTTGCAGAGTTAAAATTAAATTCGCTTAAACACAACACACGCGCTCCTGAGAGAAACCGGCAGCTTCAAACCATCTCCACTTAACCCGCAGTGTTGCCCCGGAGAAGCAGGCAACAGGAGACAAGGAGGCCTCGGAACGTAGACCCGGCAACACCACATGCTGTCATCAAGAGGGGTGCCCAGCTAATGCCCCCCCTCTCTGGGGTCCAGGCTGGAAGTGGGGACCCTGAAAGGCACATCCCAGACACCATCTGAGAGCCTTTGGGAGTCCCTGACTCCAACACACCAGGACAGGGGTGTCAAACTAATTTCATACAGAGGGCCAAATGGCATTCATTATGCCTGCTCTGTGCCAGAAGTGATGTCATAAAGCAGGAAGGGATGTCATAAAGCGGGTCATGACTGGAAATAAGCATTTTCTTCACATTGGAACTGATTAGCTGCAAATGACGGACGAGAAAATATGCAACTTATAGCATCTTCCATCTATAGTATCTACTATCTTTGATAGTATCTTTAAGATATGGGAGAGCCCAGTTATCGTGCGGCAATGACATCCTTCCAGCAATGACATCTCAAGCAGCAACCAGCTGATGGTGATGCTTGGCGAGCCCAAGGGCTGGATAAATTGCCCCTGGGGGCTGCATCAAGCCCATGGCCTTACGTTTGACACCCCTGCTTTAGGGTGTCACTGAACAGCAGGTGGTAATTGTGGTGAACAGGCTTGAAAACCTTGCCTTAACTGAGGGATTGTCTTCCCCCACCTGATCTCCATCTCACACGTGATAGCCACACCTGGTAGCATTTCACCGCACAGGGGGCACAGATGCACCCACAGCCTTTCCCCCCCCCTGCCTCTTGAGGGAGCAATGAAAAGTACCCATCTCCAGCGATGCCTTAAATTAATGCAAGGTGGGAAAGGGGCAGTTACCTGAGGGAGCCTCTTCCTCCTCCTCCACACTCACCCAACCAGTGCTAGAGAGAGAACGGCAGCTCCTCCTCTTTACCCACATAAAGCGGCTTAGTAGCTAAGCGACTGGAAAGAGACAACACTGCGGAGCAAAGGAAGATCCCAGTTCACTTAACAGACTGCAAAAAGAAAAATCAAAGAATCTCCCTGGGCATTACTGGTGAAGGTTATAGGTGGGGAACAAAAGAGAACATCCCCCATGTGTTAAAGTAGAAACTGCATTTACTCGAAAGTGTCCACTGCATAGAAACCACTTTTTTTTCTTTTTTCTTTTTGGCCAGCGTGCACACCACTAGAAACACAGTGTGGGTTACACACCATTTCCACAAAACAAGCACACAGACAGACAGGACATTCCCACCCCACATAAATATCCAGTTTCCTTGGCATTTCTCAGTGCAGAACCAGAGTCCAAACCCTAGAAAGAAACGCGACGGGATGCAAATCTTGAATGCCAGCCCTGTCCCTGAATACAGGGAATGTTATTTTAAAAACAAAGAGGGGGAGGAGACCCCATTTCTGAAAACAGGCTAGGAAGGAAAAAAAATCCCCAATTTGGAAACAAAACTGCTATCCAGAACACGGAGCATTCGAGAGCAGCATCTACCTGCAATTGCTGCCATCTCTGCAAAGAGGACCGAGCTTTCTGGTTATGGTTTTGCAGAGAAGGGGAGCCCACTGGGGACGCAGCTGTCACTTTCTCTGGGTCCCTGTTTGTCGAGAGCAGTTTCCTCTTCTTGGCACCTGGAGGGTTTCGAACTGCTCACCCCTTTGGGCCACGGACACCAGAGGAGACTGTAAATCCTACTGAACTGCAGGGCTCTACCACTTCCGGTGACAAGTCACTTGCAGTGAAGTAAGGCAGGAATGTGATTTCCAGAAGACCAACCCCAGAAGGCTCGACATGCCCACCCGAGGTCAGCCTGTTCCACTTCTCCTCTGCAGCAGTCAGAAGGGGAACGTGGCCGTTGACACAGACTCGGCATCCAAGCAGTGAGCGAAGCCGCCTCCCGCAGCAGGAGAAATTCCTTTCAGCTCAGGCTTCCAGTGGGGTTTTTGCATAGACTGGACATTTGCTGAGAGATGCGTAAGTTAGAAGGGGGGGCAGGACAGACATCGTTGAGCTGGCTCCCACACCACGTCCATCCGTCGCACACAGGCACGCAGAGCGCAACGGGGACGCCACTGCGGCCGACATATATTGCACGGGGTTAAGTGCTCGTCTTTTTGCACACCCAAGTTAACTTTTACTCAGAGCAAAAAAAGGGGGGGAGAGGGAGAACCCTAATAACTTTGTGAAAAGTATTTACAAAGGAAATTGCAGCAAGTCGGCTTAAAGAGAACTAAAGTGCATTTTAGAGCCCAGCACGCTGGTGTCGGTGGAGCAATCCCCAGCAAACGTTTTTTTTTTTCCTTCTCTCGACTCCGGCAGCAGCTTCCAGCAAATGCAGCAAACCTGCTCTCCAGCACCGTCCCCCGTGTGGGTCGGGGAGGATTCCCCACTTGCCCTCCATAACCTGGGTTCTTTGTGCAACCAAATCACCCCAACTGAGCCCCCACCCCCACCAGCTGCAGTAGCTAGAGAAGCAGGCCTGGAATCCATAGGGCCCGAAACACCGCAAGCAAAGAGGATGTTCCCACCCACAGGGCAGGTCTCCAATGTCCATCCTTGTGGCGCAGTATTCTAACAGAGGTGTTCCTATGAAAACCTCAATCCCTGGCTACCGTCATGGTGGCCTCTCCACGTCCAGCCAAGGAACACCTCAGGCTACGCAGGGCTTACCGGCACACAGGAGGGAGAGGGGATGCTCCGCTAGAGGGCCTGACTCCATAACAACAAGCAGAGCAGAAGCGAGAATCAGCAGAAGGCTGTTTCTCTGCTTTCCCCCCTCCGCCTGCTGCTCCACCAGCATACTACGTTTATGTATAGAAGCAGCCCTCTCGAGCGACAGGCTGCAGACAGTCATGGCCAGCAATTCCTGGCTCCGCTCGCTCGAGGCTGCAATCCTATGCACGCTTTGCCCATTGACGACAATGGGACTGCTAAGTAGACAAATGTAGGACTGTTATGTGCTCCAAGCTGCCTGCTAATTGTCAATGCACTGTGGGGTCTGTGCTGAGCAGCTATGAAGTCCCCCCCGCCCCGAGGTCTTACCATGCTACAGGGATGTTCCCTGAAAAGAAACAGCTGCCACAGCCAAACAATTTCCAGCCCAAACACCATCTTGATCCTGCCTTGCTACAGACCAGCTTAAGATGGGCAGTGCCTGGTTGGGGGGGGGGGGAGGCAGCCCTTGTGCCAATCAGGCTGCCTCTCCACACACAAGAACCTTCCCTCCAGCCATCAGACAAATCCCCTGAATTGACTCTCCCTTACAGTCTCCCCCTAGGGACAAATCCAGGCAGATGGCATTATCTTCTTTAAAAGTAGCAATGCAATACATATAACCTAAACACGTGACAAAGGTGGCTGCACGCATGGAAACCTTACAGGCACTGGGTTAAGGGGACATCTATGTTAGGATTTTTACCCTGAGTTAAGTTAGGAGATAAGAAAGGCTGCGTTTTTTTCTATCACAGCGGGCTGAGGATAGGACTGAACAGGAATCAGACACTTGGCAGGTAAGGCAAAGCATTTGGGAAGAGCTGGAGGACCGGCTGGCCAAGGGCCAGCTCACTGCAAAGGGGAGTTGCTCCAGAGACACAATGGCAATCAGTTGCCCGCAGCACAATCAGTGTGTGTGTGTGTGTGTGTGTGTGTGTGCTTTGCTGGAGCTGGCTGGATCGTTCCTTGGTAGGAAGAGCCTGCTCTACCTGATGAAGAAACTGAGGCACCTCCACAGCCACCTCTGGCGACGGGCGCCTTTCACTGTGCCACAAGCTGCTGCGCTGGGCAAGTGGTTCCGGTAAAGCTGCAACAGTGCAAATCCTTTTAGCCCCTGAACTCCATGTAAACACCCAAACAGCTGTTCAGTGGCACTCCGGCACCCGGCGGGATCCCGACGCAAGAGCCGCCGAGGCAGGCAGGCAGGCGCTCCCCCTGCTCGTGTGCAAGCTCCGAGGAGAGGCACCCTGGCAGGGGAACCCGTGGGGAGCGCCTGCCCTGCCCTGCCCGGAACTGAAATGGGTGGCGACACCCGGCACAGCGCAGCTGCCTCTAGCCAACCTCTTCTCCTCTGTTCCCTCCCCTACAATTATAATAGTGCACATGTGGTACTGAAGCCACGCCCCCCCAGCCCCTGTAACAAGAGCCTCCCGTGCCAGCAGCCCTGCTCCCCAACGCCCACCACCATCCAAGCAAGGTGCAACGACGGAGCAGCCAGCCCCATGAGCCGCGGCCCCCGGCTCCCGGGGGGGGAGCCAAAGTGACCGAGAGTGCAGCCCAGCAGTTCAGGCAGGGCTTTGCGCCTTGTCGCGGCGGACAGGCCCCTCCTCCCTGGGAGAGGACCCGCCTTCCAGGGCGCCGCAGGCTCCGGCTCCCGCTCCTCCTTCCGCTTCGGCCGTCCCGGGCCAGGCTAGGAGGGGCTTCACTTGGGGAAGCTGCTGCCCAGGGCGAGCTCTTCCTCCCCTTGCAGGAGGGCTTCCAGGGGAATCAGCGGGGAAGGGGCCTCGGGGGGCTGGAGGGAGAGGAAGTCCGAGACATCCATGGCACTTAGGGACCGGGTCTGCAAGTCTGGCGGGCTCCTGGCCAGGGCGCTCTGCTCGCAAGGCGGAGGCAACGTGGAGGAGAGGGCGGCCGCGGAGGACGCGGGGGCGGCCGCGGATGCGGCGGGGAAGGCTGGCGGCGGAGGCGCTGGTGCAGGAGGCGCCTCTGCAGCCTGGGGGCCTGGCGAGGAGCAGCTCTTCCTGCTGCTGGCCTTTTCCTTGCCCGAGTCCCGGCAGGCACACTGGCACTGGCAGGCCTCCTCCTGCTTGATGATGATCACGGGCACGCTCAGGCCGATCTGCTGCACCGAAGTCCCTGCGGGCAGAAGAATGCGGGCAGGGCATCAGTTCGGAGGGCAGGCGCCAGCAGCTTCCCTGCCACGCTTGCCCGTTTTGTACGCACACTTCGGGGCGCCCCTATCGAGAAGGAGCGGCAGGAGACAGGAAGGGAAGCGTGGCCCGCAGCAACGGCCGGGAAACGGTCGAAGCAAAGCGGGGCTCGAGCAGCAAAGGTGCCTTGGCCCCGGGCCAACTGTCAGCAGGCGGCAGCAGCACAATGCCCTCACTGGGCGGCAGGAGGAGAGGCTGCCACTGGGGCACTGGCAACCTTATGCAGTCAGAAGGCTCACAGGGTGCCGAACCTCTGACTTTCTGGCAGCTGCCCAACCGTTAGGCCAGAAAAGGGGCAGGGGCATGGTTCGGGAATCAGTTTCCTGCTAAGAGGAGCCGAGAGCAGAATCCTAACCTGGAATTAGCTTGGCACAGTTCGGCCAGCACAAGGGACACCGTAAAGCACGTCTGAACCACTCTTGAAGTCAGGGAAGGTGGCGCGTGTCTGTGGGCTGCTTTCTCTGACTCCCAAGAAAACGTACTTTGCAGCGGCCCGTGGGCTGGCCTAACTTTGCCAGCACTAACTCCAGGTTAGGATTGCACTCTAAGTGCCAGTGTAGGAAGCAAGGTTAGAGGATGACACCGTCATCCCATCTCACAGGCCCTTTTGCAGTGCCGGTGAGCCACAAAAAAGAAAAAGAAAAAAAGAGGATGCTGATATGACCCCAGCCCTCGCATGCGACTTACCTGCATTACCGGCGACTGGCAGGGCAGTAGTAAAAAAGACCTTTTCCAACACTGGAGCCTGTGGCTTTGGGAAGAGAAAGAGAAGCGCTTAAGCAGAGACATGCTCTGGGAAGAGAAAGAGGCACCACACTCTGTCTGAGCCCAGGCAGACAGCAAAAGCAGCACCTGAGTACATGCCTGCCAGGCAACACGCCCTTCTGGCTTTGCAGGTAAGGTCACAGACCCTTGCAGTCCTGCTCAGTGCTGGCAACGTAGCCTGGAGCCCCCCCCCATGGAGCCCTAAGACCCCAACCCCAACCACTCCTGTTAGCACTCTCTGCGCAGGCAGCACTAACCATTTGCTCCTGGGCCTGCGGCGTCCTCGTGGCGCCGTTCAAAATCCACTGGAGGTTCTGCTCTCCCATGACGATGCTGGACTGGAGGATGGCCGCACTTTGGGACGGGGTGATGGTGATGGTGGGGCTGCCGGACAGCACGGAGCTCCCTCCCACAGGCACAGTCTGAACCCCAGGGGGAAGGGCCTCGGGGGCGCTCGGGGCTGCCGGCGCAGGGACACCCGTGACCACGGAGAGGCCAGTCCCGACAGGCTGGGGGGGTGTCTGGATGTGCTGAAGGAAGTCCTGGGAATTGGCTGCAAACAGTGTGCTGTTAGAAGCAGGCACTTCGGGGGGCTGGAGGATGGTGGGCGGGGTGCCGAACGTCACTTGCGGAGTCCCTGCGGGGGCAGGAGGCAGCGTCGGCGGGGCGGGCTCAGAGATGCCGAGCTGCAGGACGAGCGGCAGAGACAGCGCTGGGGCCTCTCCTGGGGGTGGCTGGACAGCAGGGGCCGGATCTGCATCCCCACCAAAACTGTCGATCAAGGTGGCTGCCAACAAAGAAGCACCGTTAAAAAGGGCTGGAGAAGAGAATCGCACAGCTGCGGGTCAGAACACAGGGGGAGGGGGCTGAGCTTTCACATCCGACTTCCAAGCATGCTCCAGCAAGGGTGAGGACCCCTTAATCCCTAGCCTGTTTTCCCATGAGCCTCAGTGTGTGGGATGCTGCTCTTGCTGTCAAGGCTCTGCGGAGGCTGGCAAGGACCACGCAGCTAAGACGTTGCAGATTCCTGGGGGTTTCCTGGCCTCTTGAGACCAGCTAACTGAGAAACCGCTTATTCCTCTTGACGTGCCCAGCTTGACATGTCCTCTTGACAGGGCCAGCTGACTGAGAAATTCATTATGAATCAATCCACGCCTGTTTCTGCGTTTATTCCTTTGTTGCCGCTGGATGACGAATCAGGTCACCGCGATAGCGGAGTTCTTAGCCGCAATCAAGAGCCAGGAGTAGTGATTCTGGAGCTGGACCGAGAAGGTCCAACGTCAACCCCCCATTCAGCCAAGATGCTTCTTGGGTGACACCTTGGGCCACAGACTATCAGCCTAACCAACCTCACAGGACTGTTGCGAAGACAAAAAAGGAGGAAGGGACTCTATTTAAAGCTCATTGAAAGAAGGTTGGTATAAACATGTGAAAAGCAATAAGAACATAAGAAGAGCTCCACTGGATCAGGCCAAAGGCCTATCTAGTCCAGTTTCCTGTATCTCACAGTGGCCCACCAGGTGCCTAAGGGAGTTCAGTAGACAACAAGATGCTTGCATCCTGTTGCCACTCCCTTGCACCTGGCATTCTGAAGTAGCCTCCTATTCACGTAAGGAGGTTGCCCAATCCATCATGGCCTGTAGCCCATGCCTTTTAAAGGCACCTAGGCCAGATGCCATCACCACCTCCTGTGGCAAGGAGTTCCATACTTTTTTGCCCAGCGGGTAATTAAGCTATTTCCTTTTATCTATTTTAACTCTCCCAACACTCAGTTTTAGTGGATGCCCCCTGGTTCTGGTATTGTGAGAGAGGGAAAAGAACATCCCTCTATCGACTCTATCCCTCCCGTGCATAATGTTATATGTCTCAAGAGGCTGGTCTTTTTGCAGAGGAACAGCTCATTTCTAGTTTCCTCCAGCCACCATCCCTTGGCACCAAAAGACTGCCAAGTTCTAAACCTCAGGGCAGTTTGCCAATTTCCTACAATCAATGGGGCCAAAAGGAAAGGAAAGACCAGCCCCCCCCCCCTTACCTGTGTGCTGAGAGTCTTCCTGGTTTGCAGGAAGTTCTGGGTTCTGGAACATGGACTCGAAGATGCCTGCTGGAACGATGGTACTCAAGTCTTGTCCATGCATCTGGGAAAAGGAGGTCAGGGTGAAGTATGAACTGGGCCTGAGCTTGGTGACCACGCAAGCCACTTGCTTCGATGGGCACACTCACAGGGCAAGCTCCTAGTTTTAGAAACTCCTGAACTGACAGTGCTGAAAGGACCCTGCGTGGTTCCTGCAGGGCCAAGGAAGGCCACCACTGTAATGAAGACTGTAAATTCTTACCCAAAGTAAAGGCTAGGGACGGTTTCTGTGCCCCACAACTGACTACCAAAGATACTTACTGGGTGCGAATTATCCCGCAGTTCTGAATCTGTGGACATGAGGCTCAAGTCGCTCAGACAGAGTGAGTGGTTTGTGTCCTGCGGACGAGGAGAGGGAGCATCAGCAAAGCATTTTAAAAAATCGAAGTTGGGGGAAACCACGGGCCAAATCCTACCCAGCTTTCCAGCACTGATGCAACTGTACCAATGGGGTGTGGGCTGCATCCTGTGGTGAGGGGAGAATCAGGAGGCCTCCTCAAGGTAAAGGAATGTGTATTCCCTTACTGCATGGTTGCATTGTAGCAGCATTGGTGCTGGAAAGCTGGATAGAATTGGGCCCTAAAGACTTGGGCCAAAATCCATTTTTCATCTGTTTCATAAAATAACTGATCGCTCAATGAAGAAAGCAGCCTGCAGCAGAACAACAAATGGAGTCATGGCGGAGTGTGATTATTGTATGGTGGTGCTGCTGCCACTGACAACGGAGGGAAGAGTGGTTGTCTCTATGGCTTTTCCTCCCCCCCCCCCCCGGTCAGTTCCTCCCAACTCACAGGCTGGTACAACTACGTTCATTCATTCATTCATTCATTCATTCATTCATTCATTCATTCAGTATTTATATACCGCTTTTCAACACACAGTTCACAAAGCGGTTTACAGGCAAATAGTAATAATAAAGTTAAATGGCTCCCTGTCCCAAAGGGCTCACAATCTAAAAAAATCCATGTTAGATTGACATAAGAGGGACAGAACTGCCTAGTTATTGATTTATTTACTCAGATCCTCAAATGCAGTTGTGTCCTGGTGACTGTTTCCCCCCATCTGCCCCCTCACGCTGTGTCCCTTCTTGCTCCCTTGAACTCTAATGAATGCTTAGACAAGCTTTAACGTTTAACTACCACAACTTGATGATTAGCTCAAATTCAAAATATTAAATTATCTTATCTTTGCTAATCGGACATTCCAGAGATCTCCAGAATTCCAGGAATTCCAGAGTTTAAAAAATAAGCCATTGAGAAAGAGAGGAAATGCCCAGCGGAGTTTGATTTCGGTCTCTCTCAAGTCTCCCAGTCTTTGCAATCTCATCGGTTCAGACTCCAGCAAACAGTGGCAACGGTTAGCTTTGATGGTGAATCCCATCAAATCCCACCCAGTCACCCACCAGCGTGTCTGACACAGATAGGACAGAACTGTTCAGATTTGGGGTTGATTCTGGCAATCAGCGGTGGTGTTTCTTTTGCTCTGGAAAACTGCAGGGCCTGAGTGAGGTGATTCAATGCACCTGTGCCTGGGTGTACGTGAGGTCTGGCACGAAGACCTAGCCATGACTCAGCACTGTGCTGATTGGCTGGAAGGCAGGATAAAAGGCAGGGAGCAGAAGCCTTCTGTGTGGGTTGAGAGAGGAAGGGCAAAGCACAGCCGGACTGATTAGCCATCGTTGAACCATCTGTTGCTGCATGTATCCCGACTGGCTGCGATTCTGACTTCGGACTGTTCTCGGGACTGCTCGAATTGGTGTTTCCTTGCAACTAAAATATATGTCACTGAAGAAGTAAAACAACGCTTGGATGTGCCTCTTTTCCTTGAGTGGTCCACCGACCGGTTGCACGGCTCAGGGGGCTGGTTCGCGTGCCTCTGACTTGGCCTTGAAGTCAGCGGCTACGTTCACAAGAACCAGGTTCAAATCGTGGTCACATAGGCTGCCATCTTACACACCTACCTGGGAGTAAGTGCCAGTGAAATAAATGGGACATTTCTGAGTTGGTATGCATAAGATTGCTGTTAGCTACGTGGGTGTTTGCATGCACACACGCAGGTGCACGTGCACGCACACACACACAAAGCCACGGCCATAGATAATCTAGAGGGGGGAGAAAATTGTGATAACCAAATAAAACACAAAAGTGCAGAAAGTGGCATTATCATTTTTAAAAAACACCATCAAATCTGCAAAAAAAATGGAACACCTATTTTATTTTGTTTTTATTAATTAAAGGAGGGGTGTATGGGTAATTACTGTGGCTTGATCTGCTGACACGATACCACTTATATCACCAGCTTAGTATACAGGTATGCCCCCTTCCATTCCGAACTCCACCATGGATACCTGAAACCGTGGATACTGGGGATGCCTTTTTAAAGATAGAGGAGCATCAGTGATTTTGCTGCCACAAGGTAAAAAAAGAGATTTATTTAATGTTCCCCTATCTTTAATAGTATTTTTGAGCAATCATACCAAGAATCACCCATGATTTAACTTTGAATTTTTGTTGGCAGGAAGGGGTGGAGGAGAGGGACTGTGTTTGGGAAACTCAGGTGCCTCATTTTGAACACATTAATTAGCATATCCATGTTTCCTGTTTTGCAGCTAGTATATTTGGGGGATTATGGCGGCCCCCTTCAAACCACCCCAAATTAAAGAAGATGTTTTAGATCAAATTGATAAACTACATATAAATAAGTCACCAGGCCCAGATGGTATACACCCAAGAGTAATTAAGGAACTAAAGAACGAAGTTGTTGACCTCTTAACTAGAGTATGCAACTTGTCCCTTCAAACGGCCACGGTACCAGAGGATTGGAGGATAGCCAATGTCACGCCAATCTTTAAAAAAGGGAGAAGGGGGGACCCTGGAAACTACAGGCCTGTCAGCCTAACGTCTGTTCCGGGTAAGATGGTGGAAAGCCTCATCAAAGATAAAATCCTAAAACATGTAGAGGAACAAGTGCTGCTAAAGGAAAGTCAGCATGGCTTCTGTAAGGGTAAGTCTTGCCTCACAAACCTTTTGGAATTCTTTGAAAAGGTCAATAGGCACGTGGATGTGGGTGAACCTGTGGATATCATATACCTGGATTTTCAGAAGGCATTTGACACGGTCCCCCACCAAAGACTGCTGAAGAAACTTCACAGTCAGGGAATAAGAGGGCAGGTCCTCTTATGGATCCAGAATTGGTTGAGGGCCAGGAAACAGAGAGTGGGGGTCAATGGGCAATTTTCAGAATGGAGAGAGGTGAAAAGCGGAGTGCCCCAGGGATCTGTCTTGGGGCCCGTGCTTTTCAACTTATTCATAAATGACCTGGAGACAGGGATAAGCAGTGAGGTGGCCAAGTTTGCGGATGACATAAAACTTTTCCAGGTGGTGAAAGCCAGAGACGATTGTGAAGAGCTCCAGAAGGATCTCTCCCAGTTGGGGGAATGGGCAGCCAAATGGCAGATGCGTTTCAACATAGACAAATGTAAAGTGATGCACGTTGGGGCCAAAAACCAAAACTTTACCTATAGGCTAATGGGTTCTGAGCTGTCTGTGACAGCTCAGGAGAGAGATCTTGGGGTGCTGGTGGACAATTCAATGAAAGT
The DNA here is from genome assembly GCA_029204185.1 of Lerista edwardsae. Taxonomy (NCBI): domain Eukaryota; kingdom Metazoa; phylum Chordata; class Lepidosauria; order Squamata; family Scincidae; genus Lerista; species Lerista edwardsae. Next base: position 3,134,214 of record JAJKFI010000022.1, on the reverse strand, counting down.
ATCGACCCAGTGTGCATCAGCAATTAAGAAGGCCAATTCCATGCTTGGGGTCATTAAAAAAGGGGTTGAGAATAAAACAGCCAATATTATCATGCCATTGTACAAATCAATGGTAAGGCCACACCTGGAATATTGTGTCCAGTTCTGGTCGCCGCATCTCAAAAAGGACATAGTGGAGTTGGAAAAGGTGCAGAAGAGAGCGACAAAAATGATTACGGGGCTGGGGCACCTCCCTTATGAAGAAAGACTGCAGCGTTTGGGGCTCTTCAGTCTAGAAAAAAGGCGCCTGAGGGGGGACATGATTGAGACATACAAAATTATGCATGGAAGGGATAAAGTCGATAGAGGGATGTTCTTTTCCCTCTCTCAAAACACCAGAACCAGGGGGCATCCACTAAAGCTGAGGGTTGGGAGAGTTAAAACAGATAAAAGGAAGTACTTTTTTACCCACCGGGTAGTTAATCTGTGGAACTCCTTGCCACAGGAGGTGGTGATGGCATCTGGTCTTGATGCCTTTAAGAGGGGATTGGACAGATTTCTGGAGGAAAGGTCCATCATGGGCTATAGGCAATGATGGATTGTGCAACCTCCTTACAAAGGTGGTGGGCTACTGGTACCGGGTGCAAGGGAGTGGCAACAGGATGTAAGCATCTTGTTGTTACATGCCTCCCTGGGGCACCAGGTGGGCCGCTGTGAGATACAGGAAGCTGGACTAGATGGGCCTTTGGCCTGATCCAGCAGGGCTCTTCTTATGTTCTTATGTTCTTATGAGCATTGCAGAGAAGCGGAAGGCGTAGCAATTTACCTGCCACAAGGTAAAAAAAAAAAGTGGTTTTGCTGCCACAAGGTAAAAAAAAAAGAGATGGGTTTAATGTTCTCCTACCATTTTAATAGGCATCCCAGCATCCATGGTACCCATGGATAACTGAAACCGTGGATACCGAATCAGTGGATACCGGGGCATGCCTGTACTTTCAAAGCGATTATAATTTATAATTAAATTTTGACTTTAAACACATTATACCTCTTTCTGCACGAGACGTTTGGAAAACACCAATGTCTGTGAAAAAAATTAAGCTGTTTTCTCCCACCTCTAAATACGGGCAATCGCAGGCAGACGGCAGTGCATTGGTTATGATACTCTACTCCTCCCAGGAGAAAATTGTACTGCCATCAACGGGGAAAGAAGCCACTCACCTCAGAGATGCCGCTGTTGGGGAGCACAGCATAGGAGGAGCCTTTCTCGTGTCCCTTCATGTGACTTTTTAGGCTGTACTGTGTGCTGAAAGTCTTCTCGCAGCCATTGCTGGGACAGAAGAAGGGCCTCTCACCTGCAACAAGAGGCAAAACCCCAGGCATTGATGCTGGGTGGAATAGAGCGATGCTCTTTTCCCTCTCTCGCAGCAGCAGAACCAGGGGACGTCCACTAAAATGGAGTGTTGGGAGAGTTAGAACGAATTAAAGGGAATACTATTTTGCCCAGCAGGTAATTAACCTTTGGAACGCCTTGCCACAGGAGGTGGGGATGGTGTTTGGCCTGGGTGCCTTTATAAGGGAATTGGACAGATTTCTGGAGGAAAAGTCCCTCGTGGGCCATGATGGGTTGTGCAACCTCCTTACATTAGTTGTAGGCTACTTCAGAATGCCAGGTGCAAGGGAGTGGCAGCAGGACACAGGCATCTTGTCTCGTGTGCTCCCTGAGGCATCTGGTGGGCCATTGTGAGATATAGGAAGCTGGACTAGACGGGCCTTTGGCCTGATCCAGCAGGGCTCTTCTTAAGAACATAAGAAGAACCCTGCTGGATCAGGCCAAAGGCCCATCTAGTCCAGCTTCCTGTATCTCACAGCAGCCCACCAGGTGCCCCAGGGAAGCATGAGACAACAAGATGCTTGCATCCTGTTGCCACTCCCTCGCACCCAGTACTAGTAGCCCAGCACCTTTTTTAAGGAGGTTGCACAATCCATCATTGCCTATAGCCCACAATGGACCTTTCCTCCAGAAATCCGTCCAATCCCCAATGTTCTTATGTTCTTACGTCTTGAGCTCCCTGTTGCTCTGTCTCGGTTGGACAGAGGGCAAGTGGGATTGCGGTGGTATCAGGGGAGGGAGCAGACAGACTCAGTGTACAAACTTGGTGGAGCAGATTTCAATGAAGAAAGATTTGACCTGTCACCTATCCCAAGGGGAGGGGCTCCCCTCTATTCCCGAAATGGGTTTGGGCTTTTAAAAAGCCACTCTTCATGCAACGTTTTAACCATCCCTGAATTCTGAGTCAGTGACATCCAACCTTCAGATCCAGCAAGCAGGTAGTGACCAATGTTGTTGCCATGTGCTTGCACCAATGCCAGGCACCTGCCTTCCTAAGAGCTCCAAGAACGGTCCATCCCCACAGACTTACCCGTGTGTGTCCTGACATGCGTCTTCAGGTGATGGCTTGCAGCAAAGGCTTTTCCACAGCCATCATGATCACACCTATAAGGTGAAGCAGAGAAGAAAAGTAGAGAAGGAGAAGAAAGACCGACGCACCCAGCAGAGACCAGTTCAAACCGATATTTGGTTTTCTTTTAATGTTTGGCTTTCTCATTTACAATTTCTAAAAAACTAAATAGCTACATTGCCCAGCGTTCATGTAGAAAAGTTGTAAGTAGGGGTATTCATTTTTGCTAAAAACGCTAAAATCACAAAACACCACCTTTGGGGGCTAAAATATCCAAATAAAAACACAAAATACCGCATTTTGGTGTTTAAGATATTTTCCAGAAATTAAAATAGACTCCAATTAGAAGCAATCTGCTGACACTGTATCGCCTATGTAGTACACTCGTAAAGCCTTTAAACTGAATAAAAATGATAACTTGCAATGAGAATTTGGAATAAAAACCGGTAGCATTGCTTTCTGCCCTTCAAATAACTAAATCTGCAAAAAACAAAAAACCACCCCACAATTTTCAAACACAGTTAGTTATAAGTTTTAGGGCACAATCCACGGAGTAACGTTGTGATGATGCTGTGTGATAGCTAGAGTTCTTGGGCCGACGCCAGCAGTAGTTTTGGCCCAGGAGCGCTGGCACCGAGCCACCATGGCATCAGCCGAACGCAGCTGGCGCAAGGGCAGTTCTGGGAGGAGCGAGGATGAGTCGTTCTGGGCAGGAACTGGGGGCGGGACTGGGATGTGGTCAGTAGGCTGCATCTAAGGCTCTGTCCCTGGGCCGTGTGGCTCTGATTCGGGCCATGAGGCACAGATCCGAGGAGCCCCATGGGGAGGCTGGAGTGTGCCCTTGCCCTTGCTCCCCAGTGCACCTATGGCACAGGCCCGCCGGCTTCGCCACTCCAGCGCAACTGAGGATTGCGCCCTTAAATGAATACGGCGGCGGCAGGCCAGGCATTCTTCTGTGCAGGGAACGGCAGAAGGCCAGTCACCCAAGTGAACAGTGGTGCCCTGAAGAAGGTATCATGACAAAGAGAAGTATCAGCCACTGCAACCTCAGTGGAACTCAGGGAGCTCAGAGCTTAGCCACGGTAGCACCTCTGGGTCCAGGCTCAATGCAGGACAGGGTTCCTATGCCTTTAAGGGGAGGGGGAAATCCAGGAGATGCTACTTCTCTCATCACTGCAGCACCAGGACTGCTGACATCCTCCCTCATAAACAACTAGCAACAGCCACAGCCACTGGCTCTTCTAGCCACGAGCCATGAAAATGCTGAACAGCGAAGGGTTTTAAGGTTTGACAGAACTTCCACAGGACGCCAAAGGCAGGTACAGGGCAGAATCACAATGAGGAGGTCTAAGGAGCCAATTCCCCATTGCCTAGAGTGGACATAGGGTTTGACCACGAGACTGCAGAGAGTCTTGAAATGCACACTATAGTAACCCAAGCAGCATATGAGAGATGACACAGAAAAGGAAAGCAAAGCACAGTAGCCGGTTCAGCCAAACTGGGATGGCTGGCCAGTGAGCCGGCCTCGCCCCACTGAAACCCAAGGACTCACCTGAACGGTTTCTCTCCTGTATGAGTCCGAATATGTTTCCGTAGATCACTGAGCGTGGTGAAGTACTTGCTGCAACCCTCCGATTCACAGTTAAACGTTTTCCCTGTGTGAAGCCTCTGATGGGCTTTCAACCTAAAGAAGGGAAAGAAAAGGGACTGTGGGCCTCTTCGGGGCTGAGCAACTGAACCCAACAAGGCAGCAACAGGTCAATCGTTCCATTGAAAGTACACAGAATGGAAGGGAACTACAAGGTCATCTAGTCCAACCCCCTGCTTGTGGCAGGAAACCCTCCTAGAGCATCTCTAGCAGGAGCCTATCACACCTCTGCTTGAATATGTCCAGTGAGTGAGAATCTACTACCTCCCTCGGCAATTTATTCCACTGCTGAACCGCCCTTACTGCCAGGAATTTCTTCCTGATGTCCAGCCGGAATCTCCTCTCTTGTGGTTTGAACACTGGACCTAGTTCTCAGAGGCAGCGGAGAACCAATTTGTCCCTTCTGCCATGTGACAACCCTTCACGTATTTCAAGAGTGCTGTTCAGGGGCAGGAAGTCTAGCCAAGAGGGTAAAAGCCGCAGTCATGCCCGAAGATAAGATCCGAAGGTCGCCAGTTCGAGAACACCGGAAGTTTCCGTGAGCGGCAGACCTTGAGAATGCGGCTGATAAGATCTGAGCTGTGTCTGGCTGCCTGTGAGAGAGGAGTTGTGTTGGGCCAGCTGCTTCTTGGTGAGTGCAAGAAGTCGTTTACCAGCCGGCAGGAAGGCAATCGTGTGGCTAAGAAAGAAAGGCTGGACTTGAAAGTGTCATCTGAATGTAGCAGTTCTTGTAAAATTAGAACATATTTGTGATTGTAAAAACCCTTTGGGTTTAGAAATGCCTGCCTATGTAAACCGCCTTGAATAACAAAGTCAAAAGAGCAATCTAATGACCTAGAAAGGCGGTATATAAATACTAAGATTATTATTATATCCCCTCTCAGCCTTCTCTTCCCCAGACTAACATTAAGTTCCCTCAATCTTTCCCCATAGGGCTTGTTCTCCAGCCTTCCTGCTCTTCTCTGAACCCACTCCAGTTTGGCTGCATCTTTCTTAAAGTGAGGTGACCAGAACTGGACATAGTATTGCAGGTGAGGTCTCACCAATGCAGAGTCAAGAGCACATGAAACAGCAGGCTTCATCTGGACAGATCACAGGTGCAAGCCAAAGAAACAGAACTGGTCTGCCTCTCTGCCCTTCTCCTTCTTGCAGGCTTTATGGGCAGCTTGGAAGAGCAGCCCCATCTTACAGAGCCCAGAAGGGAATGTTTTGGGGAAGTTACACTTCAGGATGTGAATTACAGAGAATCAAAAAGCACTGGCTGTGGTGTGAGTTGTGAACCAGAACTTCCATGCTTTAAATCTCACCTCTGCCATTAACTCACTAGATGGGCCTTAGGCAGCAATGCTCTCTGGTTGTGGTTCAGATTACATTACAATAATGTAGATGTGCTTTGCACACTCAATTATACACATGCTGAGTATACACGTGAGAGAGAGAGAGAGAGAGAGAGAGAGAGAGAGAGAGCACTCTGCAGGAAAAGCCAAGTTTTTCTCGGGGACAACGATGCTCTTAAGATTTGTGGTTGCATTTTGGATGCTCCGGTACAGGACGACCGACTGCCTATCTCTATCATCATGTAGAATTTTTTGAGATCGGGAGGGAGGGAGCAGCTCCAGCTCTTACCTGTACAGTGTATTGAAGGCTTTTTCACAGCCCTGAACGTCACACTCAAAAGGCTTCTCCTTGGTGTGGACCCGAACATGGATTTTGAGGCTATAGGAGGTCAGGAAGGCCTTCCCACATCCCTCCTGGTTGCATACAAAGGTATATTCCCCCCGGTGAGTCTTCTGATGGGTGCGCAGGTTGCCTGCAGTGCTGTAGGTACGAGGGCAGCCCTCAAAGGTGCACTGATAGCGCTTCACCTGTGAAACAAGAGGGCGCAACTTAAACCTCCACACTGCGTACAGCCACCTGTTCTTAGCGAATGGGCAGAAGTCAGTGCCATCTACTTTATGGGGTATAGCGAGAGAAAAAAGAAAGGGATGACTCCATACATGCTTAAGCTACGCTCCTTACAAGAAGAATGGGGCGTTAACATGATTGTGACAGCAGCTAAATTTCAAAGGCAAGGTGTAAGATGAAATCCCAGATAGGGTATCACTGTTCCAATCTAGCAGGCTGTGAAAAGCTGGGCAAAATGTCACTGTCTCCACCTGCTGCTGCTCCTTCAGCTGGTCCTGGGTCCTACCAGAGACCAGCCGAACCATCAACAGTCCTGTGAGCAGGAGAAGAAGCAGCTATTAAAGGCAGGAAGGAGCCATCCCCTTTTGTTTTAATTACTCAGGGCGCAATCCTAACCTGGAGTTAGGACGGCACAGTTAGGCCAGCAACGTTTGGCCGGCACAAGGGACACCATAAAGGAAGTTTGGACCACTATTGGAGTCAGAGAGGGCGGCACACAGATGTGCGCCATCCACCCTGACTCCAGAGTGGTCCAAACGTGTTTTATGGTGGCCCTTGTGCCGGCCAAACTTTGCTGGCCTTCCTGTGCCGGCCTAATTCCAGGTTAGGATTGTGCTCTTAAGGTTATTTTTACTGAATGTAAGTCAGTCACCCTGACCTAAGAGCACTGAAGAGTGACATGTTTTAAATAAGAACATAAGAAGAGCCCTGCTGGATCAGGTCACAGTGGCCCACCTGGAAGCACTCAAGACAACACGGTACCTGAATCCTGTTGCCACTCCCTTGCACTCAGAGATAAATAAATCACCCATTCCTATTCTGTGAGCACATAAATGGAGTGAAGCAAAAGGCTGGCACATCTGAAAAGGATCACAGTAAAAAAAGACTTATCTTCAAGAGACAAATATCTAGTTCAAACGACCCCTGCTAACTGGGCAAGAGGCACTTTTCACATGGTGTTCCTCTTATATTTAGCAGGGGGAGAGTAATTGTCGCTCTTCACCCCTGTGCAGTGTCTTTTCTAGTGGCTGTTGCTGGGGGTGTTTTGCATATTTTTAGATTGTGAGCCCTTTGGGACAGGGAGCCATTTAACTTTACTACTATTTGCCTGTAAACTGCTTTGTGAACCTTGTGTTGAAAAGCGGTATATAAATACTATTTGAATGAATGAATGAATGAATGAATGAATGAATGAATGAATGAATGAATGAATGAATGAATGAATGAATGAATGAATGAATGCCTGAGGTCAGCATAGTGACAATTCGAAACAGCAGAAGTGGTAAAGAAAGTAACTCCGGGCCCAATCCTATCCAACTTTCCAGCACCGATGAAGCCACAGTGCAGTCCTAAGGGGACAAATATTCCCTTACCTTGAGGAAGTCTCTGTGACTGCCTTTCCACATCCTATTGGCATGGCTGCAACGGTGCTGAGAAGCTGGACAGGATTGGGCCCCCAATTACTGTACTGTACTTATTTCTTGCATTATCTTGGAAGATTATTGGCTCTTCCATCCCATAATCGTTTTACTATACTTTTTTTTTCTCTATTCCCTGTATACATATATCTGCCAACTGAAGGGTGAACATTTCTGTTGAAGGGGGCTCAGAAGTGTATGCTGAAAAGCAAAAGCGGATGACTACATGCAACCTCCAGATTTCAGAGGCAGCCTATCTCTGAATGCCAGGTGCAAGGGAGTGGCAACAAGATACAGGCATCTTGTTGTCTCTGTGCTCCCAGAGGCATCTGGTGGGGAACTGAGTTATAGAAAGCAAGTCGAGATGGGCCCTTGGCTTGATCCAGCAGGGCTCTTCTTAAATAAATATATTTGTTTTTAACATGAGGATGTTTTTGCTGCTACAGCATAATGCAGTTGCTATGCCTCTGGAAGACGCTGAATGCAAACCTATATTGTAACCATGCTTCTCCAACTTGTTGGGTCACCTCGGTAACTGGGCTCTCTTGGGTAAGGCATGTCTATCCAGCTCTGCAAGGTGACCAGAGAAAGGCCACCTCACTGGGAAGCCAGGAATGTTCTCCAGTGGATGAAAAACACCACTTAACAAGGTGAGAAGGGGCCATGCATTAGAGATTCAACTACAGTGTAAGGCTGGAGCAACCTCCCAAGCAAGTGAAAATAGTTAATTCCCTCCGGGAAGTACCAACAGCCACTGTGCTGACGTGTTTACAGAGAGCGCTGCAGGTCCCAGCAGGGTAGAACAAAAAGCTGCTGTTACTGGAAGGTCACCAGGGCTTTTAAGCCACTTTCCCACCCATCTCCACAAAGCATGTGGCGTAATATCCAGAACTCTCCCCAAAATCGGAGAACTGGTTGGACCAGAACTATCCTTGGGGCACCACGCATCTTACATCCATAGTGTTTAGTCACATTCTAAGCTCAAGGTATTGGAAACTACATTGGAACACTGGCTGAGAAACGTGGGAAGGCTCCTGGGTTTGTTGAATGGGTGCAGAATCATTGCATCCTGGACACATGGGTCCCTGCATTGGATATTTGCATCGTTCGCGCGTGTATGTGCGTGCATTCCACTCATTTGTCTCCCAGTATATGTACATTTATATTAGATGTACTTTTTATTTTTTAAAAGTCAGAGTTAGGATCTTAGGATATATGAAGTTGTTGCCCAGTTGCAGCAGAACGTAAATAACCAGGATGCAAAGAAAGCCAGAAGCGAATTTGCAGGGACACCAATGACCAAGACGCAATAGTTCAGGACACAAATAACCTGACACTGTATCTCACAGAAGACACACTGCCCTTAGGACAGCCACACACACAGCTTGCCAGGAAGGGGCCTCTTAAACAAAGCCATGCCTCCTCCTTTGGGATACATTTGCACTAAGGAGGAACCTGCTTGAAGCTTGTTCTCAAGGGTTACGTTCAGTGATGTCATCCGGGCGCGCCAGGAACCGGAATGCCCGGATGATTGACAGCCCTCTGCCCCTATGGAGGAGGGCTGCCACGCCTCCCTGAGCCTCACAGCGCCCAAATCGCTCCATTTTAGAGCGATTCAGGACATGAGGGAGGGCGGGCGGGCCCAGGAGCAGCTCGCCCGTCCTCCGGAGAGGCAGCGCGGCCCGGGCCCATCCACAGAACTAGCGGAATGGCGTACCAGGCCGTTCTGCCTGGATGACGCCACTGGTTACGTTAGACCACAGTGTTTCCCAAACTGTGGGTCACGACCGGATTATTGGTGAGTCATGAAACTGACAAACTGATACTGTAACTGACAAAGAAAACGTATTGAGCCCTATGGAAAACGAAACTGAGCCAAACATGTCACCGAGCCGAACAGGCAAACTCGAGCCTTGGCTCTGATTAATAGCTAGGCGCAGAACACCAATGGCCCCATCTGATGAACCTGGAGCTCAACAAATGCTCCAGAAGACACTCCACCCCTATCGTTAAAAGGTCAAAAATAGATGCTTGAGTGGCTGATGAACCCCCCTTTTTTTTGGGGGGGGGGTCTCATGAAGCTAGGCAGGTCCCAATAAAGTATCATTTTAAAAAGTGGTCCCTGGTGCTAAAAGGCTTTGGACCATGGGTTACACAATTCTAGTTTTCCTTTTCTCAAAAGGACACTTAAAGCAATCTTGGGCAGTTTACACCAGTCACTAGCAAACTCAAAAAGATTTAAAAGCCACTGTAATGTCTGCTGGCCCACCTTCCACAGGGAGAACGGAGCAAAGGATTTGTTGCTCCAGGTGAGTGACTAACTGTAGGCTAAGGTAAAAAAAAAAAGATGATGGAGTCTGGTGCCAAAGGCACATCTCCTCCTTGGGAAGCAGTGGTATCCTCTGTGATACAAAAGAGTCAAAACTGGTTTCAATAGCAGCAGCTCTTTGAACAAGTCCTGCTGCTAACAGTTCTGAAGCCCAACCAAGTGGCACATTAATAACACAGAAGAAGAGCATGGCACCCCCGCAGAGAACCAAGTCACACTGCTGAGATTAGTCCTACTGCACTGTTTGCCAGAAAAATCTCTGAACCTTCCCTGTCCCGCCTCCAAATCAGGTGTCTTTTATTGCGTTTATCTCCCACCTCTGTTCAGTGGAGCTCAAGGTGTTCTACAGGAAGCTCCCTAGGGGACAGCCAGACAGGCAGTGACTAGACTCGGACTTGCTTAGCTGCAACATGTGCCCTCGGAACATGCCCCAGGAGGTACAGCGCCCATCAAAACACTGAGGGGGCAGCTCTTGGAGGATCTGCCAAGGGGAGTACAATACTGGAGCTTGTGCCAAAAAAAAGTGGAGGGAAGCAGTACATCAGGTTGAACAATGTGGGAAGGGCGGGAAGAGCCAGGTGGAGCAACAGCCATGGGGCGGGGGAGGCTCCTGCCAAAAGCAACACAGTAAATGAGCGAGGGTTTTGGCATGAAAGAATTGCAGCCAGGCTGCTCCTGCAGAGCTACCACCTCCAGGAGGACTGGGGAATTAAATACAGTATTTTGCTGGGGACTGTGGATGCCTCCGTGCCAGAAGCCTCTCCAAACATACAGAAAAACCTCTTCCAGGGAAACATGCTCTCTGAAACATGTTCAAATAACTTCTCAGAGACCCACACATACCCCTATCCTTTCCAACAATACTACTCACTTCTTTCACACAAGCCAGTTAATGCTCTTGGCAGTGCTTCAAGGAAAAGATGTGCACGTTCCTTCAGCTGCGCAAGGGTCCAAACCAGTGTACAAGCAGAACGTTTTCTATTGGAAATTGACTAGACTGCACTATTGCACGGGTGTGGCTAGCAGGGAGGGCTGTTGCGGGAAGTGCCGTGTCACAGGCCGGCCCAATGGCTGGCCCATGCAGTGCTCCCTCCGAAAATTCCATGTGCCACAGCAGCAGGATCACAAAGTCCTACTTGGACTTTGGGATTGTAGGTAAGTGTTTGCAGGGGCGGGACCAGGGGCAGGGGGTGTCCCCACGGCACCACAGTAATTGCAGCACTGAGAGAACCTAGAGGCTTTATACCCTGCCTCGGGGTCATGGTGGCCTCTGTGAGCCTCCCAGAGGCCAGCACAACCCCCAAGCCGTCGCAATCACTGCAGTGCTGTCAGCTCACCGATTACTAGGTCACTTCCCTTAAGAGGGAACGGCCCATTTCTGGCTCCCTATGGATGCCCTCTTCCAAGGCAGGCATCTTCTACCTGTGCTCTATTTAAAAGGTTTTTCTTTAATATTTATATGTGCTGGCTGAGGAAACTTGATCCCTAGATACAGGAGCAGGGTTTTGCTTTTGTCCCTTTGGTACCACTGTGACTCTTGTAGGAATGGGGATGTCACAGCAGTCTTCTGTTCTAAGTGTGTGGTGTCCTTGGGGCATCTTCCTATGGTTGAGGTAGTGCTTGTTGCTAGGTTGCACACTCCTAGAGGCTGGCAGGGGGTGTCCTCCCAGCACTGGCCACTCATTGGTCCACCTGCCCCTGCCACTGTGAGATGCAGGAAGCTGGACTAGATGGGCCTTTAGCCTGATCCAGCAGGGCTCTTCTTATGTCAGTTCAACCTGGTGGCCCTTCTCTAGATGCCAGTATTTGGAATGATGGGATGCAGGGTCTGACCCCTCGGACATCACACTCAGGACAGGCAGATGAGGCACTGACCCCACGACAATGATACACGGATGCAATGTGGATGCCGTGCTGCCATCATGATGCTACTTCATGAACTGCAGGCTTTGTCATGGACGCTGGGCATGTTACTAGGAAGGGTCATGCCAGCATTGCTTTGCCAGGGGAGGCTTGGCATTTGGCCCTTGTTATGCTGCTGGTACAGGTGTGCCGACGGTGTGGCTTCACCAGGACCTGCTTAGGATACGAAAGCAGTGAAGAGCCCAACCCAGCTTACATTCTCACAATGTTGAGTAGCTTTTTTAATTCCCGTAGAAGTTAATTAAGTGCCACCCACTCCTGTGCTATTCAAACATATAGACTTAAAGCCTCTGTGGCCAACACTCCCTCCATCATTTTCCATACAGGTGAAAAGTGCATTTTCACCTGTAAAGTGCTATCGGTTTATGGTCTCCTTTATCACCACCTGAAGATCAAACTGAAAGCTTCAAGTGAATGTTGTTCCTGACACGCTTATAAAAGAGACAGAAAATCTCATCTCCACTCTTGCTCCTAAATCTCATTATTCCTTATTTCCTGAAGCAGCAAAAGGATTTCCCCTGAGCCCTTCTCTTAGGATGCAGAAATAACGGGTTCAAGGCTGAATCATAAGAATCCTCAGCAATCACACTGAAACCAGAAGCATTTCTCCTGAAATAGGCAGTTTCATGACTCCAGCTTCCTATTTCAAAGTTCCAGGTTATAGGTTTATAGAAAGTGGGTCCTTATGACTCAATTGTGTAGCACATCCTTCTCCTCCCTTCCAAATAAGCCGAGCACTACACATCCAAGTTTAAGGTGGATAAACTGATAAAAAATGCTTTGCAGGAATTTTTGCACATCATTAACACATTAAAATCCAAACAACCCATTTGCGACGCAAACCACAGAGGACTGAGAGGCAGGCAGCAGTGGTGCTCAAAATTCTGCCCCTTGCACCCTGGTGCCCAAGATTATGTGGTCCCCTGGACACACACCCCACAACTAGGCACACCTCTGCATCATTGGAAGCCTTGTACCTGCTTTTCATATTACCTTTAAAAGGCAATTAAACATTTTGGGAGTCATCCTTTATCAAAAGATGCATGGAAGTAACGTTTGGGTTTTGTATTACATAAATATGTGTTAAAGAGGAGCATCTGTTAGCTTGGAAACTGGGCACCTCCTCTCTGATAAAATTGCATGCTTGGAGAAAGGCAATTGTTGACAGCAAAAAAAAATTAAGACCAGCATATAGCATGTGAATACAGAATACTCCCATATCACAAAAGTGACCCCCATACCACAAAAAAGAAACGCACTGCAAGTTCCAATGCCTCCAGAAAAGAGAAAGCGGCTGGATTCCAGTCTGTTACTTACTTCTTTAAGCTTCGTCTCAGGGCATTCTGATTGCAAAGTGAGGGTGGCTCCTTCGATGTTTCGTGGCATGGGTGTTGAGCCAGGATTGATAGTCAAATGAATCTGATCCGGAGAAATAATGTGCTGGACATAACCCTGGGACATTCCTTCATGGTCAGCTATCAAATGAAACCTGTCCTCATGACCATCGGAAAAAAAAGGCAGGTGATCCCCACACTGCCCTTCATCTTCCTCATCTTCCAGAGGCCCTTGGTCTTGTTCAATGAGAACGGTTGTCCGGTCATACACCATCCTGGACGAGGATGAGACAAGGCCATTCTTGTCCACAAACCGCAACGGTTTATCATCCTGGGCCAAGTCATCATCCTCCACTTCATAATAGATTACATTCTCAGGACTGTTTTCCCCCATGGCTAGGTAGAATTCAGGGTTGAGTCACAGAATTATTACACAACAGTTCACCTATGAACAGAAATACAGAACACATAGTTAGGCTAGCCAGATCAGGTCAATATTAGAAAAACGATATTCATTTAATGTTCAGGGCTTGTATCATCCAATACTTTGTTTTGCTCCTTTATGATTCTCTTATTCTGTCCTGCGCAGAATGTGCTTCAGGGCCCAAACATATCCAACTTCTCAGTGCCAATGGATTGTGAGCTTCACTTCAGACACCAGAGTCTAAAGCCCCTCTGTTGAATCACTTATCTCAACTTTGCCATCACAGAAACACAAAACTGGAAGGGGTCTTCCAGGCCATCTAGTCCAAACCACCACACACATACACACACAAAGCAGGAAATGCCTCTCTGGAGTATCTCTAACAGATGTCTGTCAAGCCTCTGCTTGAAGACCTCAAGTGAGGGAGAACCCACACTTCTCTAGGTATTCCTGCAAGAGCCCCTTGCAGGTATTCCTGCAAGGAACCGAGGTGTTGTGTGCAAAGCTGGAGTGCCATGTGCAAGCCAGCGTATAAAAGAGGCTGGGCGCTTGGCTGTGAAGTTGAGTTTGGCGCTAAGACAGTACAGTCCTGGGCAGAAGGGATAGATTGTTGCCACCTGTGAGAGAGAGAGAGAGAGAGAGAGAGACTGGGCAGAAGGATTAGATAGCTGCTGCCTATCTGAGAGAGAGAGAGAGAGACTGAATGTGCAGAAGGAATACATTGTCGTGGTGTCCGCAGCTCGACCACGTTCAGCTCTGCTGCGAGAACCTGTCGGAGAGAGCCTGCCAGAGAGGAGGCTGCCTGAAGGAGCGTCCTGAAGAGTGTGTACGTGTCAGGGAAGCCTCTGTCAAGATTTCTCTTGACCAGATACTGGCATCCACGGGCAGTGCCCGTTTCGTAGCCAAAGCTTTCACCTTCCTCTCTGGGCTCTCCTTATTCCTCTTTGCCACCTTCCCAAGCCCTCAGTCACCCCCACCCCCAGGGTAGCGCTTGGGCGCGACGGTTCTTGCAGGGGGAGCCCCCTGCCAGCAGCAACAGCCCCCTCCCCATTCTCTCCATCCTCCCCCCAGCCCAGCAACGGCAGCCCGAGGGACGGGCTCGGAGAGGCAGCGCAGGGAAGCTGCAGGGATTGTGGACGGCCCAGGCTCTACAGGGAAAGCCCCTCACGCTCCCCCCTCCGCCCCGGCCACCTCCAGCCGCGCCTGGCGAGGACAACCAGGGCCCAGGAGGCGTCGCCCCCGCCGAGAGGAGCAGGGCGGCCCCGGGGAAGGGACAACGCAGGGCCCCGCCCTAGCACGCTCACCGGCTCCTTCCAGCGCCAGGCCGGGCCCGGCCCGTGTCGGCGCCATCACGCCCGACCAGCCCGACCCGTCAGGCGCCTCAGTCCGCTCTCTCGATCCACCAAAAGCTCCCTCGGACAGCCGCGCTTCCGCTTCCGCCTGGCGCGGGGCGCGTCGGGAGGACCAGTTTCCGGCTGGGGCGCGTCCATAGAGCGAGAGCGGCCAGAGCGGCACGGTCAGGCGACCCCTAGCGGCTGGCGGGACCCCAGCAAAGCCTCATCCCTGCCTTCCAAATGGCGTTTATTTGCGGGTGTGTCCTATACCCGCGGTTTCAGTTATCCACGGATACCATGGATGCTGGGACTGCTATTTAAAAGATAGGGGGGGGGGGAATTAAGCAAAACTCTTTTATTTTATTTTTTGCTTTGTTGCAGCAAAACCACTGATGTTCCCCTACCTTTAAAAAGGCACCCCAGTTTCAGGTATTTGGGGGAGTGGGAGGGACAGAACCCCAGTGGATACTGGGGCATGCCTCTATTTATTGGCAGAGTGACAAACATCCTTAGCAACTAAAAACAAACATTGGGGGGAGGGGTACGCCTATGTTGATCGTTGCACCACCAGAATGCAGCCAGATCAAAATATTGTCATTTATTTTTTTTTGCCTGAAATGTAAAATATGTAACTTTTTCTCTTTGCTCTTCTTGCACTCGCCCCCACCTCTGATCTTCTATGCAGGTCAGCCTGCTCTGCACAATCTCAGCCTGACCTAGGCTTCAGGGGCCAGCCCCGTCAGTAATTTTCCACTAAGCACAGTTTGGAAGGGGGCTATAAAATGCAATGTCAAGCTGTGAGGCGCAGCCCATCTATCTGTGCAGGTGACATGAAGATCCTCATACTCTCTTGCGCGTTTGGTTGTCTGCCTTTTTAAACACCCATGTGTTTGAGGACTATTATGCGCCTAAGTGGCAACAAGAATATAGAATACAGAGGGAAGAGACAAGCCCCTGCCCCAAGGGGCTTCCAATGCAGGTTGAGGTGGGGTGGGTCAGGAGAGTCATCGTTGTTGTTCAGTCGCCAAGTCGTGTCCGACTCTTTGCGACCCCATGGACCACAGCACGCCAGGCCTCCCTGTCCTCCACTAGCTTCCAGAGTTCGCCCAAATTCATATCCGTTGCTTCGGTGACGCTATCTAACCATCTCATCCTCTGCCGCCCCCTCCTCCTTTTGCCTTCCATCTTTCCCAGCATGAGGGTCTTTTCTAAAAACTCCTCCCTTCTCTTGAGGTGGCCAAAGTATTTGAGCTTCAGCTTCTGTACTTGTCCTTCCAGGGAGCAATCAGGCTTGACTTCCTGTAGGATGGACCGACTGGATCTCCTTGCAGTCCAGGGGACTCTCAAGAGTCTTCTCCAACACCATCATTCAAAAGCATCTATTCTTCGGCACTCTGCGTTCCTTCTTATCCAGCTCTCACATTGCTACTGGGAAAACCATAGCTTTGACTATGCAAACCTTTGTTGGCAGGGTGATGTCTCGGCTTTTTATTAAGTTGCCTAGGTTCGCCATAAAAGAGTTTTGGAGGGGGTCCCATATACCTGAAAGCCTAGGAGCCCAGCCAGGGGTCCTGCTCCTCCCCATCTTTGTTGGACAGGCTTGGGTACGACAACAGACATCATGCCAGTGTCCCTGCGGTCTCGGCCCAGCCTCTGTCTACTGGGGCAAGTAGGACCCATAGAAAGCTGACCCACAGCAGAAGGTGGAACACACTCTTTTCAAACTCTCCCCACCCACTTCTACAACACGGCATCTCTGTAGAGCTGACATCCGCAGAACAACAAGGGCAACACAGAACATTCAACATCTTTAAAATGTGTAATTCACATTATATTACTTCCTTTTTAATTATAAAACAGTACCTGATGCAACGTTAAACATTTACATGTGTAGGCCATGACGGACAAGAATGGGCGTCTTCAGAAAGTTCAAGCAGCCCATGCGTCAAGGAAGTGAGCACATCGGGCCCTCGTGCACATAAATTCACAGTGGAATTTACTGTCCTTTGTCGTGCTGTTCATACAGCGGCAGCTGCGTCTTCAGTACTCGACTTGAGACATATAAAATTATGCACGGGATAGAGTCGATAGAGGGATGTTCTTTTCCCTCTCTCACAATACCAGAACCAGGGGGTATCCACTGAAATTGAGTGTTGGGAAAGTTAAAACAGATAAAAGGAAATACTTTTTTTACCCAGCGGGTAATTAAGCTATGGAACTCCTTGCCACAGGAAGTGGTGATGGCATCTGGCCTAGATGCCTTTAAAAGGGGACTGGACAGACTTGTAGAGGAAAAGTCCATCGTGGGCTATAAGCCATGATGGGTTGGGCAACCTCCTTACGTTAGTAGTAGGCTACTTCAGAATGCCAGGTGCAAGGCAGTGGCCACAGGATGCAGGCATCTTGTTGTCTCGTGTGCTCCCTGAGGCATCTGGTGGGCCACTGTGAGATACAGGAAGTTGGACTGGATGGGCCCTTGGCCTGATCCAGTGGGGCTCTTCTTATGTTCTTGTGACCTGTAGTCCAGAACTGGATGGTTTGTGCTTCTCTTTGCGTACAAATACTGTTAGATCTAATACTCGGAATATACAAAAATGCTCTTTACAGGAGTCCTTGCAGCCTGGTACGGAACTGCCAGCCCACTGTCCTCACAGCAGGCCGCCTTCCCGCAAGAGGAACTGCTGGATGAATTGCTGCGCCTTCCGCTTCTCGGCAATGCTCGGTTTGGGGTGGTCCAGAGGGGGCCGCAGCAATAATCCCCCAAATATACTAGCTGCAAAACAGGAAATATG
Organism: Lerista edwardsae; assembly: GCA_029204185.1. Classification (NCBI taxonomy): domain Eukaryota; kingdom Metazoa; phylum Chordata; class Lepidosauria; order Squamata; family Scincidae; genus Lerista; species Lerista edwardsae. The sequence goes on along the minus strand of JAJKFI010000022.1, from coordinate 3,116,669 downwards.
GAAGCACCAATTAATGTGTTCAACAGGAGGCATCTGTATTGGAAAAGGCAGGAGATACCCCGGGGAGATAGGGAATGGTATCAGCAGTGGCCTCTTGTCCATAGCAGCCAGGGATTACAGGGTTAACCCCCAGGTCTTTGCCTGCAGCAGGAGCACAGCTGCAGACTGATGAGGGCTCTGGCAATGAAAGGAGGTTGGCACAGATGGAAAAGGGTGTGGCTGATGAGCTAAAGCCTGCTCAGCAACAGACACAGTGTGGGTCATTCCGGGCTAGAGCCAGTCCCCTGTAAGTAGCCTGTACGTTTGGGGTCTTGTAAATTCACAGTCTATTTGTGGACATGTGATGATGACCCCCAACAGCGAGCAAAGGGCTATGCATGTAATGCATATGCCAATAAAGGTTTTGTAATCGTAATCGGGGCATTCCCGCAGGGGCCTCCAACCTCCCCGCGCCCCCCCCCCTCACCAAGGAAAGCGCTTGTGGTGCCGTGTGCAGGACCTGGAAATAGTTGGTGGTGACCTGATGACACCCCTGGGAACTGCTTGGGGCAGTTAGGAGGCAGGGGCAGGTGGGAGGGCCCAAGGTAAAGCTGCTCTGCTCACCCCGCTGACTCACAGCCCGTAGAAATCCCGGCTGCAGCAGCAGGGGAAATGCCCACTGCACTGGTGGGGGGGGCCAAAGCGCGGGGCCCAATATGATGACATTGGTCACATTGGCCACGGACAGGTCACTCAGATCGCCTTACCAAGGATATTTGCATCCAGGTGGTTTTTTCTGGCATGTTCCGGGACCAGCAACTCCCGCAGAAACGCCATCAGGTAACTGAAGACATTTTTATGGCACTTGGGCAACGTGGACACGACCTGGGGGAGGAACAGGGAGTGAGCGATGCTGTCCTCGCACGCCGATACCCAGGTGCTTGTTGTTGTTCAGTCGCTAAGTCGTGTCCGACTCTTTGCGACCCCCTGGACCACAGCACGCCAGGCCTCCCTGTCCTCCACTAGCTTCCAGAGTTCGCCCAATTTCATGCTCATTGCTTCGGTGACACTATCTAACCATCTCATCCTCTGCCGCCCCCTTCTCCTTTTGCCTTCCATCTTTCCCAGCATGAGAGTCTTTTCTAAAGAGTCCTCCCTTCTCATCAGGTGGCCAAAGTACTTGAGCTTCAGCTTCAGGATTTGTCCTTCCAGGGAGCAATCAGGATTGACTTCCTGGAGGATTGACCGATTGGATCTCCTTGCAGTCCAGGGGACTCTCAAGAGTCTTCTCCAACACCATAATTCAAAAGCATCTATTCTTTGGCGCTCTGCCTTTCTTATGATCCAGCTCTCACAGCCATACATTGCTACTAGGGAAACCATCACTTTGACTAGGCGAACCTTGGTTGGCAGGGTGATGTCTCGGCTTTTTATTGTCTAGGTTCGCCATAGCTTTCCTCCCAAGAAGTAAACGTCTTTTAATTTCATGGCTGCAGTCACCATCTGCGGTGCATCCCCAGGTGCAGCGTGTCCCAAAAGGCGATAAGCAGAAAAGGTGCCTGATCGCAGCTACGTGTCCATTCGTGTGTCCCCCCCCCCAGCTTGGGAAGGCTGTCCCCGTCCCCCGTCCCCAGCAGTTGCCTTACCTGACAACTCAGCACAAAGCTGTCGGCATGCTCCAGGCACCGGCTGTACAGCTTGTAGCAGATGACGGGCTCCGGGAGGCTTTCCAAGAACAGCAGCAGAGCTTCAGCAACGGAGTGGTTGCTGCTGGCTGGACCAGCGAGGGTTAAAGAAAACGCACGAGCCAAGGCGGGGCTCTCAGCATTGCCTCCGTGCAACAAGCGCGGAGCCCCTGCAATTGCTCATCTGGGTCCATATTAGATACCCCCACTGCTGGGCACTGCACCCACAGGTCTCTTAGGGCAACCTTTTTCATGCCATGACCCCAATGGGGGCGCAATCCTAAATTAAGTTAGGCCGGCATAAGCTAAGCCAGCAAAGTTTGGCCAGCACAAGGGCCACCGTAAAGTATGTCTGGACCACTCTCGGAGTCAGCGAGGCCGGCGCACAGACGCGAGCCATCCTCCCTGATTCCGAGAGTGGTCCAAACAACACACTTCACGATGGCCCTTTTGCCAGCCAAACTATGCTGGCCTAACTGTGCCATCCTAACTCCAGGTTAGGATTCCACTCTAAGTCTTCTGTGTAGACAGCTGAGAAACTGGAAGCCTCTCTCCAAGTTTTGCGGGACTTTCTCAGCACCCAGAAAGGGAACAGCAACTTCTAGGAACTCTGCTTGAGTGTCAGTCTCACTGAGAGGCACCAGGTGAGTTCCAGGGGGAGCTTCAGCTGAATCCTGGGGGGGATGTGTGGCATTAGCAGCCTAGAAGTGGCTGTCCTTCCAAAAACAAAGGTGGAAGGGGGTGGGAGGAGCCTTCTGGCAATGGCGAACGCACTCGGGGCAGCTCTGTTTCCTCGAGGTGTTCAACTCTCCGTGTGAGGACCTCTGGACCAAAATGAGGTCGTTCAGCTGCCAGGTGAGGCAGTGAACCCTGTGGGTGCAATTTCCTCTAACCCTTACAACGGCAATTGTGGGGTGTAGAGGAGACAGCCCTTTTCAATTTTTGGATCCCACGGAAGAGAACGCCTAGCCGAAGAGCTGGGACAAGCCAGAAAGACTCTCACTTCAACAGCTTAGCGAAGATGTAAGCGTTTTCTTTGAAAAACCTGATTCTAATTTCCATTTCTACAGAGTAAATAGGTGCTTGTTGTTGTTGTTGTTCAGTCGCTAAGTCGTGTCCGACTCTTCGCGACCCCATGGACCACAGCACGCCAGGCCTCCCTGTCCTCCACTAGCTTCCGGAGTTCACCCAATTTCATGTTCATCGCTTCGGTGACACTATCTAACCATCTCATCCTCTGCCGCCCCCTTCTCCTTTTGCCTTCAATCTTTCCCAGCATGAGGGTCTTTTCTAAAGAGTCCTCTCTTCTCATGAGGTGGCCAAAGTACTTGAGCTTCAGCTTCAGGATTTGTCCTTAGGTGCTTAAGAAATGTTAATTTGGTGAATTGGGGAATGGCAAGTTAAACTAACGAAGAAGGAAGCGACTAGCAACAGCAACGTGTGAAATGGCGGCCAGAGGCGTGCAAGCCGCTGGTATTCAACTAACATGGTATTCAATTAACATATGCAAGCCCTAATGAAAACCCTTCGATTGCAATGGGAAATTGTTTGTGAAGGCATTTAAGTCAGCTTGTTGTTAAATACATTGCAATTGAGTTGGATTAAAAAAATGATAAAGCTAAAAAAAATCAAACAAATATAGAGATTTAAATTGGACACAGGAACAAACGTTAAATCTATTTGTCTGAATGGGAACTGACTGTTTAAACAGAAGCGCTGCGTTCTAGTAAGCCTGAACTTGCAACTTTCAAAACTAAGAAGTCTCTATGTGCTATGCTCCCTATAAATGGCGACTACTGGCTTTTGAATACTTAAGAGATGTTAATTTGAGAATCTGCAAGTCTTCCCAACGAAGAAGTCCTAATGAAAACCTCGTAATTGCAATGGGAAAGTGTTTGTGAATGCATCTAAGCCAGCTTGTTGTTGTTGGATTTTGAATACAAGGAGACGAAGGCAATTTAACATTCCAATACTTTGAGTAAATTACAAAACAAAGGCGAAGTGGTTTGTACCTGATTGAAAGCAAGACTAAAGTTATAGATTGAACTTTAATAAAGCATTAGGAATTAAAAAAGGAAAAAAGGAAGAAGATTCAGTTGGAAGGAAGAACCATTCTTTTAACTTTACAAAGAACATTGAAAAGAACATCCTAAAGAACGTTGAAAGAAAAATTCACTAGAAAAGCAGAAGAAGAAGCATCTATTTAATTTATATATACTGATTCCATATTGTGCTGAATTTAACACTGAATACTGAATTGTGTTGAATTTTATATTACATAATTTTGCAGTATTAAGCTAATATTAATATGCTTTAAGTTAGTGGGTGGTTTTTCCGATTTTTCTCCATCCTTTTTTGCTTCCCTCCTTTTTTCCTCCATCTTTTCCTGTTTTCCTCCATCTTTACTAAAGCTTAGCAAAATTAGGAACTGCTTGTAATACACTTATGTTAAGATATACTTTATTTTTGTCTCTTCCCTTTCTAGTTATTTTTCCATCTTTAACCTCTCCTGCTTCTGATGCAATTTAGAGTATAATTTGCCTTTGTAATTAAAGGCTAGAGGGGGTGTGTGTCTATAAGTGATGATTGTTAAACACTAACTGAAGGGCTCTGTTATTGTTCAAAAGGAAGAATATATGCATATATAGAGAGAAAAGGGGGAAAAAACGCAAAACTACAGAAGAAATTTCAAATTGCTAAAAGGTTAAGTGGGAATTTTTTGTAGTTGTTATATCTTGCCATTTATAAGAAGCTTTTGATTGATCTAATCATTTAAGTCGTACTGTTAAAGATAATATTGTAAAGAATGACAGCTAAGAAAGAAGGTCTTAGAGTAGGGGTTAGGACCTCTCCATTATTGACTTCGGGTTTGTCTAATTTGGTGAGGCAAGATTTAAAAAGTATGGAAGCAAGAAGGGAGATTCAAAATGATACAATCTTAGCAGCAATAGAACAAATGCGTCTAGATATACGAGAAAATATAAGAGAATCAGAAACTAGAATAACAACAAGATTTGAAAATAAGTTAGAAGAATTTCAAATGCAATTAAGTAAGGTCTCTGAGGAAATGAAAATAGCTACTAAAGATAGGAAAAAAATAAAAAAAGAAATACATTCAGTTCAAGAGGAAATTACGGAGTTAAAGAGTGAGTTTGAACAGTTAGAACTTATACAGTTAAGACAACAAATGGAAAATGCAAAGATGTTAATTCGTATTCGGAATTATCCGGAACAACAGAAAGAAATAACAGAGAAAGTAATTAAAAATTGGCTAGAACAAGAATTAGAAATAGCAGAAGAAGTCTTAGAAGAGGGAATAGAGATAGTATATAGAAAGAGCTCTAATTTTGCCAAAAGATATAATAAACCAAGAGAAATAATTATAAAGTTCAGCAGAAAGAAACTGAAAGAGGAAATTCTGACGAGGTTAGAAGAAAAAGAAAGAATAGTAAAAGAACATAAACTCTTGATATTAAAAGAAATTCCCTATCAGGTAAGGAAAAGAAGAATTCCTTATAAAGACTTCAATGCGGTTTTAAGACAAAATCAAATAAAATACAAATGGAATCTACCAGAAGGGGTTAGTTTCTATTACAAAGCCAAATATTATAATATTAACTCAGTACAAAAAAAAGAACAATTTTTAGATAAATTCGGCAAACAATTAGGAATTATAAATACAAAAGGTATAGACAGAGAAGGAAAAGGAAGATATGAGAGAAAAGGAAAGTCAGAATTAAGTAGTTCAGAGGAAGTGGAGGAAATAATTAGTCAAGACGCAGAAAGTAAAGGAGAAGATTCTCAAGAAGATTCAGAATCAAGAGGCGCCGTGGCATTAAGGAAAAAGAATGATAAGGATACAATCAAGCAACAAGATGTACAGGAGGGGGAAAGAAGGAGGAAGACAACAAGGAAAAAGAGATGAATAATTTATAAATGTAAACTAAAATACTGTTACTTAATATAAATGGACTAAATAACTCGACTAAAAGGCTAAAAAACATATAAATAATTAAACAAAGTCAATCCAGATATAATATGTTTACAGAAAGTCTATATAAAAGACTAACAAAAAACTGATATATAATGAAATATTAGGGATTGTATTTTCAACAGTATTGGTTAATAAAATAGAAAAAAGGTGTGGTTATGTATGTTAAACTAGCTTTGAACTCAGAATTAATTTGGAAAGATGTCCAGGGACAAACATCCATTTTACAATCAAAATTATTAATTATTGATATGTAGGCAAAAAATATTAGGTAAGAACAACCTTATAAGACCTTATATCAAAAGATAATTGATCTTGCCCTCTTGGAATTGAAGGATCCATTTTGGATTTGAAGGACGATTTTGATAAAGCGGAGATGTATATAAAAAAAAAATATGTTTTACTACGAATATATTATATATTATAAGGATAAAAAGGTAGAAATGGAAAAAATATGCAGATTATGGAAAAAAAAAGATTTTTGATTAATATATTATTTTGCTGTGACCTTTTGTTTCTTTCCCCAAGTCTCCCTGTCCCGTGTCGTCCTTATTACCTATCCCTATGTCTTTATATGTGTAAACACAAATAAAAAAAAAATATAAGACAAAAACAAAGGTGGAAGAGTCACAGGCCCTGAATTCCGATCAGGACCAGGCACGTGGAGGGGAGCAGGAGAGCACCGTGTGCCACCCCCACCACTTTGGGGCAAGCAAGGCGTTTTTTGCCCCAAGGCAACTATTTACTGAGGGCGCAATCCGAAACTGAGTTAGGCTGGCATAAGCTAAGCCGGCAAAGTTTGGCCAGCACAAGGGACACCGTCAAGTATGTTTGGACCACTCTGGGAGTCAGAGAGGCCAGCACACAGACGTGCGCCATCCTCCCTGACTCCGAGAGTGGTCCAAACACACCTTACAGTGGCCCTTGTGCTGGCCAAACTTTGCTGGCTTAGCTTATGCCAGCCTAACTCCAGTTTAGGATTGCCCTCTGAATGAATGAATGAATGAATGAATGAATGAAGTACAGGACTTGGGACCCCATTGTTGGTCCTGCCCCCTACTGGGACCCCATCCATCTACTCCGTATCCCTGTTAAAGTGCCCCAGCACTGTTCCCTGTAACCAAATATTCTTTATTAGAGAAAGAAGAAAAAGTTACCACAAAGTCGGGAACAGCGGAAGTAACACAATTGCTAAGAACCTGAGCAAAACTGGGACACAATTTCCTGGTACCTGAAAGGTGGTACACCAGTTGCTTCCCCTTTTACCTAGTGGGATTGATGGTAGGTCCTCCGTCTCATACTTTACCTATTGAGGCTGTGGCACAGAAAAGGTTGAAGATCACTGTTTTAAAGAATGTAAGAGAGAGAGAGAGAAAAGCGAAGGACGGGGTGTCCCTTTCAGGGGCAATCGGCAGACCCCACAATGTAAAGCAAGGCTGGGGTGGGAAGAGGACATGCAGAAGGGAAGAGGATGCTCCTTGCCTGTATGAACCGCAGGAGCAGAACTGCCACGGCCCTTCCAGCCACCCCTCTGCCAAAGGATACTGAGCGTGTCCAGCATGCCTGTGTCCAGGCAGTCTCGGATCTGTTCAAACTCGGATCTCAAGCCGGGCTGCTGGAATAGGTCTTCCTGCAAGCAAGGACCCTTGTGAGCAACAGAAGCTTGGTGAAGCGGGAGAGAGGAGAGGCCAAGGGCGCAATCCAGAAGGCGCCCTTGGGCCGATGCTAGCCGCTGGCATCGGCTCAATGCCACTAGCGCCAACCGGCACCCCCGCATAGGTGCGAGTGCCGTTGGGCCGACGCTAGCAGTAGTGTCGGCTCAGGGGCATCGGGCCGAGGTGCTGCTGCGCCGCTCGTGTGCCAGCCGCATGCAGCTGGCCCAAGAGCAGATCTGGGCAGAGGTTAGGGGATCTGGGTGGGGTGAGTATGCGGGCCAGGAGGTGTGCCAGTCCGGGGAGGGTGACAAAGATGGAATGTGGCTGGTAGGCCCATAGAGATAGAATTCACTAGAGACGGCATGACGTCACCATCTTGAAGCCACCTGGGGTAGACAAAAATGGCTGACTCAGATCATCGCCGTGAGGGAGGGTTGCCGCGAATTCTCAAATAAAAATCTCCCTCACGCGTTTAAAAGTTAATCTCAACCTTTTAATCATGCCTGCGTGTTCTGCATACGGGTAATAAGGTTACAAATAATGTTTCCACACGAAACATTATCACATCACATGTTTTTATTTTCGTAAGTTTTTATTTTTATTCAGTCCGAAACAGTACGAGCAGGGGAATCTTTTTGCAAGGGAGCTGCCTGGGGAATTGTAGTACTATTTAATAAGCATGGAGTATACTAATTCACGGCAATCCTCCTTCACAGCGATGATCTGAGTCAGCCATTTTTGTCTACCCCAGGTGGCTTCACTCGGCTCCTATTAAATCAACGGGCATGCCGTCTCCAGTCAATCTAAGCTTCTTGGGTAGGCCACATCCAAGCCTCCGACTCCAGGCCGTGCGGCTTCCTATCCAGCAGGCGCAGAACCGAGGAGTGATAGGGGAAGCTGGAGCCTCCCCTGCCACATGAACGTGCCCTTGCCCCAGGGAGACACCCCAGTGCTCCAAAGCTGTGCTCGCTGTGCCCGCCTGCCTCGCTGTTCCAGCGCAGCTTAGGATTGTGCTCTTGATAGGCCTTATTGAAGAACTGCACTCTTATATAAAAGCATCTCTATATATAAAAACGGACGTGGGTATGTGTGTGTGTGTGTATGTATGCGGGTGTGTATGTATGTTATGCATAGGCTCCTCAACGCCTGGCCCAATCCGCATGAAACTTGGCAGGAATACACCTTGCGGCCTGGGGAAAAACACTGCCGGGGTCAGACCCCCCTACAGCCCCCCGGGGGGAGGGACAGCGAGGGGATTGTATTGGAGTGAAATTGTGCTGCCACCCTGTGGTCACAAAGGATTCTGCAGCTCATGAGCTTGGATTGCACTCACTGAGCTGATACGCAGGAAGAGTACTCAAAAACAAAAGTGAAACGTCTTCCCACTGCCTCACTTGCCCAGGCTGGAAAGAGCATGATCCAGAGAGTTCCAGCACCCAGTCGGATTGCAGCTGGACCTATTTCCACAGGGCTCACTGGCACCTCTTCCTGTTTCTCATACTTCAGTGCTATCCTACCACAGGACCTGCAGACACTGTTCAGTGAGTGTGACTGTTTCATTTCGCTCTTTTGCTTGATTGAGTCCCTGTATTCATTCCTTCTCCTAATAGAGGCTTGGGATAATTTGTCCCCCCAGGCAACGCCGGGTCACAAAAAGCTAGTAATCAATAAATTAGAATCAATGCTACATTTCGTATTTGCTTCTGGAACAGCCGCAACTTAAAATACCCCTTTTTTCCTTTTGCCAAGCAAAAGCTAAAACAGTAAAGAACAGGCACCGCATGGCTCCAGGTCAAGCTGTTCCTAAAAAGTAACCAAAGACAGTAGCTAACCGTAGCTAACCACAGACATAGCTCAGCAAGGTTCTACTAACAGAACAAAAACAAAGATAGAAATAAGTGTCTAGTACAATGCTGATGCTAAGACTTATGCAATCAAATGTTTTTCAAATTGCTAAAATGTTGTTTCCACTGTTATAACCTTGTGCTAAATTGCAATAATGAAGTAATCTGTTAGTCACATGTACTCTGCCAAATGCCAAATGCTAAAACATTTGTATAATCAATAATGTATAGTTCCGGGGTGGACCTATAAAAATAGGTGGAACCCTAGATAGAATTGCACTGCCGTGATTTGGGCATCTGCCCCACATCTGTGCCCAGCGAGGTATGCACTGAATAAACTGCTTGAACCCTTGCTAAGAACCGGAGTGGTCTGTTTCCTTTAAACTAAACAACGCAGAGAGAGCTCATGCACCTTACACTCTCCCTCCCCTATAGTCACATCCAGCACCAATGCACCACCCAGCTGTACAACACGGCCCGCGACAGCCAGGCGAGAACACCTTGGCATGGTCCGCCAGCAGTACCCAGCTCCTGCAGCTCAAACTGGGCTCTCCACCAGTATGAACCTGCCCCTGCGTTTTGGAGCTCAACCCTGCTGAAAGAGGCCCCATTGTGCAGCCATCCAGCCCCGACCAGGCCAAGCAGGCAGAAAATGGAGGCTGTCGGAGTCTCACCTGTTGGCAGGCATTGCGGTAGAGGTGGTCCACCATCATCCACAGTTCCTTGGGGATGTCCAAGGGCTTCTCGTCCCGGAAGGCGTCGTCTCCTTCCCACAAAGGCATCAAGCTCTGATTTGGAGCAACAGGATGCCGCATTAAGAAGAGCGCGCTCTGCGCAATGCAGCATCAGGGTGTAGTACCGCTTGCTACACTGGCGGCGCCTCACATCCCATCTAGCACCAAGGAAATGTTGCAACCAGAACCGTAACTAGAGCGGAGCCTGAGGGGCAGCTGCCCCAGGGGTTGGGCTAAATGGGGGTGCAGGATTGGCCCCAGGCCCCGCCCTGATTACAGCGGTGACTGTCTTCACACTGCAAGCAGCAGGAAGGCAGTCCCCTTTGGGCTGACCCCAAAGGACGCAGCACTGGCGATCGTGCGTGCCCCCTCCTCCGAGGAGATGCCAGGGGGGATGCCTTTGCGCTTGGAGCACATAAGCAGTCCCCTCCAGGTTCTCCCCATGGGAGGAGGTGCTCGCAGCCTCCTGCACCCGCACCTCCTCCGGGGCGAAGTCACTGTCTTGGGGGCGCAAGTGGGCAGAGTCGTGATGTCACTGCCCCAGGGCGCTAGGGTAGGACGTTACGGCTCTGGTTGCAACCACTGCAATTCAGGGCAGTAAGAACTCACCAGCTCCCTGATGGTCTCTGCCAACATCTCCTGGATGGGCTCCCTCATGTAACTGAGCGTCTGCAGCGGGGAGCCAAAGCAGCTGGGCAGGTAGTTCCCTGAAACCGGCAGGAAGTAATCTTTGCCCCGATCGAGATGGAGCACCAAGATGTCCTCCAGCTTGTCCTCTCCGGAGTTCAAGCGTGTCGCAGTCGATTTATTCACAAACAGTTCCAACTCGACGACGACCTCCGAGTCTTAAGGGAAAGAAATGCATTATTACAACACCACTCAACCTCCATAAGAATATAAGAACGTAAGAAGAGCCCCACTGGATCAGGCCAAAGGCCCATCTAGTCCAGCTTCCTGGATCTCACAGTGGCCCACCAGGTTCCTCAGAGAGCACACGAGACAACAAGATGCCTGCATCCTGTTGCCACTCCCACCGGGTGCAAGGGAGTGCAACGGGATGCAAGCATCTTGTTGTCTACTGAACTCCCTGGGGCACCTGGTGGGCCGCTGTGAGATACAGGAAGCTGGACTAGATGGGCCCTTGGCCTGATCCAGCAGGGCTCTTCTTATGTTCTTAACTGAGTCCCAGGAGTTGCAGTTTAGCCCCAGCTCAGCAGGGCTGAAACAGGAGCAACCAAAACCCGAACCCCAACTCACGATGGCCAAGTCACCTGGCAACAAGAAGCCTTTGCTGGGGTTGGCAGCTAGCCAGGGCTTGCAATAGGTGTCCTCGCCTGGCTTGCTGATGAATTCAAACTGGCAGGGAACCGGCCCGTTGTGGATGGTGAAAGACTCCACTTGGAGCTGCATGTACTTTGCATCCTTGAACAGAAACTGGGAGGTGGGAGGAGAGAGGGACACACAATGGAACTTTCAGTCTGTCAGGCCTAAGAGCACAATCTTATGCAGGTCTACTCAGAAGCAAGTCCCATTGAGCTCAATGAGATGTACTCCCAGAAAAGTGTGTGTGTGTGTGTGTGTGTGTGTGGGATTGCAGGCTAGGTTCATTTCACTGCCATTGTCCAGGGCTCCTGGTCTTCTCTGGCAACCACTTGAGTCAACAGCCAATGGGTCTGCCTGCTGGCCCTGAAGACCACATGCTTAGTCCAAGGCCTCTCTTTGGGGCCAAATGCACTCTCCCGAGCAGGGCCAGCTTTAAGCCAGTGTGACCAATGCCGTCACATCGGGCCCCGCGCTTCAGGGGTCCCCGCACTAGCAGGGTGAGCTTATTGCCTATGGCTGCAGCTGGGATCTCGATGGGCTGTAAGTCAGTGGGGCGAGCAGAGCAGCTTGACTCTCCCACCTGCCTCTGCCTCTGAACAGCCCCAAATGGGCCACCTGGAAGCAGTTGGCGGTGATGTGATGGTATCACCACCAACTACTTCTACACACCATTCTTTGCACGTGGCACGAACAGCGCTCTTCTGGGTGATGGGGGGCCCCGCAGGGAGGGTTGGGGACCCCGAAGGAATGCCCCACATTGGGCCCCGCCGCTGCTAGAGCCGGCCCTGGTCCCAAGGGGCGGGGCACATCCTACCTCTCTCTTGGAGAGCACAACTGATGGGATGCTGGCATTCTCCAGTTTATCCAAGGAGCGCACGATTTCCTCCAAGACTTTGCAATACAGCTCTTTATCTGGCACCTTTACCTGGAAGGGAGAAGTATAAAAATCATCAGCATAATCTGTTATATACACTGCATTCACTTTCCAGCTTTTACTGCTAGACAGCTGGGTTTTTTTCACCTTCTAGCACGCTAAGGTCACCTTTGTTTTTCCAGCTCGCCACGCTAGCAATCTTTCCTGCAAGAAAGTCTAGAAAACATGGCCACCTCCACGAACAATGTTATCGTATAGCTCTGCTCCAAGGACTGGGCTCAGCCATCTGGTATAGGAAATAGGGGAGGCAGTGGAGGACATGTTTTTTTTTTAATCTTGGACACAAGGAGCCACCCATTGTTGAGATTTTAAAAGCATTATACAGAAGTTAATAGCTTTAAGGCAGTGTTATTCAAACAGTGGGTTGGGACCCACTTGGTGGGCCGCGACCTGACGCCGGATGGGTTGCAGAAAGCTGGGAGCAGCCATCTTGGATACTGCAGACCTGACTCTTGCTAGATTCCTTTTGTGAATGTGAAGCCATTCCCCCCCCC
>JAJKFI010000022.1:3087731-3104020 GCA_029204185.1 Lerista edwardsae | reverse complement strand
CCCCCCATCCCTTGCTGCCAACACACTGCCCAAACTGTCCCCGAGTTCCCCAGACCCAGCCTCAGTTTCTCCCATGCCCAAGCAGGGAAATGGGCATTTGCTCCTGCAGGTAGCTGGGTGGGATGGACATCACTGTGCCTTGGCAAACCACCGAGCCCAATCCTAGACTTGTCTACTCAGAAGTAAGTCCTAGTATAGTCAATTGGCCTTACTCCCATGTCAGTGTGATAGGATTATAGCCTTCATGTAGGTATGACCATCATCCCAGTTGCCGCCCATCTTTACCTGAAGCTCTGGAGGTGGGTATAGGAATCCTCCTTCTGAGCAAGCTGGGATTTGATGATGGTCTCTCGCAAGCCAAACGTCTGCATGGGCAAGCCCTGGATCTTGTCCGACACCAGAACGCTCGAGGAGCGGACCATTTCGCTGGTGATCTCATTCCTTGGCGTGTTTGACCTGGGGACAAGCAAGGCCAGAGGGAGGGTACTTCGAGGCTGTCAACTCAGAGGAGGCTCTTCCCCCACCCATTATTTACATTTCCATCCATGAAACCAACTGAGATGGTCACTACAAGCAGTAGATTGGCAGAAAGAACTCACCTAAGAACATGAAATCCCTGCTTGATCAAGCCAAAGACCTATTTAGTCCAGCTTCCTGTATCTCACAGTGGTCCACCAGATGCCTCAGGGAGCACACGAGACAACAGGCTGCCTGCATCCTGTTGCCACTCCCTTGTATCTGGCATTCTGAGGTAAATTTGGAGGTAAATAATAACTTGCAGCCAATCTGGGCCTTCAGAACATCAGAAGAGCCCTGCTGGATCAGGCCAAGGGCCCATCTAGTCCAGCTTCCTGTATCTCACAGAGGTCCACCAGTTGCCTCAGGGAGCACACAAGACAACGGTGCCATCTCGGTGCCACTCCCCCGCATCTGGCATTCTGAGACAGCCTACTTCTAAAATAAGGAGGTTGCACTACCCATCATGGCCTGTAGCCTGTGACGGACTTTTCCTCCAGAAATCTGTCCAATCCCCTTTGAAAGGCACCTAGGCCAGACGCCATCACCACTTCTTGTGGCAAGGGGTTCCACCGATTAATTACCCGCTGGATAAAAAAGTATTTCCTTTTATCTGTTCTAACTCTCCCAGCACTCAATTTTAGTGGCTGTCCCCTGGTTCTGGTGTTGCGAGAGAAGGAAAAGAACATCCCTCTGTCCACTCTATCCATCCCATGCAGAATTTTGTAGGTCTCAATCATGTCCCCGTCATGAATCATGTCATGATTCAGGCACCTTTTTTCTAGACTGTACATTCATTTCTAGGCCTCCACACCTCCTCCCCTCACTCCTTGGATAGGAAAAGTTGGAGGGCACAGAGTGGAAGAAGAGATGTAGAGGAGAGAATGAGCTAGGAGTAGAGTGTAGTAGAGTGTCTACTCTAGCCCATCACTCTGTTTTCATCTACACTTCCTCTTCTACTGAACTCCCCACTCTTCTTTTCCAACCCAGGAAGTGGGAGAAGGAGAGCGTGGCACAACACCAAGTAGAGCACACCACCAAGTAAGGGGAGACAGCATTCAGCATGCTGCTTTGGATACCAGGAGCTCTTGGGCTGACCCTGCTAGCAGGCCCCAAAGGGCAACACTGGTAAAGGAATGCCCAAACTTTGGACTTCAACAAAGCTTTTATCCCAAGCACAAGAGAGTTGACATAACTCCAAAGCCTGCTTGCTCCGATATTTACGCATATATATTTCACACCTTGCCTTGCGTCTTGCCTTCTGCCACGGGGTAAGGTGCAACTCCAGCAGTACAATCCTATGCATGTCTGCTAAGATGCAAATCCCATTGTGTTAAACGGGCCTTACTGCCAGGAATGTGTGGATAGGGACTTCCTGCTCCACCCAGGGCTTAATCGCAAAAGAAGTCTCAAGGTGCAGGGCGCAATCCTAACCTGGAGTTAGGCCAGCAAAGATTGGCCAGCACCACGGCCACCGTCAAGTATGTTTGGACCACTCTCAGAGTCAAAGGGGCCAGCACACAGACGCGCGCCATCCTCCCTGACTCTGAGAGTGGTCCAAACGAGCTTTTCAGTGGCCCTTGTGCCGGTCCAACTTAGCTGGCCTACCTCCGGGTTAGGATTGCGCTCTGTGTGTATAGTATTGCAATTTATTCTGGAAGCAAGCCTAACTAGTGGCGCCTCAGCATGCCAGTTATGCACTGAGCCACTCGCTTTATTATTTTACACGCTTCCAGGACTGGGACCAGACCATCACTCTGTACCTGGGGGTAGCAGCCTTGTCAGCGCCACTCCACACCTGGTTCACGGCCGGCGGTGGTGAGGGTTTCTCCAGCGGCTTATCGTCTTCCGTCCCAGCGACTCCTGCAAAGGAAAGCTCACAGTGGGCTCACGTGACTTTTCCCGGGGCAAGAACTTTCCCAGGAACGGCTGTCCCTTATCTCAGCCTGCTCCATTCCTGAGGGGAGGGCCAGGCCACCACAACTCAGGCAACAATGTTCTCTGCTCCGAGGAACGAGGGCCAAGGGTTACGGAGGAAAGGCAAAACGCAAGCTAGATGAAAAACTTCTAGGAAAGTTGCCTTTTGACACAGACCAAAATCACAGGGATCGGGGCTGGCTCCAGGAGCAGAGGGCCCCACTGCAGGGTAATCCCGCAGGGCTCCCACCCTCTCTAAGCCCCCCTCCCCCCTCCCCAAGAAGAGCACTTGTGGTGCTGCGTGCAAAGTTTGGCACCTGGAAATTGGTGGTGATGGTGACATGATGACATCACTGCCAACTGCTTCCAGGAGGCCTGTTTTGTGCTGTTCAGAGGCAGGGACAGGTGGAGCAGGGGCAGACCTAGTCAAAATGGCGCCCGGGGCACCCAATAGAAGTGTGCCCCCCATGGGAGCACAGGTCTACCCATCAGATGCAGCCCCAGGTAGACCTGGGCTCCCCTCAAGGGAGCCCAGATCTACTCACGGCTGGTCCCAATGGGTAGATCTGGGCTCCGGAGCTCAGGTCTACCCATGCAATGTTGCGGGGGCCACTGGCTAGCCCCTAGACAGCCCCAAGATGGCGCCCAGGGCTCATGCCCCCCCGTCCCCCCTAGATCCGCCACTGAGGTGGAGGGGGGCAAGATAAAGCGGCTCTGCTCTCCCCCACTGACTTACAACCCATAGAGATCCTGGCTGCTGCAGCAGGGCCACTCTCGGAGTCAGGAAGGACGGTGCACATCTGTGTGCTGACCTCTCTGACTCCGAGAGTGGGCCAAACATCCTTGATAGTGTCCCTTGTGCTGGCCAAACTTTGCCGGCTTAGCTTATGCTGACCTAACTCAGTTTATGATTGTGCCCTCAGGCACGTTTCTCCTCTGAGCTACATGACAGCAGCCAGGCCAACAATAGTCACTTACTGTACATCCTTCAAGCAGAGCTCAGATTTTGCACAAACGTTATGGATGAAGGGCCCAATCCTATCCAACTTTCCCGCGCCAGTGTAGCTGCAATGCATCCTCAAGGTAAGTTGGATAAGAGCAGTTTGGGAACCATTGCTCTAGTGGGTTATGGCATTCTCCTCCTTGCTTAAACACAGGCCAGAAATGGGCAGACTGCAACAGCGGATGCCAACATCCCAGGATAACAGAGAAGCTGCCTACTGGCAGCTGTCCCACCAGAGGAAACAGCATACCAGCAAGGCTGCATACCTCCATCGCCAACAAAAACAAACAGCCTTGAAATGGCAACTTGAGTCAGGGCGCAATCCTAACTTGGAGTTTGGCCGGCACAGCAAAGTCTGGCCAGCACAAGGGGTACCGTAAAGCGAGTCTGGACCACTCTTAGAGTCAAGGGGGATGGCACACGTCTGTGTGCGGGCCTCTCTGACTCCAAGAGTGGTCCAAACATTCTTTACGGCGTCCCTTGTGCCGGCCAAACTTTGCTGGCCTAACTGTACCGGCCTAACTCCAGGTTAGGACTGCGTTCTCAGACATCCAGCAAGTGAGCCCCTTCCACATCCACATCCCTACAAGTCAAGTATCAGCCCAAAGAGATTGGTGCTTTCCTATTGCAGAGCATGCAAGTAAAATGTTTCAGAAATAAGATACAGAGATTCAGCAGACGTCCCAGATGCCCAAATATTTGATGTGGGACTGCAAGGGGGTTGGTGCTTTCCCCATCTGGTCTTGGCCTCTTAAAACACCTGGCATCTAGGAGCTTGGGATATTTTCTAGCCTGATTGCCCTAATACAGCTCACAAATGAGGCACCTGCAAGAACCACACCCCCACAGGGGTGGCATTTGTGTACAATTCAATCGGGTGCAAAACATTTCCTGCCAAACCAGACCGCACTTCCCCTCCCAATCCAACAGGATCCCAGGGCTCGCCTTGGCATACAGAAGCACAAGCAACTCTGCTCTGGGCTTACACCTGCTATTGCCACCCTGGCAGAGTGCCAGGGCTGAATCTCCTTACGGGGGAGGACAACTTGGCAAGAGTCTCTACCCCATGAATTACGCAAGCTAAGGGGTGCAACTGCACCAGGCAACAAGCTTTAGAGGGGCAACAAGCAGAGTTTGACACTATTGGCCGAAATTGCAAAAACATTGGTAATTATTATTATTATCTATATATATATAAACGGACGTGGGTGTGTGCGTGTGGGTGTATGTATGTTATGCATAGGCTCCTCAACGCCTGGCCCGATCCGCACGAAACTTGGCAGGAATACACCTTGCGGCCTGGGGAAAAACACTGCCGGGGTCAGACCCCCCTACAGCCCCCCGGGGGGAGGGACAGCGAGGGGATTGTATTGGAGTGAAATTGTGCTACCACCCTGTGGTCACAAAGGATTCTGCAGCTCATGAGCTTGGATTGCACTCACTGAGCTGATACACAGGAAGAGTACTCAAAAACGAAAGTGAAACGTCTTCCCACTGCCTCACTTGCCCAGGCTGGAAAGAGCATGATCCAGAGAGTTCCAGCACCCAGTCGGATCGCAGCTGGACCTATTTCCACAGGGCTCACTGGCCACCTCTTCCTGTTTCTCATACTTCAGTGCTATCCTACCACAGGACCTGCAGACATTGTTCAGTGAGTGTGACCGTTTCATTTCACTCTTTTGCTTGATTGTGTCCCTGTATTCATTCCTTCTCCTAATACAGGCTTGGGATAATTTGTCCCCCCGGGCAATGCCGGGTCACAAAAGGCTAGTGAATAATAAAACGGTAAAGGTTTCCCCACAACTGAATGGTCTAGTAGTGACCGACTGTAGGGGGCGATGCTCATCTCCGTTTCAAAGCCAAAGAGCCGGTGTTTGTCCAAGGACAAGCTTCCGTGGTCATGTGGCTGGCGTGACTATACGCGAAGGCGCATGGAACGCCGTTCCCTTCCCACCGAAGTGGCCCCTATTTATTTACTCGCATTTTTACGTGCTTTCGACTGCTAGGTTGGCAGGAGCTGGGACAAGCGACGGGAGCTCATTCCGTCACGTGGTCTTGAACTCCCAACCTCCTGGTCAGAAAGCTCAGCAGCAGCCGTTTAACCCGCAGCGCCACCACGTCCAAACGGATTTTCAGAAAGATCAAGAACCTGCCACCGCTTCAGGTGTTTCCCAAATTGAAAGGGGGCAAGGGAAGGCCATGGCATCCCTTCCAGTGGGTCCTGGACAGATTGCCGTTCGCTGGTGGGTCCCCGTGCTGAAAGGTTTGAGAACCACTGGCCTATAGGGAAACTTGGGCTTCCTGGCTGTTGCTCGGTGCCTTGCCTTGCTCACCTGAACACTAAACCTGCGAGGTCGGCCAGGTGGGGTAGAGGGGGGGTGGGGCTTGCAGTAGTGAATCCAGCCAGGGTGGGGCGCAAAAGCTCAGGTGGGGGCTATCCCCCAGCCTTCACTGCGGGGGGTGTGTGTGGGAGGGGACACCTCGATGCAGCGGGAGCGGGGGGGTGGGGTGGACAACGAGGCTTCAGTCGACCGGTTCACTTCCTCCTCTCCTACCTGCGCGGAGCCGCCGAGCCGCGCGCATCGCCCGTGCGCTCTTCCCGCGGGCATCCAGCCCGCCCGGGCCGCGCCCCTCGCTCCAGGCCCCCAATCACCGAGCGCTTCGCCTGCCCAGAGACCGCCTCTCCCCCCGAGCCCCTCGCTCGTGGCGCGGGACGGAGCCGATACCAGCGCCCGCCGCTCGCTCTCGGGCCACTTGCACCGCCGGCGGAATCGCCGCGCCCCGTCCCCGCCTCCGCGGAGCTGCGCGCCGCCTCCGTTCCGCGCCCCTCCCGTCTCTGGGGCAGGCCTCTCTCCACGCACTTCTCTAGCGAAGGCGGGGCAGGAGCGCCAGCCGGAGTCAAACCCTAACCCCATGCACGCTTTCCCGAGAGTAAGCCCCATTGGCGACAATGGGGCTTGCTTCTGAGTAGACCAGCCGGAGCCTGCTCCTGCCTCGCTTGGCTTTCATCGGCTTGACTTTTCCCGCTTTGCTCTTTCAAATCTCTTTCAACATAACTACATTTCAAATGTTGGCCTCCTGCGAAGCTTCCTCTTTCGTCCCGTTTCAAAGAAACGGCTAGCAGAGGGCTGAACGAGGCCACTGGACTAGGCAGCACTAAGACTGAGACCTGCTTCGTCTGTCTCTAGCCAGTCATGCCAAAAGTGAGTTTACCCTTGGTTAAGCCAATACGTTTTGACCCAGCTGGTAATTCATCTGTGGAACTCCTTGCCACAGGAGGTGGTGATGGCATCTGGCCTAGGTGCCTTTAAAAGGGGATTGGACAGATTTCTGGAGGAAAAGGTCGTCGTGGGTTATAGGCTATGGTGGGTAGTGCAACTCCTTACGTTAGAAGTACCTCCCTTATGAAGAAAGACTGCAGCGTTTGGGGCTCTTCAGCCTAGAAAAAAGGCGCCTGAGGGGGGACATGATTGAGACATACAAAATTATGCATGGAAGGGATAGAGTCGATAAAGGGATGTTCTTTTCCCTCTCTCAAAACACCAGAACCAGGGGACATCCGCTAAAACTGAGGGTTGGGAGAGTTAAAACAGATAAAAGGAAGTACTTTTTTACTCAGTGGGTAGTTAATCTGTGGAACTCTTTGCCACAGGAGGTGGTGATGGCATCTGGTCTTGATGCCTTTAAGAGGGGATTGGACGGATTTCTGGAGGAAAGGTCCATCGTGGGCTATAGGCCATGATGGATTGTGCAACCTCCTTACAAAGGTGGTGGGCTACTGGTACCGGGCGCAAGGGAGTGGCAACAGGATGCAAGCATCTTGTTGTCTCATGCCTCCCTGGGGCACCTGGTGGGCCGCTGTGAGATACAGGAGGCTGGACTAGATGGGCCTTTGGCCTGATCCAGCTGGGCTCTTCTTGTGTTCTTGTGTGTAGAAGTAGGCTATTTCAGAATGCCAGGTACAAGGGGGTGACCACAGGATGCAGGCATCTTGTTGTCTCCTGTGCTCCCTGAGACACCTGGTGGGGGCCACTGTGAGATGCAGGAAGCTGGACTCGATGGGCCTTTGGCTGATCCAGCAGGGCTCTTCTTGTGTTCTTATAGCCACCCCCTAAACGCGACTTGAATCTGGCTTTGCTGTGTCTCTGAACAGTGAGCTACTGCACCACCCTTCTTATTTAACTGGGGCACAATCCTAACCAAAGTCTATCACCAGCGCAGTGGCAATGCAGCTCTAAGGTAAGGGAACAAACATTCCCTTACCTTGAGGAGGCTTCCATGACTCCTCCTCCACTGCAGGATGCAGCACGTGCCCCATTGGCACAGCTATGTCAGGGCTGGAAAGCTGGTTAGGATTGTGCCCTGAGTGCTGTTGGGGATCCCCTTGTGGCCTGTTCCAGGTCTTCCCCTGGCAAAAAAAAAAAGGTTCTTTCTAGCAGACTGGTTTCCTCCCAGGGACTTGGACCTTTGCCCTGGGGAGGCTCGTGCATTTATTCTGCCTCCCTGCCTTTCCCAAGGCAGTTTCTCTTCGTTCCCCTGGTGTTCTTGGCAGTGCGTGTGTGGCACAAGGGAATGTGAGCACGGCCCACTGGGATTCTGGGCTGAGCCCAGTGATGTCATGCAGGGGGTACGCGGGGGTACGCGAGTACCGGTTTCTAGGATTACAGCTGGCCCCGCCCATCCGCCTGCCCACTCGTCGACTCTGCCCTCTGCAACGTTTGAATTTCCTGCATGTTTGAGTTGCCTGCATGTTCTCAGAGCCAGGCAGGCAGGCAGGCAGCGAGCGGAGCCTTGCCTTGCCTTGCCACTGAAAAATGAGCTGCTCTGGGGTTTTCACATGATGCCAGGCCTCCTTCACATGTTCTGGGGGTGCTGTGGAATACTGTTGCAACTGTTGGGTCAGTTTAAAATCGTCTGGGGCCTCAAAAAGGGCTTTTTTCATGTCACTTCCTGCCACGACCTCACTTCCGGCTTATGACGTCACTTCTGGTGGGTGGGTCCCGACACGTGCCAATCAAAAGTGAGTACCTGTTATTAAATCATTTAGATGACACCACTGGCTGAGCCCTACTTCTGCCTCCTTGCTGCCTGTGCCACAGTCACTCCTGTATGCCAGGTGGGTTGAGTCTGGGCTGCTTTGAAGGCATTGGGCCTCCCCATTGCCATGTATAGACTGGCTACTTTCATGTCCTGCTCAGATGGTGGCACCATCAGCTTGTGAATAGCACACAAATGAATGAATGAATGAATGAATGAATGAATGAATGAATGAATGAAATTCCCATGAATGGTACAGGCAAAAGCTCTTGGAGCAGTGGCTGACAGCTTTACTTTTCTCTGGGGAGAAACTGTTAACTGCTTTTCTCCAATTATGCTAGATTATTATAGGATACAGGAGGCAGTTAAGACAGGAGGCAGTTGAGAGGGCAGGTAGTGTGGGCTGATGGTTGAGCTGCCAGTACTGCCTGAAGCTAAGCAGGAAAATCTGTGGTCTTGTTTTTGGATGGGAGACGGAATGTCAGGCTGTGACAAGCTGTTGTCCCGTTGTGGCAGGACGGAGCTGCTGATTAGTCACCGCAAGGGAGTGTTGCGGGGGAGTGTGTGAGAAGGCCGGCCAGCAAAAGAACTGCGTATGACCTTGAGGACCTGCCCAGGCTGGACTTACCATCACCTGCTGAAGCTCGATGGCACGGCCAGAGGAGAGAACCACACTGTGAAGGCTACATCTGGGACTGAGAATTTGGTGAATCACACAGTACTCTATATTTGTAAAAACCCCATTGAAAAATGGTGGTTTAGACTAGCCTGCCCATGGAAGCGGCTTTGGCATGGGAAAGGCGGGGTATAAATTATTCAAATAAATAATAAATGTAGATACATGTAAACCATATAGATAGGCTGCTGCATTAATTTGTATAGGGTTGCCCTTGAAGGTGTTCCAGCAGGAAATTCCAGCACTAAGAGAAAGGACAGGAAATGGGTGGACTGAGTTGCTCAAGACAGGAAGGGGGGGGGTAGGATAGCCTGAATGACAAAGATCAATTGTTTCCTGCAAAAGCGTTGATGTCTTGGGAAATGCACAAGTTGGGCTTCGCAATCTCAAAATGTGGGCTTGGATTGGTTTACTGCATTCTTCTTACTTGAGCTCCCAGTTTATCAACAATCAATCAACAGTATTTATATACCACTTCTCAACAAAAAACGTTTACAAAGCAGTTTACCTGCAAAAAAATAACACCACAGTTAAATGGCTCCCAAAAGGGCTCACAATCTAAAAAAATAAATGCAGACCACCACCAGCAACAGCCACTAGAGAAGATATTGTGCAGAGGTGAAGGGGGACAGTTACTCTCCCCTGCTAAATATAAGAGCAACATCACTTGAAATAGTGCCTCTTGCCCAGTTAGCAGGGCTTACTTATCCCTCCTTTAGCATGCCTTTGCCAAGTAATATATAATTTGCCTATTAAACATGGCTGGTGGATGCTTCTGCATTTGAAAGGGGTCAGTGCTGGTCGCAGGTGCCATTCTGAAGGTCCCTGCAGCCTTTGGAAGGTCTCTGCGGATAACAGCGGATAACGAGGACAGAGGTACAGATAACAAGGAAAGTAGCAATTCTTATCGCAGATAAAAGAAGTCACAGACAGTGAGGTTATATAAAGAGGACTGACGTTCCTTTTTGCTGTATCAGGAAAAAGGTCTGTTTCGCCCCTCGTAGGGGCAAGTCTTAGAAGCACTATAAAACCTGGGAGAAGCGACAAACACACAGCCCTCTCTTTCCCTTCGCTAGCCACCAGCAGCCAAGCCTTGAAGTTATTAATGTTATTCTTTTTCCAACCAGAACGCAGAAATCTGGGGGCTTGATGTCAGTGTGGTTAATTAGTCTGTAACTCAAGAGCGCAATCCTAAACTGGAGTTAGGCCGGCACAGTTAGGCCAGCAAAGTTTGGCCGGCACAAGGGACACTGCAAAGCACGTTTGGACCACTCTCGGATTCAGGGAGGATGGCGCCAGTGATGTCATGCAGGGGGAACGCGGGGGAACTCAGTTCCACTAGTTAAAATTAGGGCTGACTCCGCCCACTTCACTCTCCCTCCCCCCCTCCCAATTCCTCTGCAAAGAGCTTTTCTTCTTGGTTGGCCGGCACTCAGAGACTTAAAGGGAGCAACTCCGGATTCCTAGGGGGGCGAAGGCGCATGTCTGTGTGCTGGCCTCTCTGACTCCAAGAGTGGTCCAAACATACTTTATGGTGTCCCTTGTGCCAGCCAAACGTTGCTGGCCTAACTCCAGTTTAGGATTGGGCCCTTAGAAAAGATAAATAATAAGACAAGTCTTGAGCGCCCAGTCCTCTTTGCTACCAAGTCAGTAACCAAGACCAGCTTCTATCCTTCAAAGCTTCCATATCAGAGATTATTACTTCTAGGCAAGCTGGTGCCCCAGATCCACTCATGTAAAAATTAAGCATGCGTTGATGCCCACCAGCGGCAGCATCGATGCTTCCTCATACCTGGGCTGCAACACTTCTGGACCGCCTGCAAAAACGTCCGTGTCTGTGAGCCGAACGGCAGCTGCACCAGCAAGTCGGCATCTCTGCAGGTGATGTGGACGGTTGTATCAGAGCCTGCCAACGGAAGTTGCGAGAGGAGCAACATGAATGCGATGGTTGGTTCTTGGCAGAGGTTCACCAAGGTGAGTGGCTTAGGGCTCAATCCTAACCAACTTTCCAGCACCAGGATAAGGGTAAGCAGCTTTGGGGTAAAGGAACGAACATTCCCGTAGCTCAAGGAGGCCTCCATGACTACCCCCCAACTGCAGGATGCAGCACATGCCCCACTGGCACAGCTATGTCAAGGCAGGAGAATTGGTTAGGATTGTGCCCTTACAGTGCAATCCTAACCTGGAGTTAGGCCGGCACAGTCAGGCTGGCCCAAGGGACACTGTAAAGTATGCTTGGACCACTCTGAGTCAGAGAGGCCAGCACACAGACGTGTGCCATCCTCCCCGACTCCGAGAGTGGTCCGAACATACAGTGTCCCTTGTGCCAGCCTTTCACTTGAGGAGACCTCCATGGCTCCACCCCCAGGATGCACTGCACACTGCTGCATCAATGCTGCACTGGGCCCTCAGAAGGGGAAAAGCAGAACATCATTTGCCAGACCTACAGCTGCAGAGGAGATACGTACCTACAACATGCAGATCACACTCCTCGGGGACTGTCAGGAGGGAAAGAGAAGTTCGGTTAGCTGCCCTGGTCATGCACTAGCACAGTGATTCCCAATCTGGGATCGGGACCCCCAAGGGGGTTGGAAACTGATTTTCAGGGGGTTGCAAAGAGCTTGGGGCAGCCATAAGGACATCAGAAGAGCCCCACTGGATCAGGCCAAAGGCCCATCTAGTCCAGCTTCTTGTATCTCACAGTGGCCCATCAGGTGCCTCAGGGAGTTCAGCAGACAACAAGATGCTTGCATCCTGTTGCCACTCCCTTGCACCTTGCATTCTGAAGTCGCCTACTATACTATTAATGTAAGGAGGTTGCCCAACCCATCATGGCCTATAGCCCACAATGGACTTTTCCTCCAGAAATCTATCCAGTTCCCTTTTAAAGGCATCTAGGCCAGATGCCATCACCACCTCCTGTGGCAAGGAGTTCCATAGCTTAATTACCCGCTGGGCCAAAAAGTATTTCCTTTTATCTGTTTTAACTCTCCCAACACTCAATTTCAGTGAATGCCCCCTGGTTCTGGTATTGTGAGAGGGAAAAGAACATCCCTTTATCGACTCTATCCCTCCCGTGCATAATTTTATGTCTCAGTCATGTCCCCCCTCAGGCGCCTTTTTTCCAGACTGTGAGAACCCCAAACGCTGCAGCCTTTCTTCATACAGGAGGTGCCCCAGCCCCGTAATCATTTTTGTCCTCTCTTCTGCACCTTTTCCAGCTCCACTATGTCCTTTTTGAGGTGTGGTGACCAGAACTGTATGCAATACTCCAGGTGCAGCCTTACCATTGATTTGTACAGCGGCATAATAATGTACCGTCTTTTAAAGCTGGGCATCACCATCTTGGTAGCTTCCTTTTGGCTAGGGAAGAGGCTTCCCCATTCAACTGCCACTTCCTCAGTGCTTGTGGCTGCGAGGGAGATGAGCTCTGCGATGGGCTCGTCTTGGTGTGTGCGTATGCATGGGATGAAGTCTCTCCCGGGTCTCTTTCCAAGGATCCAGGAACATTGGCAAACCCCCCCCCCTCGATCAAGAAGGGAAGAGGGAGAGGAGGGAAACAAGCGCTACCTTCTTCTATGGCAAATTCCTCCTGAATGGGCAGGATTCTTTCCAGACAGACGTCCGCAGCGGTGATGGCCATTCGTCGGTGTGTGTACAAGCAGATCCTGCAGGCACAGAGCAGGGAGAAGAGACGGCCAGACACCCTCCACCATCACCATCTCATAGCCAGCACCAGTCAGGTGAATGCCCAGAGCCACCATCGGCACCTCGCCCACCAGTTCTCAGCACCATGCACGCTGGCAGCATCATGCACCCAAGATGGGCAGAGAGGGACTGCATGCAGCGGGATGTCAGGCCATCACCAACGAGTGGGGCACTTCCTGACACCCATGTGCTGGATCCATCATGACTTTGCCAGCAGCACTGCTCAGCGCCGTTTTTGTGCAGCGGCTGTCAGCTCGAAAAAGCAGGAGCAGCCTCTGCGATCAGGGCCAGCCTGACTGGGATGCCCGTCTGCCGAGACAGCAGCACGACCAGTGATGTCATGCAGGGGGTACGCGGGGATACGCGAGTACCGGTTTCTAGGATTATGGCTGGCCCCGCCCATTCGCCCGCCCACTCATCGACTCCGCCCCCTGCAACGTTTGAATTTCCTGCACGTTTGAGTTGCCTGCATGTTCTCAGAGCCAGGCAGGCAGGCAGCGGAGCCTTGCCTTGCCTTGCCACTGAAAAATGAGCTGCTCTGGGGTTTTGGAACTGTTGGGTCACTTTAACATGATGCCAGGCCTCCTTAACATGTTCTGGGGGTGCTGTGGAATACTGTTGCAACTGTTGGGTCAGTTTAAAATCCTCTGAGGCCTCAAAAAGGGCTTTTTTCATGTCACTTCCTGCCACGACCTCACTTCCGGCTTATGACGTCACTTCTGGTGGGCGGGTCCCGACACGTGCCAATCAAAAGTGAGTACCTGTTCTTAAATCATTTAGATGACACCACTGAGCACAACTGTCTCTCGAGGGTGGCCTTCCTGCTAAGCCATGCTCTGGCCAGATCTGGGCTGCTGCTGCTGGCAGAGCCCCTGCTAACTGGGACAGGGCTGGATGACTCACAAGCTGGAATCAAGATTGCTGGGAGAAATGTCAACAACCTCAGATATGCAGACGACACCACTCGAATGGCAGAAAGTGAGGAAGACCTAAAGAACCTTCTGATGAGGGTGAAAGAGGAAAGTGCCAAAATTGGTTTGAAGCTCAACATTAAAAAAAAACTAAGATCAAGGCAACCACTCCCATCACTTCCTGGCAAATAGAAGAGAGGACTCTTTAGAAAAGACCCTCATGCTGGGAAAGACGGAAGGCAAAAGGAGAAGGGGGCAGCAGAGGATGAGATGGTTAGAGAGTGTCACCGAAGTGACGAACATGAAATTGGGCGAACTCCGGAAGCTAGTGGAGGACAGGGAGGCCTGGCGTGTTGTGGTCCATGGGGTCGCGAAGAATAGGACATGACTTAGGGACTGAACAACAACTAATGGTTGCATTCTCAGGAAAGCAGCAGGCTCTGGTGTCATAATGATGGCCTTCCAGCCATTACATCTCCTCCAAAGAATAGATGCTTTTGAATTATGATGTTGGAGAAGACTCTTGAGAGTCCCCTGGACTGCAAGGAGATCAAATTGGTCAATCCTCCAGGAAGTCCAGCCTGATTGCTCCCTGCAAGGACAAACACTGAAGCTGAAGCTCAAGTACCTTGGCCACCTCATGAGAAGAGAGGACTCTTTAGAGAAGACCCTCATGCTGGGAAAGATGGAAGGCAAAAGGAGAAGGGTGCGGCAGAGGAGGAGATGGTTAGACAGTGTCACCGAAGCGACGAACATGAAATTGGGCAAACTCCGGAAGCTAGTGGAAGACAGGGAGGCCTGGCATGCTGTGGTCCGTGGGGTCGCAAAGAGTCGGACACGACTTGGCAACTGAACAACAACAACAACAACAACAAAGATGCAAAAAATAAAATAAATAAGTGCTGATGACAATGGTGGCATTGGGAAGTAGCCTTCTCATCGTGCACACAGGCGCATATGCGCCCCACAGTTCTGGCCCTGGTCATGTGACGCGTATCCCCGCGTACCCCCTGCATGTGGCCAGAGCAGGGTCAGAGCACAACTTACATGAACTGGCCGTGGCTCTCCACCAGGCCCAGCAATCGGCTCTCCACCCCCTCCGCACCGGCCAGGATTCCCTGCACAGCCTGTTGCTCACAGTCAAGGAAGGGCTGGGGAAGGTGCTGGTCTGGAAATGCCTCCCGGACTTGAGCAGGACCCCCCCCCCCGGACTGTCCACCGGCAAACTCCTGCCACCTGCATCCCGGACAAGCACACGGATGGCCTCAAGCCAATGGGACCCACCCCATCACATTGGGCCCCGCACTTTGGGGGACCCCCGCCCCCGTGCAGTGAGCATATGGTCCCCTGCTGCAGACGGGATGTCTCTGGGCTGCGAGTCAGTGGGGTGAGCAGAGCGGCTTGGCCTTGGGCCCTCCCGCCTGCCCCTGCCTCCGAACCGCCCCAAATGGGCCTCCTGGAAGCCGTCGGCAGTGATGTCATCAGGTCGCCACCAACCAGTGATGTCATTCAGCGGGAAACGGACCAGAACGGGCGTTCCGGATCCTAACGGGCTCCGTGGCTGGTTCCGGGTTCCCGACAAGTGCCAATCAAAAGTGAGTTCCTGTTCCTAAATCCTTTGAATGACACCACTGCCACCAACTATTTCCGAATGTCACGCGGGGGGCACCAAAAGCAATTTTCTCAGTGCGTGGGTGGCCCTCGTGGGAAGGGGGGCCATGGGAATGTCCCCCGTTGGGCCCAAACGCTCCCTGATGCAGCCCTTCCCCAGCCAGTTCCTCTTGAACTGTACTGTGCCCATAACGCAGACGGGCAAGCACCCACCGCCCAGCTTCAGCTTAGCCCCTTGGAACCAAGCAGGCTGGAGCTTTCCGATGGTCCCCTTTCTGAAGGATATGGCAAGGCAGGTTTCCCCCGCAGACAGCGTCTCCTGGATGGCAACAGACTGGTCCATCCTGGGGCGGAAGAGTAAAGAGAGGAGAGAAATCCCGCTGGAGTCCCAAAGCCCGCCCGCAGCCCGCCCGCCCACCACGCCATTCGTGGCTCGCCCGGGAGAGGGCGGAGTCTGCGGGCACCCCCCTGCCGGAGTCTCCGTTCGATAGTTCTGCCACGCAGAAGGGGAAGTGGTGGAAACTGCGCTGCTTTCGAGTGCGGGGAGAGGAGCAGCTGATTCAATATCCGCCAGGTTTTTTGAAAGAGGAAAAAAAAACCGCCAGCAATTTTTTTTTTTTTAATCTTAGCAAGCACAGCAGGGAGGAAGCGGCTGGCCCAGCCCTTGGCCGGCTGGGCTGTTCCCTGTTTACAGACAGGGAGTTTTTAACAAGGGCGTAGCAACTCTTCGGAATCCTTCTCTCCCCCCTTCCCGCAGTGGCAGAGCCCGCTGCAGGTGCCGAGTTGGGAGGGGGCGCGACCGTGCGGGGCTGCAGTGGCGTTCCTAGAGGGGGGCGAAATGCTGTTTTGCAGGAGCCTGAGCTCCTGGGTAAAGCGGCCCCTCGCTTTCACAGCCATTCGCGGAGCCGCG
>JAJKFI010000022.1:3054095-3071801 GCA_029204185.1 Lerista edwardsae | reverse complement strand
TGCTTTACGGTGTCCCTTGTGCTGGCCAAACTTTGCTGGCCTAACTGTGCCGGCCTCACTCCAGGTGAGGGCAGCATCTGCTCTGCAGGAGAGCAAAAGCCTTTTGTGAGATCTGGCACCATACTGAGGCGTCAGGGTACACGGGGAAAGAATCGTGGGGAGTCTCCTCCCCAAGTGTGTTGAGAGGCTGCATGCCACAGGCCTGTCACTTGTCTGCATGCACATGGCCCATCTACCCCTTTTCCCAGCATGCATCATCCACCTCACCTGCTGATGTGTAGAGATTCCAAGTGCTGAAATGCAGAACAGCCCAGAGCAGGAGAAACCCTAAAGAGATACAGACAGACTTTGGTTGGAGGGACGGGGTGACATTTGGACCACTCAGTGATGTCCCTTGTGCCGGCCAAACTTTGCTGGTCTAACCTGTGCCAGCCTAACTCCAGGTCAGGATTGCGCTCTCAAAGCGATTTATACAGGCAGGCTGTCCTAGATCCAATAAGGGTCTTTACAATAGAGTCCCCTCTATATAGAATCCCCTCTGTCTCCTTGAGTTTCCTTCAGCTAAACAAGTCAATTGTTACTCATATCTACTTGCTGGAAGGTTGTAACAACCGACAGATTGAAGCTCTTACCTTGGACTGGAAGGATCCGGAAGTTGTGA
Source organism: Lerista edwardsae (assembly GCA_029204185.1). Classification (NCBI taxonomy): domain Eukaryota; kingdom Metazoa; phylum Chordata; class Lepidosauria; order Squamata; family Scincidae; genus Lerista; species Lerista edwardsae. The sequence continues at coordinate 3,071,140 of JAJKFI010000022.1, read as the reverse complement.
CCTGCCATCTTCAACCAAGGTGACCTGCTTGTCTAAGACCCTATGGGGGAAGGAAGGAAGGGACAAATATGTACGGGTCAAGTTTCTTTTTGCCCTGCCCCAAACACAAGATGAGCAGTTACTGGCCATTAGGCTACTTGGCCCAGTCCTGTCTCTCTTCTGGCCGCATACCCAGTAACCTTAAATGCGGGTCCTGCCTGCACTCACTGGCAAGGAAAATAGATCTGGGAGCCGCTATGCAGGAGGCAGAAATGGAGACATGGCAGGTTCTTGTTTATGAAGGCATTTTGTATATCAATCACAGTATTTGTATACCGCACAGTATTTGTATACAAAGCGGTTTACAGGCAAATAATAGTAATGAAGTTAAAGGGCTCCCTGTCCCAAAAGGGCTCACAGTCTTTAAAAATGCAGACCACCACCAGCAACGGCCACTAGAATAGACACTGCACAGGGGTGAAGAGGGACAATTACTCTCCCCCTGCTAAAGAGGAGCACCACTTGAAAAAGTGCCTCTTGCCCAGTTAGCTATCTATACATACATTTACGCACGAGCGCACACGTTTTAAATGTTTTAAAATATTGTTTTATTCATATTATTGAATACCATAATATAATTAATTCATAATCATAATTATTATTAATAATATGGTATATTATAAACAATCAATTATTAATAATTATATTATTATATTCAACAATATTTATTATTATTATTATTATTAATAATAATAATAATAATAATAATAATAATAATAGGCCACTTGGCCCAGTCTTGTCTCTCTTCTGACAGCATACCCAGTAACCTTAAATGTAGTGGTCCTGCCTGCATTCACTGGCAAGGAATTATTTATTATTATTATTATTATTATTATTATTATTATTATTAGGTGAAAAAGATAGAAATGGCAGTCATCAACTGGCCCTGCACCAGGAGTCACCTCTCTCTTGTCCCACCATTTCTCAGCAGTGGCATAGCTAAGGCATCTGCTTCCTGGGGTCAATAAATTTCTGCCCCATCTTTTCAACAGGTGCTCAAGGCAGCCAAGGACCCAACCCTATCAACATTCCCAGGACCGATACAGCCAAAATCAGGTTGGAGGTAAGGGAACAAATGTCCCCGTATCTTGAGGAAGCCACCACGGCAGGGTACAAGACACACCCCACCGGCACGGCTGCATCAGCGCTGGAAGGTTGGGTAGGATTGGGCCCTAAGAGAACTTGGACACACAACACAGCTGTTTCATCAAAGCACAGTAAATGCCAACAGAAAACAAATAACTGCAATTTTTTTTTAAATTTCCAAAATGCAACATTAAAATTCATCCAATCCAATCAATTAAACAATCAATTTGTATTCCACCCACAGGCTCCACAGCAGCATAAGAGATCATAGGAATTGGCAGTGGCATAAACTACTCTGAACTCCATAAAAACACTATACTAATAAAAACAGCAGATAAGAGTAAGCAATAAATAAGTGGCCCACCCATCTCGCACTTAAAATGCTAATCTTAAAAAAAAGTATTAACTTTTGTTGGAATATGTCTAAAATGGGGTGGGGGGTTAACAGCAAGTCTTAAAGATGTAGGTTTTTCTCACACCTCCTGTAAGCTGTTCTTAGAATGTTTTACATTGCAACCCATTTAATTGTACTAGCTGCCTGTGTTAGTTGCTCCCTTTCCAATTGAGCAGTTTACAACAACACTTGGCCAGTTTGTGTCTGAGCACCTGGTCAGAAGTACTTAGACCGTCTGCCAGCCCTCCAAGGTCTTAATCTCTTGGGGCCCCTGGGGCCAATAATTCAATTGCTTGTTCAGCAGGACTGCAATGTTTTAAGAGCGCAATCCTAACCTGGAGTTAGGCCGGCACAGTTAGGCCAGCAAAGCTTGGCCGGCACAAGGGCCACCGTAAAGTGCGTTTGGACCACTCTCTGAATCAGGGAGGATGGCACACATCTGTGTGCCGGCCTCTCTGACTCCAGGAGTGGTCCAAACATACTCTACGGTGTCTCTTGTGCCGGTCAAGCTTTGCTGGCCTAACTGTGCCAGCCTAACTCCAGGTTAGGATTGCGCTCCTAATCTTATAAGGACAGCATAAGAGCCAGGATGATGCAGGGGTTTGGGAGATGGACGGAGGGTGCAATCCTAACCAGTTTTCCAGCACTGGGGTAAGGGGCAATGCAGCTCTGATGTAAGGGAACAAACAATACCCTTACCTTGAGGAGGCCTCTATGCCTGCTACTCCACTGCAGAATGCAGACCCCATTGGAACAGCTGTGTCAGTGCTGGAAAATTGGTTAGGATTGTGCCCTTAGACAATGAAGATCTTGGTTCAAATCCAGCTCTGCCATGAAGTTTCCTGAGTGACTGTGGGCCAATCACTGCCTCTCAGCCGCCCCCCCCCCCCCACAGGGTTGCTGTGACGACAAAAGGAGGGGAGCAACTACTTACACCACCCTGAGCTCCATGGAGAAGGGGCAGTATAAAAATGTGGAAACTAAGAACACCAAGGTAATGCACGCAAGCACTTTACACACATACACACAGTGCTGTATAAATGTCAAGTCGTAGTGTCATAAACACAAAACAAATTTCCTGTTTCAGAATTGTGTGTATTCATTTTCTGCACATGAAACTGAGATCCCAATCCTATGCATGTCTACTCAAAAGTAAGTCCCATTATAGTCTTACTCCCAGGAAAGTGTGGCTAGGATTGTAGCCTGAGTTGGTAATGTCTCTCTCTCTCTCTCTCTCTCTCTCTGTGTGTGTGTGTCTGTGTGTCTGTGTGTGTGTCTGTGTCTGTGTCTGTGTGTGTGTGTGAGAGAGAGAGAGAGAGAGAGAAGCTAGCTCTGGGAAGAGCTGCACACTCTATTTCAGGTTCCCCTGCAGGTCCCTGGGCATCTGGTGGCTGCCATGGAGACTGGAAACTGACAAGCCCCAAAGCCCAACGCCACATCCCGTTGGCTTAGCAACTGTCTGTTTGGCTGAGCCTCCGAGGGAAAGGGAGAACATAGACGGACATGAAGTACGCATCCTGCAATCTAGTGACAACCAACGCCCTATGAATAGTCAACTAAGCACCCTACATTGTCCAGAACCCATCTCCAGCTCTCTTAACCCACCACTCTTAAAGCCTCAGAAACGCCAGTGACGGGGTAGGTCGTGCCCATTGAACTTACCAAAGTTGGCATGTCAGGGGGAAAAAAACAGAGGAACAAGGCTGGAGCCATGATGTTGTGTTGCCCTCTCTTTGTTTTTACCCTCTTGCAATCCTGAAGCTTCAGCCTTGATCTGGGCAGCTTGTGCCCACCAACCAAAGCATAAAAGTGCTCCATGGCTAATCCTCAAACATTCCTAACCCAAGAGGCAGAAGCCTTCAGCTAAAAAACAGGGGATTGGCCGGACTGGGGAGTTTATCTCCTTCCTCACTTCAATATATACAGCAGGAGAGAGGGACATTAAAGGTCCGATCCGATCCAACTTTCCACCACTGATGCAGCCGCAATGCAGCCTTGATGGACGGGAACAAACGCTTCCTTACCTTGAGGAGGCCTTCATGAGTGGCTTGGCTTCCCAACGCAGGATGCCGCACACACCCCACTGGCTTGGCTGCATCAGCCCTGGAAAATTGGGGTGGATTGGGCCCTTCCGACACTTCCCCTGTCCCGAATTGTTTGGGAGGCTGTCCGCTCCTTGGGCATGGGGAACAAGGAGATCTTCCTCCGCCACACACAGAACTCCGCTTCTAAAACCCTCGGCCTGAGCATGCCTGGAGCCAACAGGTCAGTTCTCACCTTCTCCACTGCCTTAGCCGGTTCCCCAAAGCAACCCACCACTGCTGTGTTCACTCACCTTTGCTTGTTTGTCACCTGCAGGAAGCCCCAGACCTATCTGAGCAATTTCTGCTTGCCTCCAACACTGGCAGGAGGAGATGTCCCTTGGGGAGCCCTCCTCTCCGCCCAGGCAGAGATGGCACCAACCAGCAGGCAGCGTGGAGGAAGGAGACACTCAGTTCCCAGATGTTCTCCTCTCTTTGTATTGGGCTCAAGCCAATGCTCAAGTCTTGGGGCACTGAGCCATCAAGCCTGGCCTCATGGGGACTTTTAGCCTGAAAGGTTGGCTGGAAGCATCAAAGCGTATCGGGGCGCAATCCTAACCCACTTTCCTGCATTGCTGGGTCAGAGCCATGCAGCTCCAAGAAGGTAAGGGAGGAGGCCTCTGTGACTATTGCTCCATTGCAGGATGCAGCACATGCCCCATTGGCACAGCTACGTCATTGCTGGAAAGTGGGTTAGGATTGCATCCTAAACCGTCTTTAGAAAAAGGAAAGAAGACGGCCCTTCAAGAGCGCTTAGGAGATCTCAAAGGAAAAGCTGAGGACTCCAGTTTTTTTCAAACCTTCATGTCAAGCAAGCAACTATTAAGGAAACTGACCTGTCTGTGCCCTTGTGCTGCTGCCTTCAACACAAGAGCGTAGAAGATCTTGCAAGGGAACAACGGGTGGAAGGACATAGGGGTTTGTGTGTTGCTTGAAACCATATCCTGTGCATTCAAATGAGATTATATATGGAAATATAAATGGTTTCCCCCACACACGCACTTTGCGAGAAATGCAGACTTCAGGCAAATTGAATTGGGCAACCATGCGCTTCCCAGGGAGGAAACCACTAGCTCCGGAATGGAGTAGCTACTCCGTTGGAAACAAGGGGAGGCCAGGACAGGTGCCACAACCTGCCCCAGGTGTCCTTTTCCATTCAAAGTGGGCGGGAGAAGAACAGGGAAGTGGCCAATAGCAGGACTCGCTGTTGTCACTTAAAAAGGAGCCAGGCTGGAAGAAGGCCAAGCCTACATCCGGCTTTCTCCGGGATACAACCTTCTCACCTTGGTGTATTTTGAAAAGGGCTTATTGCTAGCCAAGGCAGTGATGTGGCTAGGTCATTTTGCACCTGGGACCCATACATTTTTAGCGCGCACGCACGCACGCACGCACGCACGCACACACACACAATTCGTGGACTCATCATGTAGGCCCATAGGCTGTATATTTGACACCCCTGCATACGACACTTGTATTTGGGGGGGGGCGGGGCGGTTGTTGGCCATACCTTTTGCTAGAATAGAGATATTACACTGTTTTCCCCCCCACTGAATTCCAGGTGAAATTCCTCACCCTACAGTATACAGCACAACGGTGTTATTCCGTAAACTCACAATTTTCAAAATTTGGGGTTCAGTGATGACTTCCCCCCCAAGGATGGCACCTGGGGCGCTGCACCCCCTGCTCCATAGGTAGCTACGCCGCTGAGAATTATCTGGGGCACAGTAAAGGGATAGGAATACAGGTGTTCCCCTGTATCCACTGATTCAGTATCCACGGTTTCCATTATCCGCAGATATCATGGATACTGGGAACCCTATTAAAAAGATAGGGGAACATTAAACAATTTTTTTTACCTTGTTGCAGCAAAACCACTGATGCTCCCCTTATCTTTAAAAAGGCATCCCCAGTATCCACGGTTTCAGGTAGCCACGATGTGGTACGGAACAGAACCCCAGGGGTTACCGGGGCATGCCTATATAGGCTGCAGGCTGCTCTATTCGGACCACAGCACAGAGCCCTAGAACTTTCTGCAGGCAAATTGGAATGAATTCGTGGCCCGCAGTTTAGCTGTTGGCTGAGTGTCTCATGCATCACTTAACCAGGTCCTTTGGAGCACAGCCTTGCCGTGGCAGGATCGTAACCGAGCCCGATTGTCTCTGCCTTCAAACAGCCCAGCTTGCCTCCAGTAAAACAGCAATTTTGGAAATTACAGAAACAACCCCGCCCCAATTAGATTAATTATCCACTCCTTTCCTTCCTGGGGACTTCGGGTCAGTGGGGACCTCGAGCGACAGCACGGAAACCACAACAAGCTGCAGTGACAGCCAGGAAACCTGTGACGCAGAGAACACCACAGCCGAGCGGGGGCAACTGCAGCCCATGCAGGTGGTGGGCCTGGGAGGACTTTCGGTTCTGCAGGCCAGAATTTAATTCGATCTTTTCCAGCTGCCACCCCCCCATAGCACACTTGTCCTTCCACCAAACAGGGGAAGCTGGCACTCGGCAGCCTTCCCCTTTAAACAACGCTTGCTGCTCTTATGCAAATGCCAGTCTTGTGTTCTGCATGTAGAAGACGTGGGGGGCGTTAAGACCCCATTAGGCGGAAGCAGCAAAGTCACGATCATGCAGAGATGAGCTTGCCAATGCAGACTCTTTTCCTCCTCTGATAGAAGCTTTCAACCAAGTGCGATGACCAACATTCCTCTGCCAATGCCAAAATCTCCTGCCGCCTTCAAAATCCTCCCAAGCACAGTGTGGGGAAATGGGACCCAGCAAACACTCAAGACTCCGGTGGACAGTTCTCCATATCGTCACATGAGGAGGACTGGGGCATTCCTGTGGGGCCCTCTAGTCTCTCCGCAGAGCACTAGTCTCTCCACAGTGCACAGAACCCCCTCACCAAGAACACTTGTGGTGCCACTCACGAAGCACCTGGAAATAGTCAACACAGACTTGATGACATCACCACCAGTTGCATCCAGGAAGCCTATCGTGGGCCATTTGGAGGCAAAGGCAGGTGGGAGGGCCCAAAGCAAAGCTGCTCTGCTTTCCCCACTGACCTATAGCTTACAGACATCTCAGCTGCGGCAGCTGTACACTGTACTGGTGTTTGGCCCCCAAAGGGACAATGTCACAGTGGCTTAAGGCCGGCCCTATGGGTCTTGCTGCACAGAACGTCAAGACAGCAAAAAAGGAACTGGCAAAGGCAAGTCTACAGTCCGACACTGAGTAGGCTGAGCTTTCTGGAGTGCCATTTGGGCACGCTGCACTGTATGGCCAGAGTACAAGGGAGGGAGGGACAGGGGGAACTCCATCTGTAGACCCAAAGGGACTGTATAACCTTGGGCTCTTGGTTCTTTGGGGAAGGTCTGACTCTGGTTTAGTTCTCCATGAGATGCCTCCCAAATGAAGGACAAAAGAATGGATATTCCTCATATCAGGGCTAGGCTATTCTCTTCCTCATGTGTGTGATTTGTATGTATGGAGGAATATTCAGGGTGCAATCCTAACCTAGAGTTAGGCCAGCAAAGTTTGGCTGGCACAAGGGTCACCATAAAGCGTGTCTGGACCACTCTCAGAGTCAGGGAGGGTGGCGCACGTCTGTGTGCTGGCCTCTCTGACTCCGAGAGTGGTCCAAACGTACTTTATGGTGTCCCTTGTGCCGGCCAAACTTTGCGGGCCTAACTCCAGGTTAGGATTGCGCCCTCAATCGCATGAACGCCCCTCACCACCACAGCACAACCAAAAGACAGGTTTACTGGCATGCCGAGAACGCAGCTCCTTAAGAACACAAACTTCCTGCATGCCCAACTCTTCTAATGCAGCTACAGAACAACAACAAAGGAATCTCCGAATGGATTGGCACCAGTTCTCCTCTTATCATCCCAGATAAAAAGCTCACCTAAAACTCAGGAGGAAAAGAGGCGGCTGGTGTATAGCGAACCAATGCCAGCTCCGAGGGAACAAGGATGGGCATTTTCCATGCTGGAATTCTGAACTGCTCCATTAAAAAGGCATACAAACCACACCAAACACCCCTCCCTTCGTTCTCTAAAGCTAAGATTTATTTTCATGTATCAGATTCATACAAAGAAAGCTTGTTGCAGAACCCATTCTGCTAGTTTCAAGTGTCCTTGAATCCCCTGCGCACTGGGAAGAGGGAAAACTCAGGCACGTAAGAAGGGGGGGGGGAAGAAAACGAAAGGGGAAAGGGCGCATCCTGCTGCCGGCGTCTCCTCCAATTACAGCAGGCCTTGACGTTTCAAGTCTTCATAGGTCTTTTTGTTGACCACGTTCCCACTGGAGTCCTCATATTCCTCCTGGAGGGAAGAGGGAGAAGCTGGTTGAGTCTTGGGACGTGTGCAGTTGTAAAAAAATCCTCTGGGTGTCTCCTGGCCCCTGGGAGTACTAGTGGAGTTTTTTTTCCCAGGGGAAACATCCAGGAAAGTTTGGACACAGACCAAGAGCCCCAGCTGTTGCTCATCTTACTGCACCAATTATCATCAGCGGTGCAGTTCAACAAGCGTCTGTGTGGGATCGGCCAGCTAAACTCCTGGCCATTCAGCCAGTATTGTGGCCAGTAAAAGCCTGGCTGTGGGGCCTTTACTTGGCCCCCGGACCTTGTGAACGCCAGCAGGCTGCGGTGTCCGGAGGGTCGCCTGAACACTCCCCCAGATTCTGCCGGAGGCTGTCTTGCCTGGGGCGGGATGCCTCGTTGTAAGTACGGGTGCCTGGAGACATCTCTGGGGTTCAGAGGTGCTCCTGTGTTCTGTGTTTGCTAATGTTCGTGGTTGTTCTGTAATAAAGTCTTGTCATTTATGTGTCAACTAGCCTTGAACATCATTTATTCCTTCCTCTGACCAAAAGAGCCTGCGGCCCCTGGCAGGAGCTGTGGCAAAACAGGGGGAAGAGGGTGGGAATGACAATGAAGCAATAGCAGAATGCCAAGAGGAGGTCTGGATAGGCTCCAAGGGCCCAGTTGAGCAGCCTGGAGATCGCAAAAAGGCAACAGACTTCCTGGCCTACGCCAGTCTCTTATGTAATCGCCAGTTCCTTCTGCGCTGGGAAGCCAGACACGATGCTACAAACAGCGGCAAGGGGCTCAGAGAGAAAGGGCAGGTTTCCCCCCCCCAAGTGCGCAAAAACTGCACGCAGAATCTCCCACCAGTCTTTGTCATGTCAAGGTCATGCTGCTGGGCTCCCCCTGGGAGCCACGCCTCACGGTTTGGTAACCTCCAGCATACACCGCTAATTCCTCCTTGGCGGAGGTCGAAGCATAAGAGCATAAGAAGAGCCCCGCTGGATCAGGCCAAAGGCCCATCTAGTACAGCTTCCTGTACCTCACAGCGGCCCACCAGGTTCCTCAGAGAGCACACAAGACAACAGGCTGCCTGCATTCTGTGGCCACTCCCTTGTATCTAGCATTCTGAGGTAAATTCTGAGGTAAAAAATTTGCCACCCAATCTGGAACATAACACGAGCCCTGCTGGATCAGGCCAAATGCCCACCTAGTCCAGCCTCCTGTATCTCACAGTGGCCCACCAGATGCCTCAGGGAGCACACGAGACAACAAGATGCTTGCATCCTGCTGCCACTCCCTTGCACCTGGCATTCTGAAGTAGCCTACTACTAATGTAAGGAGGTTGCACAACCCATCATGGCCTATAGCCCATGATGGACTTTTCTTCCAGAAATCTGTCCAATCCCCTCTTAAAGGCATCCAGACCAGATGCCATCACCACCTCCTGTGGCAAAGAGTTCCACAGATTAGCTACCTGCTCGGTAAAACAGTATTTCCTTTTATCTGTTTTAACTCTCCCAACCCTCAGTTTTAGCAGAAGTCCCCTGGTTCTGGTGTTTTGAAAGAGGGAAAAAAACATCCCTCTATCAACTCTATCCCTTCCGTGCATAATTCTGAAGCAAATGCTTTCCATAAAGCCGCCCCCCCCCCGGCGCTCTCGGTGCCCGCTTACCTCTGTGTCTGGCTGCCACCGCTCCGACGCCTTCTGCTGCTTCAGCTTTGCCCACACTGTAACACACAGAGCAACGCAAGGTCAGAGGAACCACAGCCTGGCCACGCACAGCATATTTGCAAACCCTCCTGCTAGCATCGCAACAAACAGGGCTCTCTGCCTTCATTACCAAGGTGGAGAGAGGGAGTTTTGGGCTTGCCCATTGATGCAGAGAGAGAGAGAGAGAGAGAGAGAGAGAGAGAGAGAGAGAGAGGCATTTTGCCACTCCTTCCCTTCCCACTCCTTCTGAATGTTTTGTATCTAATGGTGCAATCCTGACCCATTTTCCAGCACTGACCTAGCTGTGCCAATGGGGCATGTGATGCATCCTGCAGTTGGAGGGGAGTCATGGAGGCCTCCTCAAGGCAAAGGAAGGTTTGTTCCCTTCCGTCAGAGCTGCGTTGCCCTTACCCCGGTGCTGGAAAGTAGGCTAAGACTGCACCCTAAACTGACATTTGAGTTTAGTGACTGATTCAGCACCGAGAACAACATTGCACAGAATGTGTTGTGGCTTCTTCTATGCCACTGCTGATCAAGGTTGCAAAGCCAAGGTTTAGATAGTATTTAGGGCATTTACATTCCTCTTCCCCACATGCCGAGACTCACCTAAGCATGCACATGGAAGGCGTGACATACCCACTCGGAAACAGACCCAGGAGAGACTTCATCACACTACTATGCACACACCAAGACGGGCCCATCGCAAAGCTCATCTCCCTCGCGGCCACAAGCACTGAGGAAGAGGCAGTTGAATGGGGAAGCCTCTTCCCTAGCCAAAAGGAAGCTACCAAGATGGTGGCGCCCAGCTCTTTATGACTCCCTGAAAAATCGGTTCGCGACCCCCAGGTTGGGAATCACTGCTCTAACCAGTCCAGCAGGGGAACCCAACCCCTGCATTAAAAGGTAAAGGTTTCCCCACGACCGAATGGTCTAGTCGTGACCGACTGTAGGGGGCAGTGCTCATCTCCATTTCTAAGCCAAAGAGCCAGCATTTGTCCGAGGACAAGCTTCCGTGGTCATGTGGCCGGCATGACAATACACCATAGCGCACGGAACACCGTTTACCTTCCCACTAAAGTGGTCCCTATTTATCTACTAGCATTTTTAGGTGCTTTCGAACTGCTGGGTTGGCAGGAGCTGGGGCAAATGACGGGAGCTTACTCCGTCGCGCAGTCTCAAACTGCCAACCTTCCGGTCAACAATCTCAGCTCAGCAGTTTAACCCGCAGCACCACCACGTCCCTCCAACCCCTGCATTTGTGCTAAGCAGATGCAAACATGGCGGCGGCGGCGGCAGCCACAGGTTGGCCGTGATCCCAAACACAGCCAGTGCCGGAGAGGCTGCTTGTCGCCACTTACGCGAGACGGCATCTTCAATCTGCGTGACGTTGGCAAAGTGAGCTGTGTTGGGTATGCCCAGGCAGCGCATCCCATGGGCGTGGCGCCATTCCTGCAAAGCAGACGTGGATATCAAGACGACGGTTAGTTGCATCTTGACCGCTCTCAAGTAGCTGCCATGATTCAGAACAAGTAGCGAGAATAACGTTGGTTCCTTCCCCTCACCCTTCATGCAGAACCATCACAGCAACTGCAATGAATACAAAGCCAAAGGTAGCCCCTGACATGTCCTCACCCATTGGAACCCCCCCCCCCATCTCTTTCCCTCTGAACAGATGCACAGTGGTGGACAGGACATGGAACCAAGACTTGATTGCAATTTTCACATAACAGCTACCTATAATAATAATAATAATAATAATAATAATAATAATAATAATAATAATAATAATAATAATAATAATAATAGTATTTATATACCGCCTTTCTTAGGTCATTAGATTACTCTAATGACTGTAACTCAAGGTGGTTTACATGGGCAGACTTTATTCATAAACCCAAAGGTTTTTACAATTTTTACAGAAACGTTCTATCTTACAAGAACACCACCACAAACAGATGGATCTTTCTGGATTTAGTCTTCTTTCTAGCCACAGGTTTGTCTTCTGATAAGCGGCTTCCCTGCTCCCACCAGAGAAGCAGCTGACCCGGCACACTCCCCCTCTCACAAGGCAGCCGGAGACAGCTCAGCTTTTAATCAGCTGCAGTTTTTACAAGGTCTGCCGCTCACAGAGACTTCCAGTAGTCCCGAACTGGCGACCTTCAGATCTTCAGCTCTTTATCTTCAGGCAAACGGAGGCATTAACCCTCTCGACCAAATCTTCTGCCCAATGGCATCCTATGGACCTATGGCAGATTCCTATGGCATCTGGCCTGGGTGCCTTTAAAAGGGGATTGGACAGATTTCTGGAGGAAACGTCCATCGCTTCAGGCCAGGATGGACCTTTTGGTTAAAAGAAAGGTCTACCATGCTGGCCCATCAGCACCTCAGAATGACAGGTGCAAGGGAGTGGCAACAAAATGAGTAAAACCTGCGAGGGCAGCAAAAGGAGGGGAAGCAGCATTTATTTAAGAAAGGGGATGGAAAGCAAAAGAGGAACTAAGAAAAGATGGAATCCCTCTTTGGGTGTTAGCCGACAACTGCCATCTACCAAGTGGACCTTTTTGATGAAACGGTCAGCCACTTTGAGAATCTGCCCCAACTGTAAGCAAGGTATAAATATATTTATATACCTTCCTGGCCAGGAGTTATTACTTGCACACCTCCAAGTTTTTACTCAGCGGGTAATCTATCTGTGGAACTCCTTGCCACATGAGTTGGCAATGGCATCTGGCCGAGGTGCCTTTAAAAGGGGATCGGACGGATTTCTGGAGGAAAAGTCCATTGTGGACTACAGGCCACCTTACATTACAACCTCCTTACATTAGTAGTGGGCTATTTCAGCATGCCAGGTGCAAGGGAGTGGCAACGGGATGCAGGCACCTTGTTGTCTCGTGTGCTCCCTGGGGCACCTGGTGGGCCACTGTGAGATCCAGGAAGCTGGACTCGATGGGCCTCTGGCCATGTCTAGCAGGGCTCTTCTTATGTCCTTACCTTAAGCAGGATAAACAGTTGCAGACGGATACACCTGCCACCCAGAAACCCCACTCTAAACTCTTTTCTCTGCAACTCCAATTCCCTCCAATCTTCCCACCTTTGGCATTTGTCCCAACCCAAACCACCATGCAGCATTTGTCCCCTACCGCAAAGTGTCGCTGGAAAGCTTTGGGCCCGCGGTAGGTGTAGTTCCCACAGATCTCGCAGTTGTAATTGATGTTCAGGCCGTGGAGCTTGTAGAGCCAGTAGGGGATCGGCTGGAAGTGAAGAGACGGCTGTTAGCTTGCAGGATAGAGAGCACAAGCCCTGCCCAACAAGTGTCCTAGGAGGAGGCTCCTCCTACTTCTGTAGGCTCCCCCTACCTTGCCGTCCCAGCCCAGGGGCAAATTCTTGGGGTTGTAGATGATTTCGTTCTCCTCATCTTCACTCTCGCTTTCACTGATCTGCTCTTCCTCTTCCTCCTCCCGCTCCTCGCCAGTCCGCGCTTGCTTGCGCTGCACGTTCTCGTGGGTCAACTGCCGCTGCTCCTATGGGAAGAGGCGGAAGCCGTGAGCACGGTTTGCTCGACGCAGCCATCGGGCCACGACTGGGAAAGGGCCATCGGTACTCACCCCAAGGATCTCCACATACTCGTAGACCTGAGCTTCCAAGAAGGCCAAGTCCTTGTTCCTCTCTGTGTCCCTGTCGAAGCAAAACAGTTGCGTGAACGGGCAGGAGACTGCACTCCTCCTGTCACCCCGTTCTAAGGCAGCTGGCAGAAAGGGGAAACTGCTGAAGCCATCAAGCTGCCTAGCAGACCTGCACCTGCCCTCCAACGGGCCACTTACGCGGGTGACTTACCGCTTGCTCCCCTTGGTCTTTGGGTTCTTCGCAAAGAGGGAGGAGTCCAAGGCTTCTAGCGACTTGCCCTTGGTGCTGAATAACCGCTGAGCACGCTCCTCGAGTGTCCTGGGCAGGCAGGGAGGAGAGGGAGAGATATGGGGGGAGAGGAGGAAGAAGAGAAGAAACCTGTGACGTTCGTGCATGCCTCAAATGCCTGCAGAAGCGCAAGCCAAGTGCTGCCAAGGGTCAGGGTGTGCCCTCCTGGCCCAGCTCAGATTCAGCTTGATGCATTGGTCTGCTCTGCCCGCCCGCCTCTTTGCAATATTAACAGCACGGAAGCTGGCTTTCCCCTTGGATTCTGTTTTGTCCGCTGCGGCCGAAGCTAAATAACACTGAGGGCTTGCTGGGAAACCAAAAGTTAACTGGAAGCTTCTTTTTCCTTCTGGCTGGACCAGAAGGAGGAGGGAAAGGGGGGTGAAGAAGAGAAAAACGGTCACATTTTTCCCTGCGGCTTGAGACCAAAGTGGAGGGAGACCTTTTTGCCCAATTCCCAGCTAGTCTGTCTTGTGCTGGGGGAGTGGTAGGACAATGTAGTAGCTAGGAGTTAGCTGCTTTCTTATTTTGCACCAAGCATCCTTGTATTTATGCCTTGCTTGTGGCCTGCTTGAAAGGCCTTTTAAGCCTCTACGCTGTAAGTTGTAGTTTTAATAAATCGTTACATTTTACTCCATGGTGTGCCTCGTGTCCTGGAAGCGGGGGCTAGCTGAATCCTGTCTTGACAATGTGCTACACTAACAATTGGGCTAAGGGAAATGCCCCCTGGGCCACTGAAGGTTGCATGTGGCAAGGAGTGGGTCACATCCCACGTTGCCTGGGGGCAGTCTGGAAGGGTCAGGCCCCCTGGTAACGTGATACAGCTGCAAACAGAAATTAAATCCTCCACTTACCCACCGCATTTCAGCCCCAACGCCAGCAGAGCCGATTTTAACCTGTCAAGTCCAAGGGAGGCCAACTCCTGTGGAAGTGGAGAAGCAACAAATGCCCAACGTTGACTTATTCCAAGGCTGTTATCCTGCCTCTCTCATTCTACTTAGAGCTCAAGGGAGCTTACAAAAAAAAGTTAAACAAAAAAGGGAGTGAAACCATACAAAACCCAACCAGTGCAAAAAGAATGTTTGATAAGTAGTAAAATACCAAGGGGACAAGATGCTCTTTCCCAAGTAAGGAATCCCATAGTCTGGGCACAACGGCGGAGAAGGCCCTACTCCAGTGGTCCCCAAACTGTGGGTCGGGACCCACCAGTGGGTCATGAAGCACCTAGAGCAGCCATACTGAAAATAGGGGAAGACGGGATGCTGGAAAGGGGGTGGGTTGTGTAGTTGCTTTGTTGTGTCAAGGTTGCAAGTCAGCTTTTTTTCCCTTTCCAATTCACTTTGCTATTGGAAAACGACTGAGAGATAACCCAACTTATCTCTGTATTTTCAAGAAAGCAGCAGGCTCTGGCATCACAATGGTGGCACTTCCGCCCATGACATCACTTCTGGTGGGTCTCAGACAGATTGTCATTCTAAAAAGTTGGTCCCGGTGCTAAAACGTTTGAGAACCATTGCCCTGTTCCTTTATTCCTGGCAGCCTAAGCTCCACTCAAGTCTTAAAAGCTGAACCCTAAGAGCTTTCTCAGCTGGCAGTAAAAGTGGATAGGACTAATTGGAAATTGGCAGTGAAAGTGGATAGGAAGCAGAACTTGGGTCAGGCCATTTAAAGGTAATAGCCGGCACTTTGCACCCAGAAACAAACTAGCAGCCAATGATGTTGTAGCAGAAGCGGAGTCACGCAATCCACAAAGATGGCTCCAGTTGACAACTTTGCAACAACAGCCTGCCCAAGCCAAAGTCGGTGAATACTTTTCAAGGGCAGCCCCACAGAGAGTGTGTTACAATACTCCAACTTCGATGTGAGTGCAAGCACAATCCTAACCTGGAATTTGGCTGGCACGAGGGCCACCGTAAAGTGTGTTTGGACCACTCCCGGAGTCAGGGTGGATGATGCATGTCTGTGTGCCGGCCTCTCCGACTCCAAGAGTGGTCCAAATGTACTTTACGGTGGCCCTTGTGCTGGCCTTGGCCTAACTGTGCCGGCCTAACTCCAGGTTAGGATTGCGCTCTCAAGCCAGAGAACAAAGATCCTAAAAAATGACTCCCGCTCCAGTGCAACAGAGAGCGAGAACCGGAACAAAACCCAGATTCCAGGAGACCACAAAGGTTGTCCTGCTTCCTTCCCAGCCACAACAAATGAGGGTCAGTAAAGCACACACACCTCCCAAGAAGAGAAGGCCGAGAGGTCCAGGTGGGCACCAGCGTGGGTCAGGGCGCTGCTGGTCTCTTTCTGCCAAAAGAGGATAAAAGGAAGAGGTTCAGTGGTTGAAGGTGCCTTGTACAAATTCTGGAGCTTCCTTGGCAGAAGCATCAGCAGCCTTCAAGGGACCAGTCAACAGGCTCCACTGACGCCTAGATGGGAAGGTCACCTCTTCTGTGCTCCAGATGCCCATTACCCTGCCACAGTCGTCTCCCCTACCCAAGAAACAGGGCTTACCGGCCAACCAGGGAAAGTGCCGTTATCCCATTTCTTCTCAAATTCTCCCTGGATCTTCCCAAACAGCTCATTCTGGTCCAACAGCGGCTTCACCCGGTCGGTGTAATCCTGCAGGTATTCCAGGAGCATCTCCAAATACCTGAAACAGGAACAAGCACAAGATGCAGGGAAAGAGAGAGGCAATATCGGCGCATTCAAGCAAGGCTTCCCCCACCCCAAGCAGCACAGCTGTCTTGTGGTCCACCTAACACAGAGCTGGGGTGCTCTATAGCAACAGTCTTGCTTCTAACGCTTGTTAAGAGCGCAATCCTCACCTGGAGTCAGGCCAGCAAAGTGTGGCCGGCATAAGGGCCACTGAAAACCGTGTTTGGACCACTCTCAAAGTCAGGGAGGATGGTGCACGTCTGGGTGATGGCCTCTCTGAGAGTGGTCCAAACATACTTTACGTTGGCCCTTTCAGGTTAGGATTGTGCCTCAAGTCCCGTCCCGTCCGTCCATCCATCCATGTGTGTGTGTTGAAAGGAATTCTGTCCATAATGAAACATGGTTGGCCTAAGGCCACTTCACTAACATGGCCTCAATAACCTGCGTGTATAGCAAAAATTAGCCAGATTAAAAATACAGTACTGCAGCCTGTGCAACACGAGACCTTAGAAACACTCAGGGCCCAATCCGGAGGCCCTTAGCACCAGTGGTAGGTGTGTACTGCCGGCTTAAAGTATCATGAAGGTGCCATAAAGCACCTTCAAGATACGGCGCTGCTTGCACTGGGCTGGGGCTAGTTAGCACCTGGCCCCAACACAGGTGGACAGAATGGCTGGCAGTCCAGCAGGGCTAGCTGCTGGTAAGCCTGTTCGGGGCAGGGGGGGAGGAGGAGGAACTGGGTGAGGGGAAGGGCGGAGCAGGCTCACAAGGGGGCGGGGATGGAGGCACCTTCTGCCACTCCATCCCCAAACCCCTCCAGAGCTAGGTGGCCTAATAATAATAATAATAATAATAATAATAATAATAATAATAATAATA
>JAJKFI010000022.1:3033337-3054085 GCA_029204185.1 Lerista edwardsae | reverse complement strand
AATAATAATAATAATAATAATAATAATAATAATAATAATAATAATAAATGTATTTATATACCGCCTTTCTTAAGGTCACTAGATTTCTCTAATGATTACAACTCAAGGCGGTTTACATAGGCAGACTTTTTTCACAAACCCGAAGGTTTTTACAATTTACAGAATGTTCTATCTTTCAAGAACCACACTCAAACAGATCTTTCTTTCTGGATTTAGCCTTCTTTCTTTAGCCACCCGTCTGTCGTCTGCTGGCTGATGAGGCTTCCCTGCTCTCACCAGAGACGCAGCTGAGTTCAGCACACTCCTCCTCCCACAAGGCAGCTGAAACTCAGCTTTTAATCAGCCGCAGTTTACAAGGCCTGCCGCTCACACAGACTTCTGGGAGTCTCGAGCTCACGACCTTGAGATCTTCAGTTGTTATCTTCGGGCAAACGGAGGCATTAACCCTCTCGGCTAAGTCCTTCTCAGCTCCTTGCCCTCTCAAACATGGGCTGACTGCTCCCTTCTCCTGAGGAGATCGCCAGCCGTATCCTGGAAGTGCCAGGATCCAGCGATTACCATTTTGGTGCTGCTGAAGCCCTGGGCGCTGCCAGGCTGAGGACCGGGCTGTCATTCTCTCCCTCCCCCCCGCCATCCATGGAGAGGTCAAGCACTCACCTTCTGTACTCAGCATTTTTCCTTTCCTTGGGAACATCAAAGAGCTGATCGAAAGTGGACAGGTAGGTGATGTAGTCCAGTTTCTGCAGGAGACGGAATAAAGGGTTGCCAGTCAGCAGACTGCCTTCATGCAAAGCGTCACCATCTCTTTCCAGTGCTTCTCCAGAGAGCTCCCAGCACCATCCTGAGAAGGCCTTGCAGGCAGGCAGGCAACGCAAGTATAAAAGGGGAAAAGAGTGGCCAAGAAATGTCCTCCCAAACAACAGGATGGGAATCTCTCACCTCTGAGGATTTGAGGTTGATATACTTGAGGTAACAGTCATGTAGGTCCAAGTACCGGCCATATCCTTCTTCATCAGTGAATTCCACCAAATCTGTAAGAAGCAGACAGACAATGAGGGACCGAATTGGCACAGCAAGGACAGACATGGGGGCCAGCAAATGAGAGCTCAAGTCAGCCGCACGTCCTGAGGCAACGGAGGATCAGCTTCAGGACAGTGGGACAAATGCACAGGCACTCCAAACAGAAGTTCTACACATACTCTGGGCCTCTTCACTGGGGTTCTCTCGGGCCTTCAAGAGCTCTTCAAACTCCACTGACATTGGCACGCAGATCTGCAGAGGGAAGAGAAGACACGACTTCCAGTATTTAAGAACTAGCGGCAAGGTCCTGTGCAGATAATTAAAAGCAATATCAACTAGTACAGAGTCTGCTGTAATCTACTTTAGACAGATGAGACAAAAAGAAGAGATCTATCGCTTCCAGATGAAGAATGAGAGCAAGAGGGGAAGAGTAACAGAGCCTACAAAGTTAGGCTGTAAAAACCTTTGTAGTGTAGGAAAATCTTTGTGGAATATGCAGTGGAGAAAAACCTTGGAGGATAAGAGGCCAGCTTAATAAAAGAGGAAAGGTCGCTCTTGGTATAGGATGCACTATGGCACAGGGGTGTAGCTAAAGAAGTGCAGGAGTGTGCAATTGCACTGGGCAACAAGCTCGGGGGGGGGGGGACAACAAGCTGAGCTTGATATTAATGGCCAAAATGGTGAAAACCATTATATGTATTAATAACACCATGACGTTATATATCACTGTAAATGTAATTTAATGCAGAATTCAATGAAACAAACCAGAGTGTAATATCTTCATTCTATCAAAAGCTAGGGACAAAAACCCTGAAAATGAAAATACAACTGTGACATCACTTCCTGTAGTGACATCACTTCCAGAGCAACATTTTACCCTCTGAACTAGGCTGCATTTTCATTAGCTGCACCCCTGGTGTGGCAGAAAGTATAGACTGGAGAAAAAAGGGGGAGACAAGCAAGGCAGGCAACACAGGCACAAAGAAACCAGACAGTAGGTGGGAACCACCTCCATGGACCACATCACAGAGAGCCACTGGGAGCAAAACCCACAGTGTTGTTGCATGTAGATATATGTGCTGAGGATGGTGGGGGGAAGACAGGAGCTGGTTGCCGAGCTGGTTGTCCCTGCTTGAGGGTTACTTTCCAACGGGCCTCACCTCATTCGGATGCTTCCGATGAAACTCTTTAATCTGCTTCAGGCGATTGTAGAATTCGGCAAATTCATTGGGTCCCGATATGGCGCTGAGCTCCTCCTTCCGCAACCTGAAGACTCCAAAAAGAGCAAGTGAAATCAGGCTGGCCGAGCAGAACCAGGAGGAAAAAGAAACAGATGCGTCCCAGCCAATGGCCTCAGCTCTTATCATTCCAACTCCCCACCCCCACCCAGTGGTGTCATCCTGGCGGAACGGCCCGGTACGCAGTTCCATGGACAGGCCCGGGCCGCGCCGCCTCTCCCGAGGACGGGCGAGCTGCTCCTGGGCCCGCCCGCCCTCCCGCGCGTCCGAATCGCTCTGAAATGGAGCGATTCGAGGTGCAGGGAGGCGTGGCTGCCCTCCGCCATAGGGGCGGAGGGCTGCCAATCATCCAGGCGTTCCGATTCCTGGCGTGCCCGGATGAAGTCTCTGCCCCCACCCCACCTCCAAGTCACCGCAAAGTATGTTGAGAACAGCCACAGCCCGCACTCAGGTCTTTCTGGTTCACAATCTTTCAGATTGATCCAGAATCAAATGCAGCGTGTTCAAGGCCCCTTTGGCGGACCAGCAGAGGAGGGAAGTGGCTGAAAGGACTCACCCGTCTTTGTCGTCATACAAGTCCCGCAGATTGCCGCTCACCTCCATGTATCTCTGAAAGGCAAGGAAAAAGCCTCAGGAACAGGAGTCGGTGTGCAAGCAGGAACACTGGGCAGCAGCACTATGCAGTCTCCCCAAACTGGGAAGAGCACAGTGTTCCACAACCTTGCTTGCCCACTGCCAAAGCAGGGGGGGGAATACTCACATCCTGCATGGCCCGTGTGCGGTGGTCCGAGTTGATCTGGTCCCGCAGCTGGTGGAAGAAGAGGAAGGTTCAGAAGAAGGCATGAGCCTATGCATTGCTACCCAGAAGTTAATCGAAAGTGTAAAAAGGTAAAGGTTTCCCCATGACCGAATGGTCTAGTCATGACCGACTGTAGGGGGTGGTGCTCATCACTATTTCAAAGCCTGTAGAGCCAGCGTTTTGTTGGAGGACAAGCTTCCGTGGTCATATGGCCAGCATGACTCTACGCCGTAGCGCACAGAACGCCGTTCCCTTCCCACCGAAGTGGTCCCTATTTATCTACTTGCATTTAGGTGCTTTCGAACTGCTAGGCTGGCAGGAGCTGGGACAAGCAACGGGAGCTCACTCCGTCACACAGTCTTGAACTCCCAACCTTGTGGTCGAAAGTGTGCAGAGGGGGAAATGCGCAATAGCAGAAGGAACCTATTACCATGCATGGTGGACCTGCCCTAAGGTAAAGAAATACTGGGAGACTATACATGTAACTTTACAAGAGATTTTGAATTGTGTGATTCCTTTCAAACCAGAAATGTCCCTTCTAAATATATTATCAGACATACAAGATGTAAAAAAGAAACATATCATTGTACATATTATAACAGCAACTAGGATACTTCTTGCACAAAAATGGAGAAGTACCAAGATACAGAAGTTAGAACATTTGATAGATAAAATATATGAAATAGCTGAAATAAATGTGTTGACTAAAAGATTGAATGAAGGAAATTTAGACAGAATTAAGCAATATTGGAAACCATTTTATGACTGGATTGATAAACAATGCTGACATAAGAATAACATAAAAAGTATATTGAAATATGTAAAAAGCATAATCAGTAATAGATAGATGTATTCCCAAGATGTTAATGAGTAGAGAATAACTTTTAGAATAGAATGTTGTTTGAATCGATGTACTTCAACGGTTGTTGTTACCTTATGTTCATATCTCTTCTTACCTTATACAGTTGTCTTTTCTTATACCCATCCCATATCCAATGAATAAAAACTTAAAAATTTTTTAAAAAAGAAAGTGTGCAGAGAGTATGCATAATAGTGATTGAAAGTGTGCAGAGGGTGGCAACCCTAGAGGCTTTGGAGGAACAGATGCAGAGGAGTATGGAAACTGGTTTGAATCCAGAGGGATGGACAAACGAGGAGCCATAAGAACATAAGAAGTGCCTGGCTGGATCAGGCCAAAGCCCCATCTAGTCCACCTTCCTGCATCCTTCAGTGGCCCACCAGATCCCTTAGGAAGCACACAAGACCACAAGATGCCTGCATCCTGTTGCCACTCCCTTGGCACCTGGCATTCTGAGGGAGCCCACTTCTAGAACCTGGAGGTTGCACATACCCATCACGGCTTGTAACCTGTGCATAAGAGCATAAGAAGAGCCCTGCTGGATCAGGCCAAAGGGGGCCCATCTAGTCCTGCTTCCTGTATCTCACAGCGGCCCACCAGATGCCTCAGGGCGCACACGAGACAACAATCTGGGGTGCAATCTGAGATGGGCTTTTCTTCTAGAAACCTGTCCAATCCCCCTTTAAAAGGAAGCCAGGCTGGAGGCCATCGTTGCATCCTGTGGCAAGGAGTTCCACAGGTCTAAGTAAACGTTGGGAAACGTAATATTTTATTTTGTTTTGTTTGCTCTAACTCTCCCAAAGTTCAATTTTAGTGGACGTCCCCTGGTCCTATGCACTCTATCCCACCCCTTCCACGATTTTGTACGACTTTCAATCAAGCCTTTAATGAAGGAAAAAAAAATCCATAAGCCGCCGCCGCCCCCCCCTTCGGAACCACAACTCGGGGGGGGGGGCGGAAAAAGGGGGCGCGAAGCCCTCGACCCTTCCCTCTCTCACCGTGGACTTGCGAGTGAGCATCTCCTTGACCATGACGTCCATCAGGCGCTCGCGCTCCTCGTGGTAGCGGCGCTGCTGCTCCAGGATGGTCTCCATAGCGGCGGTAGCGGCGATCCGAAGACGAGGCCGGAAGTAGTTCCTCGAGGCCGGAAGTGCTCGCCCTCGCAGCTCCCCTCCCGCTCCCGCGCCCGCGCCCCCAAGGTTCCGCCTCCGAGGCGCAACCGCGCGGACTTAGATTCTGAAACGCTAGACTGCCGCGTGCAGCGCGTTACCACGTTGCACTTGTTGGGCAGCCGGTTTTTGGTTCTCCCCCGGAGTAGGACGCAGAGCAGCTGAAGCCGGGGAGGGCGCAGGAGTTCCTGCCTGCTTGCTCTTCTAACCCGAGCCTCATTCATTCATTCATTCATTCATAGCAGTGTATTCAAACTTTTTAGCTCGGGACCCACTTTTTAGAATGGCACTCACGTCGGGACCCACCCGAAGTGATGTCATTCACCTGGAAGTGGTGTTGTGTCAGGAAGTGACATCATCAAGCAGGAAGTGCTGTCATTGTTACATCATAAAATGACACTCATAAAATGTAAATTGGCAGTCTTGGATTGCAGCAATTGTACAACCATGAAACATCCCTGACAGAAAGCAAAATTGGGACAAAATATTATGTAAAAGCACTGAACTAAAAGCAAAATTAAAAAAAACCACACCCCTCACTTGAAAGTTCAAAGTGTTCAATCTCACAAAAGGAATATAACAAGAGTAAGGTCTGCAGTTTCCAAGATGGCTGCTCCCAGCTTTCCACGACCCACCTGACATCATGTCGCGACCCACCAAGTGGATCCCGACCCACACTTTGAATAACACTGATTTAATAGGATTTATACCCTGCCTTTCTGCCCCATGGGCACCCAAGGCAGCTTACAACATAAAAAAACAAAACAAAACAATATTAAAATACAAACAATACAAATGAATACAATATTTCCTGGTTGGAAAGGCAGAAACACACAAAGGCTGCAATCTTCTACACACTTACCTGGGAGTAAGTCCTATTGACATCAGTGGGCTTTACGTCTGAGAAGACATGCATAGGATTGTGCTCAAAATGTGATTTGCAGCCCAAGCCTCTGCTTCTCTACCTAAACAAGTCAGCTCCACTATAGTCAATGAGGCTTACTCCAGTGATGTCATTCAGGGGGAACGGACCAGAACGGGCGTTCCGGATCCTAAAGGGCTCCGTGGCTGGTTCCATGGAGGTACAATAAAACACTGGAGTGGGCATGACGTCACATTCTTGAAGCCCTGGACCTGACCGAACAATATGGCTGACCTTGTCCGTCCGCGAACGGCGCGCGTGTGAAAGTGAATCTCAGCCTCTTTAAGCATGCCTTCGTGTTCTGCATACGGGTGCACGAATCGCTGGACGAAAAATGGGATTACTTTGCACAGGTACTTAAAATCATTGTGATTCGTTGCTACAGAAAAATATTACTTCACAAACTGAAGTAGATATGAAGAAAAAAAAATAAAAATAAAATATTATTACTTCATAAAGTATGCAGCCCTTCACAAACTGAAGTAGATATGAGGGGGGAAAAGGAACTCAATCCACACACAACCTTCAGCAGTGATTTTTCGGATACAAAACGTTTGGTTTGGTTTGAATTTTACACCAAATGTTATGTGCAGTGTAGTCAATAAGGCTACACATTTGATCATGCTTCCAAATAATATAGGCACATTATTCCGATGCGCATCCGGAGATTTTAATGTAATTTTCTTACATATTTATCTGATTTTTGCCCACCCTCCCCTTTTTTTCTTTCCTTCCCGTTCACACTTTATTTCTGGTTGTGTAGATTTCAAAAAATAAGTCTGTCAAGACAGTGCAATCCGAGTTTACATAGACAGCAAGCGGCATTTCGTCCGGTGTGTTCAGTAATATAATTCTGCGGAATTAAACCTTGGAATTGCATATTAACTCATAATATGGTTACCACTGATGTTTCTCCACGATCACACGTTGTTATTTTGGTAAGTTTTTACTTCAGGAGTAAACGATTCAGCCCTAAACATCACGCGAAACCCCATTGGAAATGCTTGGAATGAGCAATGTTTTGCACTTAACAACATGGCCGCTAAGCCCGCCCCCTGGGCTTCAACCTTCTCGTATCAATTATTAAAGGAGGGCCACCCGCTGGCTGGTTCCGGGTTCCCCACAAGTGCCAATCAAAAGTGAGTTCCTGTTCCTAAATCATTTGAATGACACCACTGGCTTACTCCCAGGTAAGTGCGGATAGGATTGCAGCCTTCACAGTTATTTGGGGTAAGCCCCATTGGAGCAAAGCCAGCTTGGGGTTGGGATGGAGGAGAGGCAAACTCTGACCCAGATGTAGAATGGTGGGTTTCTACTTTCAGGACCGCTCCCATCTCAACATAAACAGACACTGTGAGCACAACCCTGACCTGGAATTGGAGTTAGGCTGGCACAGTTAGGCCAGCAAAGTTTGGCCGGCACAAGGGACACCGTCAAGTATGTTTGGACCACTCTCGGAGTCAGAGAGGCCAGCACACAGACTCTGAGAGTGGTCCAAGTGTGTTTTACAGTGTCTCTTGAGCCCATCAAACTTTGCTGGTCTAACTGTGCCAGCGTAACTCAAGGTTAGGGTGTGTGTGTGTGTGTGTGTGTGTGTGTGTGTGTGTGTTTTAATGATTGCATCCCCTCTGGTGCCACCTATGATTTTTGCACAGATTTGGGGCAAAGGCTGAGGTCCCCTGCTCCAGAGAATGGGCATTTGCACCTCTGCAGAACCACAAACAAGCCCCTGTGATGTGACTGCAATCCTCTGCACGCTTACCGGGAGAAAATCCCGTTGAGTGTAGTAGGACTTCCTTCTGGGTACACATGCACTGTATGTCTGACACCTTCTTCACAACCTGCATATGAGCTGCATTGACATGGTGTGCGGGGAGGGGAGATACATATACAAAAACAAAAGCATCCATGGCTCCCATAAGGACCCATGCTTTATGTGTCGCAGCAGAGCTCCACAGAGCCAATAGATAAAGGGGCGAGGAAGTAAAATTACTCTGCATGTGCTCAGAAGCACTCTTGGCTCAGTTATGACTTTGTACGTGCGAGGGCTCAAGAAAAGAGCTGCGCGCTGAGAAAAGACAAACGATGTTAGTATTTTGGAGCGAGGGAGTGAAATTCTTTCGCTGCCCCACCCCAAAGACTCGGTGCTGCCCCCAAGTGGCTAACACAGAGGTTGCCGGTGCCCTCTTGCCCAAGGGCAAGGATGTGGTTGGAAGTGCCCCTGCTGGCCAACAACTTGTGCCACTGAAACTGTCCTGGTCTTGCCCATATATGGGGAGGAGGGATAGCAGCAGCCATAGCGGAGAAGCCTCCAGCCTGTCTCTAGAACAAAGGGTAGTGCAATGCTAGAGGTTTTGCCCCCCCCCACTCTGGGGGCTCTTTTGGGGTGTGTTGGGGTAGCTCAAGCAGAACCAGGCAGAGCTGAAGTGACAAGTGAGAGCCCAGCTGCAAAAAGCCTGCAGGAGCCCTACACAAAAAGGAAACATCCCCTCGCACAGCAATGAGCCAAGGATGCCTTTCCGGTACATTCTGCTCCCCCTGGGCACACGCTGTACCCCAGAGCCCCCGCCTGGCTTTTCCTGTCAGCCCCTGCTCCTGGCTGGTTCACAAGTGAGCATGAGAGACGGGGCCTTCTGGGGGGGGGGAGAAATATTAAATCTTTCCAGTCCTCTTCCTTGATGCAGTCCAGCTGCCGCAGGCCCTCCCTGGCTCGCAGCAGGCACAACCTGAAAGGCCTGCCTCTGAGAATGACGACGGAGGTCTGATGCTCCCATGAGGGTCGTTCGAGCGGAGGGTGGTTTGAGCTGAGCTGAGCTGGTGTGGGGGATAGGGAAGGGGTGAGCTGTTTTTGGCCGACACGACAGCCTTTCTCTAGTGGGCCCCAGCCGGGCTGCAGGCCGGACTCTGCAGCCCAGTGGCTTGTGGGTGAGCTCAGGGCTCTGTTTGGAGAGGGGCCGCAGCTCCGTGGTAGGGCTTTGGCTTTTCATCCAGTTGAACCCAGATTCCACCCCTGGTGGTTTTGCAGGATAGTCCTGGGAAAAGATCAATCAGGGCCTTCTCCTGCAGCTGCAGCGACAAGAGAGCCTCATTTTATCAGCTCTGGTGGATTTGAGAGTCTCAGGGGGCAATCCTGACCCACTTTCCAGCACTGACATAGCTGTGCCAATGGGGCATGTGCTGCATCCTGCAGCTGTGGGGCAGGCCTGGAGGCTTCTTCAAGGTAAGGGAATGTTTGTTCCCTTACATCGGAGCTGCGTTGCCCTTACCCCAGTGCTGGAAAGTGGGTTTAGTTAGGATTGCATGGATTGCATAGAATTGCATAACCAACCAATCCTGGTTGGTTAGGATTGGTTAGGACCCAACAAAGGCCAATCTAGCATAGGGCTGGCCTTGAAAACTGGTCAGGAACACCAGTGCATCTGTCCACAATAAGTGCCGTGTTCAATAAGGGGCCTGCATCATGGCTCCTAACAGGTTTCCAGGCTCAGTTCCAGAGGCTGATGTCACTAAACAGTCTAGGATCTGGCAGGGGCGTGGCCAAAGAGGTACGGGGTGTGTGTGCAATTGCACCGGGCAACAAGCTTTCGGGGGGCAACAAGCTGAGCTTGACACTAGGACTCTGTGCATGCATCCATGGGGTAAAGGGCTCCAGAGACTGAAAAGGTTTGAGAGTTGCTGCTTTAAGGTGTCTGCCAAGAGCAAGGCCTTCTGGGTAACAGCATCTAATCTGTGGAATTCCCTCCCTACAGAGCTCGATGGGTCCCTACGCTATCATTATGAGTGCTGTGTGGAAACCAGGCCGTTGAGAGTAGGGGCTGGCTGGAGCTTTTCCAAGGCTGCTGTGGCTAGGGGTTGTTTTGATTCTAGCTGTCTTTTTCCTGGTCTTGTTTTGAGTCTGGCTTCGGTGGTTGCTGCTGTTGTTGATCTTTGCTATCAAGCTTGTGTCAGGCGAGAAAAGCAAGATATACATGTTTTGAAAGCAAATAAACTGCCGATCCCAAGGGCACACAGCTGGCTGCTGGTGGGTCCTGGGGGTGTATTTCTGGGCAAAATCCTGCCCTTGGCAGAAATGGCTACAAGGTGTTCAGGACTGTGCACAGATTGGCCTCCGCTGGGCTGGATGCACAGTCACTGTCACATGACCACCGGACGAGGCTGCATCTGTAGAAGTCACCTTGAACTATTTTTTGAGAGGGCAGGGCCAGTGCTTGAAACCCAGTGCAGCACTTACCCGCAGGAGCTCAGCATTCCAGAAGTTCAGGAGGGATGTAAAGATGTAATCATGTCTCCCCCAACTTTGGCTATTGCATTGGTTCTAATCAGTGGTGTCATCTAAATGATTTAAGAACAGGTACTCACTTTTGATTGGCACGTGTCGGGACCTGCCCACCAGAAGTGACGTCATAAGCCAGAAGTGATGTCGTGGCAGGAAGTGACATGAAAAAAGCCCTTTTTGAGGCCTCAGACCATTTTAAACTGACCCACCAGTTGCAGCAGTATTCCACAGCACCCCCAGAACATGTTAAGGAGGCCTGGCATCATGTTAAAGTGACCCAACAGTTCCAAAACCCCAGAGCAGCTCATTTTTCAGTGGCAAGGCAAAGCAAGACTCCGCTCGCTGCCTGCCTGCCTGCCTGGCTCTGAGAACATGCAGGCAACTCAAAGGTGCAGGAAATTCAAACGTTGCAGGGGGTGGAGTCGACAAGTGGGCGGACGAGTGGGCGGGGCCAGCCATAATCCTAGAAACCGGTACTCGCGTACCCCCGCGTACCCCCTGCATGACATCACTGGTTCTAATGAAATAAACCACCCTCTAAGGCAGTGATGGCGAACCTATGACACGCGCGTCAAAGCTGACACACCACAATGTTTGGGGTGACACACCAGCATTCACCAATGCATGGCAAAAACTTAAGTTCGTTTTACTCATTTTTCATTTTTGTAATTATTTGATGTTTCTTTATATAATACATAGCAGCACACATGATTAGACTGTATTTTTTTTTGTCTAAATAAATGGATATAAAGAATGGTTTCTCTTTTGTTTGGGTGGGGGGTTGACACACCAGCAAAGTCAAGTTAAGCATTTTCCTAAATTTTGACACACCAAGCCCAAAAGTTTCTCTATCACTGCTCTAAGGTAAAGGTTTCCCCACGACCGAATGGTCTAGTTGTGACCGACTGTAGGGGGCGGTGCTCATCTCCGTTTCAAAGCCTGTAGAGCCTGTGTTTGTCCGAGGACAGGCTTCCGTGGTTAAGTGGCCGGCATGACTGTACGCCATAGCGCACAGAATGCCGTTTACCTTCCCACCGAAGTGGTCCCTATTTATCTACTGGCATTTTTAGGTGCTTTCGAACTGCTAGGTTGGCAGGAGCTGGGACAAGCAACGGGAGCTCACTCCGTCGTGTGGTCTCAAACTGCCATCCTTCCAGTCAGAAAGCCCAGCAGCAGCGGTTTAACCTGCAGCACCACCACATTTCCTAACCTTCCTCTAAACCCCCTCTATTCGGCAATCTTTGGCCCTCTCTGGGCGCAGACATAAAATCACAGAGCTGGAAGGGACAGACGAGGTCATCAACTCCAACCCCCTGCTTGTAGCAGGAAATCCTAGCACAGTGGTTCTCAAACATTTTAGCACCAAGACCCACTTTTTGGAATGACAATCTGGCTGGGACCCACCAGACGTGATGTCATGGCTGGAAGTGCCATCGTTGTGGTGCCAGAGCCGGCTGCTTTCCTGACAACACAGCGATAAGTTGGGTTATTTCTCAGCCATTTTCCAGTAGCAAAGTGAATCAGAAAGGGAAAAAAACCTATTCACAACCTTGACCTAAGTGAAACAAATACACAGCCCTCCTCCTTTCCAGCATCCCATCTTCCCATATTTCCAACATGGCTGCTCTAGGTGCTTCACGACCCACCTGAAATTGACTTGCGGGACACTGGTGAGTCCCAACCAGTGATGTCATGCAGGGGGAACGCGGGGGAACTCAGTTCCACTAGTTAAAATTAGGGCTGACTCCGCCCACTTCACTCTCCCTCCTCCCCCCTCCCGATTCCTCTGCAAAGAGCTTTTCTTGGTTGGCTGGCACTCAGAGGGTTAAAGGGAGCGACTCCGGATTCCTAGGGGGGCAAAGGCAGTGATGTCATTCAGGGGGAACGGACCAGAATGGGCGTTCCGGATCCTAACGGGCTCCGTGGCTGGTTCCGGGTTCCCGACAAGTGCCAATCAAAAGTGAGTTCCTGTTCCTAAATCATTTGAATGACACCACTGGTCCCAACCCACAGTTTGGGAACCACTGTCCTAGTGCATCTCCAGCAGGCGATTAACCTTCTCCAGTGAGGAAAATTCCAGATCTCCCTCGATAATCTGCTCCATTGCCAAACCGCTCTTACCATCAGGAATTTCTTCTTTTCTCGCCAGCAACCAGCAAAAACACCATTGTTGGTGAAAACAAGAGGCGGCTGAGCTCAGAGCAGGCCAAAGTTCACCAGACTTGCGGTGTCACCCCCTCCTGAGAATAGCACCCTATACAGCCTGCACCAGCCGCACCTCCGTTGTGACACCCCTGGGTGGGGTTCAGTGATGTCATGCAGGGGGAACGCGGGGGAACTCAGTTCCACTAGTTAAAATTAGGGCTGACTCCGCCCACTTCACTCTCCCTCCTCCCCCTCCCAATTCCTCTGCAAAAAGCTTTTCTTCTTGGTTGGCCGGCACTCAGAGGGTTAAAGGGAGCGATTCCGGATTCCTAGGGGGGCGAAGGCAGTGATGTCATTCAGGGGGAACGGACCAGAACGGGCATTCCGGGTTCCTGACAAGTGCCAATCAAAAGTGAGTTCCTGTTCCTAAATCATTTGAATGAACACCACTGGTGGGGTTTATTTATGCCTTTCTATTTGTGCTGCTCCTTTTGAAGGGAAACTGTTCGTTGGAGGCCTTTGAATGCTTCTTCAGCAGGGTACCATGTGAGAACATGAAGAACTGGCTGTCTCCCCCCCCCAACCCAATGCAAAATAGCCGGAGATCTTTGTAGCCAAACAGAAACGGAGCACCTCAGTTATCTTGGGTGCGGGGCTGCTTGGGCTGGAAGGTCAAGCAAGGCCTGAACAAGGGGCTCTCGGGATCCCGACTGACCCTGCCTTGAAATGGCTGAAGCCAAGTCGCCCCCCCCCCTTGAATTGGCCACAAGGAAGAAGGGACCAATCGATTCTCATCTGCCTTTGACAGTAGAACTAGATCCAACGGGAACAAACTGCAAGAGAGGAGATCCTGAAATTCTTGACGATAAGGGCGGTTCGACAGTGGAACAGATTGCCACTTGAATTGGCCGCCCCTAAAGGGAGTGACGCGTCGAGGGAGGAAGGGTTGCAGGGCCCCAAGATGTGCATGAGGGCTGAACCTGAAGCCCCCGCTCTCTTTTCAGTCAAGACAGTTGGCTGTGCAGAGAAGACTTCCAGGCGGCATGCTGGACAGTGACCGTGAACTGCCTTCTATTCCCTCAAATGGCCCTTCCACTCTCTTGATGAACAGAAGTTGCCTTGTTGCCTGGAGTCGGAGTTTTGGCCCCTCCAGCTTGCCGTCGGGGACACTGAGTGGCAGCAGCAATGCTCCAGGATTCTGGACAGAGACAAGCCCTTCTGTGTGGAAAGCAACTCCGCCCCCCCCGCCTTGTCAGCCCTGCTCCATCGCTCACGCCCCAGTGCCGTTCCCGCCCCCACCGAGCCCTGCCTGCCAGACTGGCCCCATTACCTCATTCCCCTCCCCACGAATAAATCAGGCCGGCCGGCCCAGCGAGTCGTGACCCATTCATGTTAGGATCGAATCCAGATGCCGCCGCCGCCCCCCTGCATGCAGTTGGGCCATTTCCTTTTTTGGAGAAGAGCACCACCAACAGGGGATTCCCAGGGGCCCAGAGGTAACACAAGCTGGGAGCTGAGCTCCGGCTGGAGGAAAAGAGGCCCGTGTTTGGCTGGCTGGAGCACTCCCCATCTGGCTCAGCATTGTGAGTGCAATCTTAACTTGGAGTCAGGCCCGCAAAGTCTGGCCAGCACAAGGGCCACTGTAAAGCACGTTTGGACCACTGTTGGAGGCAAGGAGGAGGGCTCACGTCTGTGTGCCGGCCTCCCTGACTCCGAGAGTGGTCCAAACATACTTTACGGTGTCCCTTGTGCCGGCCAAACTTTGCTGGCCTAACTCCAGGTTAGGATTGCGCTCACTCTCTCTCTGTGTTGAAAAAGCCACTGATCAAGGAAGGACCCGGCTTTGGAGGATGAAAAACATGTTTCAGGACAGACAAAAACAAAGTATAAAGGGCCTAGTTTGTAGGAGGGAAGGAACAGGCAAAAGGGAAGGAGCCATTGCTTCACCGCAGAGTTCTGCTTTTGAACTGGCCTGAATCTGTTTTGCAGCGTGGCCCGGGAGAGTAGGGGTGGGACTAGGAGAAACTCAGCTTCTGTTTACAAGAGGCCCCAGAGAAGCTGCTGCTGCTGCTGCTATGATTCCAGAAAAGAAGCTGCAATCACACTTTGGTGCCAGAATACAGCTGCTGGAAGCAGGCTGAAACAAACCGCTTCTCCTGCAGAGAAGACTGAGATGGGATCTGATAGCCCTCTTCAAATCTCTGAAGGGCTGTCTTAAGGAAGAAGGGACCAATCGATTCTCATCCGCCTTTGACAGTAGAACTAGATCCAATGGGAACAAACTGCAATAGAGGAGATTTTGGTGGGACATCAGGAAGGAATCCTTGACGATAAGGGCGGTTCGACAGTGGAACAGATTGCCACTGGAGGGAGGTGGTGGATTCTCCCTCACTGGAGATCTTCAAGCAGAGGCTTGACAGGCACCTGCTGAAAATGCTCTAGGGGAATTTCCTGCTACAGGCAGGGGGTTGGACTAGATGACCTCTCAGGTACCTTCCAACTCTATGATTCTATCCTGTTGATGATTGTGGGCCACTCTTCAGTTTTGACCCAGTGCATACAAACACAAAGCATTGGAGTTGTGGGAGGAGCATCAGGGTCCAGAATAGGACATGTTTTTAAGCAAAGCCAGCAAGGCCTGAAAAGCTAACAATAGCAAGGGGTGGAGAGGGGAAAATAGGGTGTTTTTTTAACCAATGGAGCCCAATCCTAGGCATGTCTACTCAGGAGTGAGTCCCATTATAGTCAATAGGGCTTACTTCCAGGTAAGCATGGATAGGACTGCAGCCTTAGAACGCAATCCTAAACTGGAGTTAGGCCGGCATAAGCTAAACCAGCAAAGTTTGGCCAGCACAAGGGTCACCGTAAAGCATGTTTGGACCACTCTCAGAGTCAGCGAGGATGGCGCACATCTGTGTGCTGGCCTCTGACTCCGAGCGTGGTCCAAACATACTTTTACGGTGGCCCTTGTGCTGGCCAAACTTTGCTGGCTTAGCTTATGCTGGCCTAACTCAGTTCAGGATTGCGCCCTTAATCAATATTCAGGCAGTGGCGGATCTAGGGGGTGGCAGGGGGGGCAAGAGCCCTGGGCACCATCTTGGAGCTGTCTAGGGGGGTGCCAGTGGCCCCCGCAACATTGTGCGGGTAGACCTGGGCTCCGGAGCCCAGGTCTACCCATTGGGACCAGCCGTGAGTAGACCTGGGCTCCCTTGAAGGGAGCCCAGGTCTACCCGCGGCCGTTTCTAATGGGTAGACCAGGTCTACTCGCGGCTGGTCCCAATGGGTAGACCTGGTCTTTGTGGAGCCAGCTTCTGGTGGGTAGACCTGGGCTCCCATGGGGGCGCACTTCTATTGGGTGCCCCGGGCGCCATTTTGACTAGGTCCGCCCCTGTATTCAGGCTCAGCTCACAGAAAGACTTGTATTGAGGCAAATTCTACATCGACCAAGAGATAACACGATGCTAGCATTCGAAACGGTAGAGTGACTATATCAACAGTCCCTTAAAAAGGTTTATTATACAAAGCCAGAAAATGGGTGGGGAAGAGGGGTGTACACTGACTAGCTGGTGGGAAAGATAGAAGGAGTGCCCCACATAGGCACGTGCACACACACACACCGGCACACACAGAGAGCACTTAACTCCCCCCCACAGCAAAGTACGCAGGGGACTGGCAGATTGGCTACATGGTTCAAAGAGGCACATGCAGAACATTCCTTCAGGGGAGATGAGGGGGACCACCCCCCACCGACCCTACCCCTTGCCAGGAACGTGAACAAAAGCAAAAAGCCTAAAATCAAGGAAAAAAAGTAAGCTGGAGTACAGGTGCAAGGAAACTTCCTGTGGTGGGTCAGCTCTGTAGAGTGTTGCAAGACCTGCTTGACAGAGCTTCCTGGGCTGGGGGAAAGTGGCCAGGGCTCAAAGTCCCTCGCTGGAGGAGAAAGACCAGAAGCTGAAGCTTCGGAGGTCCGTGTCTCTCAGCACAAGCTCCGCTCCTATATACCTGGGCCTTGCCCAGTGGGAAGGAGGAGCTGTGAAGCAGGGCCATGAGAGATCACAAGACCTGGTTTTCTAGCTCCTAAGCTCCGAGGGCAGGGAAAGAAGCGCCCATCCAAAATGGCCGCTGGGGGAGTGGCAGCGGCCTTCTCGCTTTCTCCATCCCTCTCACCAAAACAGCTGGGAGGGGGGGCATTTCTGGCCCTTGCTATTTAATTTAATTACTAGCGAGCAGAAGGCGCTCTAGCTAGGAAAGAAGGCCATCACGAGCCGGTTGCAGGGCTGGGGGCGGAGAAGGTCACTTTTGGGTAGGCCCGCCGTCGCTTCAGAACCGGACATCCATGCGCACACACCCTAACTCCCTGTGGGACTACAAAGAAAGAACCCCACTCCCATGGAGAGGGGGCTCTTGCTGCCAAGTGCAGCTTGCAGCCGAGGGGCGTGGAGGGTGCATGGGTGCGCCTTTCACCCCACAGCAAAGCAGCGGAAGGGCAGGGAGTGGGGACACACATGAAAGCGGAAGAGGACAAAACGAGCCCAGGCCCTGGCTAGGGAGGGAAGGGGGAGCAGGTCAGCTCTGGTTGCTTCCTGGCTAGGTTTATTCCGGCCTGCAAGGACGAAGGGGCAGGCTCCTTCATAAGGGAGGGGGGCATCATTCCTGCCCTGCTGGCTCCACCAGAAAGTGGGGGGGGGGCGTTCTTTGGCACACAGAAAGCCTCGGCGGCAGGACTTCAGAGGTCGTTGGCACAGTCGCGGCACAGGATCTCCTCGTTGTCGGGGATAAAGCCCTTGCCCACCAGCGAGGCGGCACAGCGGGAGCAGGTGAAGCAGTTGTGGTGCCAGTGGCGGTCCTCGAAGGAGACGTACTTGCCCCCTCCAAAGCCTGGGGAAAGAGAGAAGAGGTGGGGAGGAGAGGGAGGGACTCTGCCTTCTTGCTTGGTGACTGCGCAGCAGTGGCATAGCTAAGGAGGGCGGGGGGCGCATTGCCCTGGGCGCCAAACCTAAAGGGGTGTCCAGCAAGCCTAGGTTCCCTTAACGTAAGTTGCTTATGCTCCTGCTGAAAACTGGAAGTACCTACTGGAGGCCTTCTGAGGACGGTGGGGGCATAGCAACTTTTTAAGGTATCCTTGGCTTGACGCTGCCGCCGCCGCCGCCGCCACCACCACCACCACACAGGGTGACCAGACATCCTCCTTCCCCAGGCCGTGTCCTACATTTCAGCCTTCCGTCCTGGGTGAACTTCAAACCGTCCTCCATTTCAGGACAGGCAGGGGCTGCTAGGGAATTGAGCAGCCGAGGCATCTCAGTCCACCAGCTAGGAGGAAGGGAGAAAAAGATGGGGGAAGAGTGTGTGGGCTGCTTGGGGAACCGTCAAGGAAGACAAGACCCCTCCACCCCAAATCCTGAGGGTGCAAATCCTGAAGGTGTCCTTCACTGCGCCACTCATGCAATAGCCAAGCTCAGCTGGCACTAGAGCGGTTCTGGGCGGGGGGAGGGAGGAACTGGGCAGGGCCTGGGCGGGCCGGGAGGCAGATCAGTCTGGGGAGGGGTGTGGAGTCTCCATCTCTGGGCCATGTAGCATCCTCACTTCTGCGCAGAGCGTAATATATAACCCTAATATATAACTTCCATATAACCCTACCCGTACTCTGAGGTCATCTGGGGGGGGGGCCTTTTGACTGTGCCGCCACCAGGAGAGGTGAGAGGGGTGGCGGCCAGCAGGAGAGCCTTCTCGGCGGTGGCACCCCAACTTTGGAATACCCTCCCCTTAGAGTTAAGAACTGCTCCCTCGTTGGCGGTATTTCGGCGGGGACTGAAGACCTTCTTGTTTAAACAGGCTTTTAGTTGCTGACAGGCTGGCTGGTCTTTGTATTCTTTTATTTTCTGTACCTGATCCATGGGATAATCGTTGTATTGTATATTGTATTTTTATATTGTTTTTTAATCACTGTTTTTAAATTATGATGTTATTCTGTTTTTAATTGTTTTTGTAATGCCGCCTTGAATGCCTTTTTAGGCAGAAAGGCGGGGTAAAAATCCTTAAAATAAATAAATAAATAAATAAATAATATCCAGTGATGGGATCAGCTAACGACTCGGGGGAACGCTGGGCAGGCAGCAGGAAGGCTGGGCGGGACTTCCAGGTGATTGACAGCCTGTCCGTCCAGGTCCGCCACACGGGCTGCCCTGGCCTCGGAGGGGGCGCCCGCTCGCTGGGGGGACAACGGGTGGGGGCCCCCGGGTGCCAGGGCACGCCACCCGGGGGCAGCCTGTGCGGCGGGCGGGCAGGTGGTGGACCCAGACGGACGGGCTGTCAATCACCCGGAAGTCCTGCCCAGCCTTCCTGCTGCCCGCCCAGCGTTCCCCCAAGTCGTTAGCTGATCCCATCACTGGTAATGTCCTAACCCCCCCCCCGCCATGTAACAGCAGTGCCAGGTGGCGCTGCCGGTTGCAAGCGCCCCTCCTCCAGGGAGACGACAGAAGCCACCTCCCCCAGGGAGAGCCTGGAGATGACCGTCTTCGCGCTGCTTGCGGTGCAAAGACAGTCACCTCCGTAACTGGGGCAGAGCTGGGGGCAATCCTGCGCCCCCTTTAATTCAGCGCCTGGAGCGCGTGCTCCTCAGGCTCCGCCCTAGTTACGGTTCTGCCTCTGCGCCTGCTATACAGCAGGCACAGACCCAAGGAACACCTCGGGAAGGCTGGAGCGACTGTGTGCTCCCAACGTGCCCCAGCCGCACTGTTCCAGCGCAGGTTGGGGTTGTGCTCTGAGCGCCTTTAGCTTGTATTTCGTAGCGTCCTACATTTCGGGGTGCTGTGTCCGCCTCTGTGGCTACGGCATCTGGTTGCCCTGCCAACGACACGACACTGTTGCTTGCGCCCCCGCAAGGCACTTCCAACTGTTCGCACAAAGGGGACACAACGATGGTGTGTGTCTGTGTGTGTGTGTTAAAAAACACCTATGCCCCAGGTGCCAGATGCCACAGCTATGCCACTGCCATGTGGGCTGCTAGCTCAGTGCTTGGACCCTTCCTCCACCTGAGAAGGGAACTCCAGCCTCTCCTCTCTCTCCACCGAAAGAAAAGGACCGCTGTGGCCCGACCTGAACACCAGGTGAGCCCCAGCTCCTGCTGCCTGCCTGCCTGCCGCCGTCCCACCTGCGCCACTCACCTGTGATGGGCTTGGTGCAAGCACTGCACTTCTTGGCATAGAGGCTCCCAAAGCACTTGACGCAGTACGGCTGGTCGTCCTGGGAGGTGAACTGCTGCCCAGCCAGGGGCGCCCTGCAGCCTGTGCAGACAAAGCACTCCTTGTGCCACGGCTCATCCCGGTAAGTGACGCCACCCTTGGTCAGCGACTGCGGGCACAGGGGCAAGGTTTGGACCCGGGGCTCAGAGCAGCTTCCCCTCCCTGCAGCCGGTTCCCCGCAAGGCAAATATTCCTTGTGGGGAGGGTGCCACCTGCTGCCCTCCCCCTTCCCCAGCACCTGACCTTGTGGCAGTGGGTGCAGCGAGGGGCAAACTTGCTCTCGTAGCATGGGACGCAGTAATAGTCCTTCTGGTCCGGGATGAAGGAGCGGGCGCCGATGGGCTGCTGGCAGCTGCTGCAGAGGAAGCAGTTCTCATGCCACGTCTGCCCGTTGTACTCCAGCTTCCGGGAGCCTGTGGGGCAGGGGGCACCGGGGGTGTGTGTGAGAGCACGGCACAGGGAAGCAGCAGAGACCCCCAGCGGCCAGGGTCACAATCCTGGGCACCGCTGCTCCCTTCCTCCCCTCCCGTCCGGAGACGCCCAGCGTCGGGTCGTGGCACCGCACCTGGCATGACCACCTGCTGGCAAGCCACGCACTGGGAAGAGAACTCCCGGCAGTAGCAGTCGTTGCAGAGCAGCTCCTCGCCCTGGCAGGTGAACGGCTCGTCGGCCAGCGAGCGGTCGCAGCGGAAGCACCGGAAGCAGCCCTCGTGGTAGTGGCGGTCTTCGTAGTACAGCTCCTGCCGGGGTGCGGGGTGGGGGGGGGGAAGGACATCAGAGATCAGGTGTTCTCCCACCCAGCCTTAGCAGCCAAACAGGCAGTCAAAGGTTCCTAGTACTTTGCCCTCCAGTGCAACAAGTTCCCCAAGTTTCAAGCAAATCCACTGAGAAACGGCCGAGATGCAGTATGTCAACTATATGATGCGTTGGGGCAATATTCTCCCGGTCGTTTTTTTTTTTTTACCAGTGCACCTTCTGGTTCTCCCCTCTCTATAAGAACATAAGAAGAGCCCCACTGGATCAGGCCAAAGGCCCATCTAGTCCAGCTTCCTGTATCTCACAGTGGCCCACCAGGTGCC
>JAJKFI010000022.1:2994832-3033327 GCA_029204185.1 Lerista edwardsae | reverse complement strand
CCCATCTAGTCCAGCTTCCTGTATCTCACAGTGGCCCACCAGGTGCCTCAGGGAGCACACAAGACAACTAGATACCTGCATCACATTGCCACTGCCCTGCATCCAGCACTCCAAGGTAGCCTATCTCAAAAATAAGGAGGTTGCACTAACCATCATGGTTTATAGCCTGCAATGGACATTTCCTCCAGAAATTGCACTCTGCAATATTTATTTACTTATTTATTTGAAGAATTTCTATGCCGCCTTTCCCATGCTGAAGCAAATGCCCAAGGCAGCTTCCATGGGCAGGCTAGTCTAAACCACCATTTTTTTCAATGGGGTTTTTACAAATGTACAATATTCTTGTGATCCTCCAAGTCCGCAGTCCCAGATGCAGCCTTCTCAGTGTGGTTCTCTCCTTTGGCTGCCCGCCATCAAGCCTCATGGCATAGTTGGCAACACTCAACCACATTGAAAATGGGTGGATATTTGGCGTTGAGTTTGTGAGACTCAACCGGGGGAAGTGAAACTCAACTTGTTCGACTTGGGGAAGGATTTTCATCCAGAAGCCATCCGGAGACCTTTATGATTAACTACAGAGCAGAGTTCCTCCTCCACTCACTGCCTCATGCAAATCAAGCTTACTCGACAGTCATGTCCGATGGGCTCCTTGCACTCGTCACATGTGTTGGCAAAGTGGGTGTCATAGCAGGGGATGCAGAAAGGGCCCTCATCCACCTGGATGTACTTGCGCCCGTAGAGGGACTCCTTGCAGCTGGCACAGTCAAACCCCTCGGTCATGTTGCCGGCTGGGGCTCCGTACACCTCCTGGGGAAAGAGAAGAACAGAGGTTGGCGGAAGATGCCAGATATCATTGCCATCCATCTGTGGGGAACAGGCAGAATTTCAGCCCGACTGGCCTTTAAGGGCACCAGGTGCATCCTCAGGGCGCAATCCTAAACCCAGTTGGGCTGGCATAAGCTAAGCCAGCGAAGTTTGGCCAGCACAAGGGCTACCATAAAGCGGGTTTGGACCGCTCTCGGAGTCAGGGAGGATGGCGCACGTCTCTGGTCCATTCCATTTCCATAACCTTTATTGGCATACATAAATCAGATAAAACAAATCGACACAGGAATTGTCAATTTCTACGAGGTAAGGTATGGGGAAAGAAGAAAAGGGGAAAATGGAAATAGGAGAATAGTGAATCACGATGCAGGGGTTATTTTCAGAATCGCAGCTAAGAAGCTCGCGACAGAAGTTGTAAGGGGAGCACAACAATCACTCAGAAAGATAGGGAGAAGGTCTGCAAAGGAGCTAGAAAGGGAAGACAGCCAGGGTTTCTGGTCCAAACATGCTTTACAGTGTCCCTTGTGCCGGCCAAACTTTGCTGGCTTAGCTTATGCCAGCCTCGCTCCATTTAGGATTGCACCCTCATGCGCTCCCATGCGTTGGCACAAGGAGGTGCGCGCACTTTCCAGGAAGGCGAAACGACGGAGCAGGGTGGGAGAGATGTACTCGGTTCCCTCCCCTGTTCATGCGCTCTGGGCAGATGCTGTTCCCCCCCCCCCCAGGAGACAGCAACTATAGCAGGGAGAAAAGGTATCACACACCCATCCTCCTTCAAGCTATTTGTGGTTAGGGTTTAGCTTCTCAGCTACGAATCAGCCTCCCCCACCCCAGGCAAGAAACCCAAATGAGCCGTGTGCCCCCTGCAGCTGTTACGCTACAGCAGCAGGACATGGACCAAGCACAGAGCATCCTTCTGAGAAGCTGTTCATCTCTCCCCACAGCCCAGCCTTGTCTGGCCCTCGGACCTCCAGCACCACCACCACCGAGGAGGTGTCTTCAGTGATGTCATTCAGGAGGAACGGACCAGAACGGGCGTTCCGGATCCTAACGGGCTCTGTGGCTGGTTCCGGGTTCCTGACAAGTGCCAATCAAAAGTGAGTTCCTGTTCCTAAATCATGTGAATGACACCACTGGGTGTCTTTCAGTATCTCAGCAGGGCCTGCGCTTCTTGCACATGAGCTGGCTGTTCCAGCAGATAGCTCAGGTGGCGTGCCTAGACCGGCCGACCCGAAACCGGGGGGGGGGGGAGGTGAGCCACAAGATACAGCCTGCAGGGAATTCCAATGTTTCAACCCTTTTTTTGGAGGGGGGAGGGCTAATAATAGGGAAGTTTGGGAAGAGGACAATCTCATCTGCTCCAATGCACTGAAATGGTCTGGCATTCAAAGGTATCCTTCTCTGCCCCCCCCCCACTTCACTTGGCTGGTTCCATGTCCCATCTTGCAGGTCTCTCTTTCGCAGGGGAGACAGATGAGTGCGGGGCAGGAGAACAGGTCCCGGGGCTCTGGATCTCCAAGACCATGATCACTGGGCCACACTGCCTCCCAGGACAAGGCTGGGAACATAAGAATGTCGGAACAGCCCTGCTGGATCAGGCCAAGGGCCCATCCAGTCCAGCTCCCTGTACCTCACAGTGGCCCACCAGTTGCCTCAGGGAGCACACGAGACAACAAGGTGCCTGCTTCCTGTTGCCTCTCCCTTGTATCTGGCATTCTGAGGTAAATTTCTGAGTAAATTTCTGAGGTAAATAATAACTTGCACCCCAATCTGGGCCTTAAGAACATAAGAAGAGCCCTGCTGGATCAGGCCAAGGGCCCATCCAGTCCAGCTCCCTGCACCTCACAGTGGCCCACCAGTTGCCTCAGGGAGCACACGGGACAACAAGGTGCCTGCATCCTGTTACCACTCCCTTGAACCTGGCATTCTGAAGTAGCCTACTATTTATTATTATGTTAATAAGCAGGCTGCACAACCCCTAGAGCCCATGTCGGACTTTTCCTCCAGAAATCTGTCCTTTTAAAGGCGCCTAGGCCAGGTGCCTACCACCTCCTGTGGCAAGGAGTTCCACAGATTAATAACCCACTGGGCAATGAAGTATTTCCTTGTATCCCTTCTCACTCTCCCTACATTTTACTGGCTGTCCCCTGGTTCTGGTATTGTGAGAGAGGGAAAAGAACATCCCTCGATCTACTCTGTCCACCCCATGCATAATTGTGTACGTCTCAATCATGTCCCCCCTCAGGCGCCTTTTTTCTAGGCAAGAGCCCCCAACACTGCAGTCCTTCTTTCATAAGGAAAAGTCACCACACCATAATTTTCAGGCCGGACTGCAGTGCGCATGCATGCACGCGCACACACAAATATTTCCTGGTGGTCATTCTTTTTTTTTTTTAACACTGGGGCAAAGCAAGTATCTGTGCGGCAAAAGCCGAACTGTCTGGGCTTTGGCACGGCTGCTTTCGAAAAACGACTCCCACGGGAACGCTCCCCAGAGCCAGCAGCTATTTTCAAAGAACGACAGGAGAAAACTACTTCCTGGGCACAGGGACAAGGCACTGCTGTCCCAGCGGGGGGCAGAGCCCTTTGCCAATGGAAACCTTGTCCCCCGGCAGCTGCCGAGGCAACACTCCCAATTGTGGCCACAGGAAGCTTGAACTCCAACCCAGACAGGCAGGAGTTGTCACTTCTGCATCCACCAGCACTTTCCCTTCCCTCCCCAGCCGCACAAATGGCAGTATGCACAACCGTGCGAACTGTGGATACAGGTGCCACCTGTGGAGTGCCAGACGTACAGTACTTTGCTTTGGAAGCCCTTCAAGGTAAGATGAGCTCAAATGCCCCCACCCCACAGGACACGCAAGGTCTTTATGGAAAGAAAGGGCATTGTGGGGAAGAGTCCCCTGCTTCGCAAAGGTCATCAGAAATAAGAACATAAGAAAAGCCTTGCTGGATCAGGCCAAAGGCCCACCTAAGTCCTGCTTCCTGTTTCTCCCAGTGGCCCACCAGATGCCTCAAGCAGCACACGAGACAACAAGATGCCTGCATCCCATTGCCACTCCCTTGCACCTGGCGTGCTGAAGTAGCCTACTTCTAAAGTAAGGAGGTTGCAAAACCCATCGTGGCCTATCGCCCACGGTGGACTTTTCCTCCAGAAATCTGCCCAGTCCCCTTTTAAAGGCACTTCGGCCAGACGCCATCACCACCTCCTGTGGCAAGGAGTTCCACAGATTAATTACCCACTGGGTCAAAAAGCAGTTCCTGTTATCTGTTCTGACTCGCCCAACACTTCACTTTAGTGGCTGTCCCCTGGTTCTGGTGTTGGGAGAGAGGGAAAAGAACATCCCTCTATCCCGGAAAGGACAGGACACTCTACGAGGCATTTTGCGGTGGGCCCTGTGCAGAACATAGATGTACCATCGACCCCTTGGCCAGGCCAGTATCATCCTTGCAGTGGGGCTCTCTGTTCTCTGCACAAGAAGCATGGGGAAATCATCCTGGGGAAGAGGGCAGCTCATCTCGCCTCTTGCTGTGTGTGGATCAAGGCACTAGCATGCAGTTGAGAACAGGCGTACTTAGGGCCAGCTCTAGGAGCACTGGAGCCCAATGCCAGGCATTCTCGTGGGGCCCCCTCCCCTCCCTGCAGGGCCCCCACTCACCGGAAGAGCACCTGTAGTGCCACACACACAAAGCATGGCACCTGGTGATGACCTCACCACCAACTTCTTCCAGGTGGCCCATTTGGGGCTGTTTGAAGGCAGGGTCACGAGGGAGGGCCCAAGGCAAAGCTCACCCCCCCCCAAGCCCATAGAGATCCCAGCTGCAGCAGCAGGCAATATTCTCGCTGTGCTGGTGCGCCCCCCCCCCCCAAAGTGACGATGACATTGGTCACATTGGCTGAGTGTGCTGGGAGCATGGGAGCATGTGTTGGGAGTGTGCTGCCTGATTATGCCCAGGTTGCCTAATAGCAGGGACGAGGCAGGAGGGTTCAAAGTCCCGCTGCCCCCCCCCGCCAGAACTCCGGTGCCGAAACCGCCGTCACCCACGACACTGCTTCTTACGCAACCTCCCCGAGACAAGCAGGAAGCCAGACCCAAACGTGTCGCTTCCCGTGTCTCCCTTTTTGGGAACATCCCCCCAGGCCGGCAGGAGTTGCGACTCGCAGGAGACACGCTGTGCCTGCCTGCCGGCGGCGGGGTGTGTTGCAACGGTGGGACCAGGCACAAGGGTGTGACGAACACGGCAGCTGCTGACAGCCAGGCGCACCAGGAACAAGAAGAGGCAATTGGTCTCTGTCTCTCTGGGGCCGATCTTGCTCAGAAGGCTGAAGGCGCCGATTCCCCCATAATTTGGTCCAAAGAGCTTCTCTTGCTGCAGCCTTTTGTTTCAAGAGTGGCAGCTCGGGAGGGACATAAATCAGACACAGGTAGATGATCCCGTATCCGGACATCCGAAATCCAGAGCGCAATCCAGTGGTGTCATCTAAATGATTTAAGAACAGGTACTCACTTTTGATTGGCACGTGTCGGGACCCGCCCGCCGGAAGTGACATCATAAGCCGGAAGTGATGTCGTGGCAGGAAGGGACATGAAAAAAGCCCTTTTTGAGGCCTCAGACAATTTTAAACTGGCCCAACAGTTGCAACAGTATTCCACAGCACCCCCAGAACACGTTAAGGAGGCCTGGCATCATGTTAAAGTGACCCAACAGTTCCAAAACCCCAGAGCAGCTCATTTTTCAGTGGCAAGACAAGGCTCTGCTCGCTGCCTGCCTGCCTGGCTCTGAGAACGTGCAGGCAACTCAAACGTGCAGGAAATTCAAACGTTGCAGGGGACGGAGTCAACGAGTGGGCGGGTGAATGGGCGGGGCCAGCCGTAATCCTAGGAACCGGTACTCGCGTACCCCCGCGTACCCCCTGCATGGCATCACTGGCGCAATCCTAACCTGGGTGAGGAGGGGAGCAGGCAGCTGATCAGGCTTCTGAGCTGAACTCCTGGGCAGCCAGCTTGCCCTGCCAGCCTCCGGGGATGGGGAAACCAGAAAGGGATGAGCCGGCTCTGGATACACGGAGTGGAAGTTTGCTCAGGAAAGGGAAACAAAGCAGAAAAGGCAACAGGAAGGCAGGCAGGATCAGGAGTCTGCAAGGAGATGAATCAGGCCTCTGAGTTGGGGGCAAGGTCTGAATGCCACTGAACGGGACATCATCTCCACCTTGAAAGCAGGGGCCCAAGCAGGGCCCGTGGCAGCAATGTTGTGACGTCATTTAATGGCACGACATCACATGACATCACTTCCGGGTTCTCCAGCTGCTTCCTGAGTCTGCTCCCAGTGAAATGGCTCTGCTGGGAAGAAGACGGACAAAGGGCGCAATCCTCACCTGGAGCTAGGCTGGTACAGTTAGGCCAGCAAAGTTAGCCTGGCACAAGGGACACCATGAAGTATGTTTGGACCACTCTCGTAGTCCGGGGAGGAAGGTGCATGTCTGTGTGCCAGCCTCTCTGACTCCAAGAGTGGTCCAAACACACTTTACGGTAGCCCTTGTGCCAGCTCAACTTTGCTGTGCCAGCCTAGCTCCAGGTGAGGATTGCGCTCCCAGTCTATTCCAAAATCCAGACATCTTTGTCCAAAACTTTTTAAAA
This sequence comes from Lerista edwardsae, assembly GCA_029204185.1. Lineage (NCBI taxonomy): Eukaryota > Metazoa > Chordata > Lepidosauria > Squamata > Scincidae > Lerista > Lerista edwardsae. The sequence goes on along the minus strand of JAJKFI010000022.1, from coordinate 3,026,863 downwards.
AATTCTGTAGAAAGAAGGTCTTGCATTCATTCCCACATACAGGCTGCAAGGTCTAGTCTCTGCTCTGTACTGTGCTGTCTGCCTATGCAGACATTGTTGAAAAAAGTCAGAGTCCAGCAGACACCCAAATGGGTAATATAACAGGAAAAAGAGCAAAAGGAAGCATTTCTCATTATATTTATGCAACTCCAAAATCCAGAAAAATCTGAAATCTGGACACCTTCCCATCCCAAGCAGTTTGGATAACCAACCAACCAACCAACCAACCAGCCAGCCAGCCAGCCAGCCAACCAACCAACAGTATTTACATACCACTTTTCAACACAAAGTTCACAAAGCGGTTTACAGGCAAATCAGGGCTGGCTCTAGGAGTGGCGGGGCCCAATGCGGGGCATTCCTGTGGGGCCCCCCACTTACCAAGAAGAGCACTTGTGGTACCACACACAAAGTGCGGCACCTGGAAATAGTTGGTGGTGACAGGATGACGTCACTGCCAATTGCTTCCAGGAGGCCCATTTTGGGCACTTCAGAAGCTGGGGCAGCTGAGAGAGCCCAAGGGAAAGCTGCTCTGCCGGCCCCACTGACCTTCATACAATCCTGAGAGATCCTGACTGCAGCAGCAAGCAATACGCTCACTGCACTGGTGTGGGGGCCCCCAAAGCGCGGGGCCCGATGTGATGGCATTGGTCACATTGGCTGAAAGCCAGCCCTGAGGCAAATAATAATAAAGTTAAATGGCTTCTTGTCCTCGAAGGGCTCATGATCTAAAAAAAATGCAGAACCCCCCCAGCCACAGCCACTAGAAAGACCCTGCACAGGGGTGAAGAGAGACAACTACTCCCCCCTTGCTAAACGCAAGAGGAGCACCACTTGAAAAAGTGCCTCTTTAGCAGGATAAGGGATACTCAACCTATATCCCAAGGCAAAGGTGCTTGCGCCTTTCATTCTGCCTGACCACACCCCGGCAAGTGAATCAGGGGGCGCCACTGTGGGGGGGGGCGTGCACGCAACGGAGATCAACTGGGATACAATTCCCAGGCCAGAGAACACTCCTCCACCTCCACCCCACCTTCCAGATCTGGGAAGGCACCAGACACAGTGAACGGGAAGGAACTCGGGTTACTGTCCCCTATTGTTGGCTGAGAAATTCAGACCATCTGTTGTGCACACAACCCGGCCCTGTGTTTGAAAGGAAGAGGCTGGGTGAGTATGATCGGAGGGGGCTGCTGCCGGCGAGAGGAGAGCACAAAGTACCTTTTCCTCTCCCCCCCCCCCATCAGAGCAGAGCTGGATCGGATTTCCAGCCGCACAGTTGAGATTTTCCAGGCCCAGGGAGAGCTGGGCTCACACCATCTGGGATGAATTACACTCCTCGCACAAGCTGAAGCCAACTGCAAATCCGTCTCTACCATTGCAACATCACCCCCGCAGGAACTCAGGGTCCCTCCTTGCCGAAAAACAGCATGCAGGAGAAAAGCGGTTTGTGGCTCCAGGTCTCGGCTCGGGTGCTGGGCACTCACTGATCCCCTTGCCCCGAGGCTGTTTGGAAAGCAGGGAATGGACAGTGTGTTCCTGCTAAAAGAACGGATCCCTGCCTGACAAAGACTCCAAACTTTGGGTGTCACGACAAACTGTTGCTTGGTTCACAGTGTAAATTTGAGGCTCGGCATTCCATTCCTTTGGCAGAGCAGGAGAGATGCCAGCGGCACCTGCATGTCCAAGCCAGGGATCGGCTACCAAAGACCCAGGCAGGGCAAGCTGGTGCATATCAAGATTGCTCTCCGACATCTTGTCCAACTAAGAACCAGCTTCCCACAGCCTTCAAAAAAACATCAGCAAGCCAGCCGAGTGATGCAGTGCATGGGGTGGGAAGGGAGAGGGAGAGTCTGTGTGTGTGTGTTTTGGCTAAATTAGAGGGCAATGCACTCTCCTCCATTAGGAGGGAAAAAAACACACACCCTTCTACTACAGAAAGTTCAGGAACTGGTGGAAAAAAGCAAGGGGGAACAAGAATGGAGGCAAGCTCTGTTGTTGCAAGAACAAGCATCGTAAGAGCAGTATTGCAAGCATTTCCCTAGAGCAATTAAATGGGATTCCCAAACTTTATCGCACCGGGACCCACTTGTTAACATGACACTCGATCAGGACCCATTTAGCTTTATGGGACTAAAAAAAAAGTTTCACTTTATCAGCTGCTGAAGCCTCTGTTTTTATCTTTGTACTATGCTGGGGGGGGCAGCTTCTGGAGCATTTGTTGAGCCCCATGTTCATCAGATTGGGATCATTCTGGTGGCCTTGTGTTCCCCTTTGCCTGACTTTTCATCGGAGCCAAGGCACATTTGCCTGCTTGTGAGTAAACATGCACCTATGGCTCAGTTTTGCTTTCCATAAGGTTCAATACATTTGTCAGCTGGGAGGGGGAACTTCCTTAAGTGCTTTTTGGGGCCTGCGATCATCGGATCGGGACCATTCTGGTGGTGTTGCATTCCTCTTGGCCTGCCCTTCGAAATGGACTTGTGAGCATTTGCCTACTCATGAGCAAATGCACAGTGCAACTCAGTTTCACTTTGCATTGGGCTCAATGCGTTTTCTTTGTCAGTTCTCAGGTTGTCAGTTTCAGTTTTACCACCCACTAACCATCTGATCCAGACCCACGGTTTGGGAAACACCATCCAGAATATCCTGGGCACTCTGCTTAAGCCCAAAACTGCCCCTCACAATTTCACAGGGCAACCCAGAGCACAGTTCATCCTGGAAGTTTGAGAGGAGCAAATGAGTCCTCTTGGTATCCTGTACTGCTCCAAAACACCCAGTGTAGGTTTTAGGAGCTAAAGCTCAATAGTGATAATATACTTACATTATATGCTACTTTTCAACAAAAGATGCTGAAATGTTTATCTCCCTATATGTGGACAGGCTTGCAAACTGCAGGAGCTCAACTCTTTGAAGGGCAATTAGCAGCTACCTGGTTTCTGAAGAGCCCCAGGGCTTGAGGCAATTAGTTATCTGATCTTTCCATCATCTGGGTTTTCATTGGAGGGTCAGTGGGACCCACCAGAAAAACGCTGCTCTGTAGGCAGCGACCCAGGGTTGTCTATAGGCTGAGTACGACCCAGGAAGCAGTCTATGAAAAGCCAAGCTCATCAAGTGGCATCAAGCAGGGGCATAGCTAATGGAAGTGTAGCCCGGTACAGAGGGCAAAATGTTGCCCCGGAAGTGACGTCACAACAGGAAGTGACATCACAGTTGTATTTTCGTTTTCTGATTTTTATTTTTTTTTGGCCATACTTTTGATAAAGCTATGACACTCTGGCTTGTTTCACTGCATTCTGCATTAAATTACCTTTCCAATTATATATAACATGATGGTCTGATTGATCCATACCAAGGCTTTCACAGTTTTGGTCACTAATGTCAAGCTCATCTTGTTGCCCCCCGAAAGCTTGTTGCCCGGTGCAATTGCACCCCCTGCACTTCTTGAGCTACGCCCCTGGCTCATGCCCTGAAAAGAGTCAACCAACATATCAAGTGAGTGAAGTCTACGAGGGAGGGGTATCTCCTGTGCATGTGCAGGAAGGCCAAAATCTGCCCCCCCCATTCCCTTGCCTCCCACCAGCTGGGAAAATAATTGCTTAAAAACCCCCGAAAGAAACCGACATCTCCCACCCGCGTGCGCAGATTGCAACATCTTCTGGAACGCACTTGTGTCCGTACACGCTAAGCCTTTTAGTCACACATGCCATTGACGACAAACAAGTATTTTCACTGGGCCGCTATGATTTGTGAGCCCGTAAAACGGCAACAACAGAAGGAGGCTGTTCATTTGGCTGGCTTCAAGGGGGAAGGACTTGGCTGTTCCAGGGCAAGTGAGACTTTTGAACCTGGGAGTCATTTAATTATTTGAAATTGCCTGTAAACCACTTGGGGAGCACAATCCTAACCTGCAGGTAGGCCCGCCAAGTTTGGCCGGCACAAGGGACACTATCAAGCAGGTTTGGACCACTCTCGGCGTCAGGGAGGATGGCGCATGTCTGTGTGCTGGTCTCTCTGCCTCCGAGAGTAGTCTAAACATCCTTCATGGTGTCCCTTGTGCTGGCCAGACTTTGCTTTATTTACCTCATATTTACCTCAGAATTTTATCTCAGAAATTTACCTCAGAATGCCAGATACAAGGGAGTGGCGTTTGGACCACTCTCGGCGTCAGGGAGGATGGCGCACGTCTTATCTGTGTGCTGGCCTCTCTGACTCCGAGAGTGGTCCAAACATACTTTATACTGTCCCTTGTGCCGGCCAAACTTGGCTGGCCTAACTGTGCCAGCCTAACTCCAGGTTAGGTTTGTGCCCCATGTCTGTCTTCTTCCCAGCAGAAGCATTTCACTGCCTCTTGCAAAGAGGAGGTACAGCACGTCAACGCCATCCCACAGGCCTTTGGCCCACCCTCCCCACTCAGGCCCCATGTGCAGGGCAGCGGGAATTTCCCAGAATGCTCAGCTCCCTGCCATCTGGACAGCGCAAAGGGTGTTAAGCCCCTGACATTTTGGTTTCCTCCTCATTCAAAATCCCTGACCTTCACGGCTGGCAGAAGGGGCTTCCAGCCAAGCAGAAAGTGCAAGCAAGTTTGAGATTCAACTGGAGTCAAACCGGGATTAGTTCTCCGTTCTGACCATGGCTGAGTCACCCTGGATTTTCTCCAAAGTCCCCCCCCACACTCCAAGCAACTCCCAAAGCCAGAAAACAGAGAGTGAAGTCGTGGTTTAAGCCTGTGGTCCCTTTCTAGCCTTTGGGTTCCCTGCCAGTGCGCCCTTGGCTCTGACTCGCCGCAGGCCCTCCGTCTCCATGGTGTTCCCACAGCGATGAAATTATCCGTTGGCCGAGGGAGACAGCCTCCACCGTGCTGCGGTTCGGAGAGACACCAGCCATTCCTTTCAGCCCAGGAACGTCAGACCGTTCTCATTTTCTGAGTAACAAAGCATTTTTGCAGGGTGAGGTCAGCACTTTCCACCAGGATTGCTCAAGAGCAGGGCTGCTCGAACACCGGGTGGCGGGAGCACACACACACACACACACACACACACACACACACACAAACACACACACCAAGGCAGGCGCTGCACAAGGTGGCAGAGGCTGCCAAGGCATGTGCAGACAGACAGCCTCGCTAGCTCCTGCCCGCGTACAGTTGGGCCAGAAAACTTGCTTGCTGTGAATTGCCCCTTGCACAAGAAGCAAGGGCCACAGCTAAGTCCGGGGAGGCAGGAAAGTGAAAGCCAGAGAGAATCCAATGCTCATTTAGAATTGATGCACATTTTATATTTGACTAGCAGCCAAGCAAGTGTGCATGAGAGCACAATCCTTACCTGGAGTTAGGCCGGCATAGTTAGGCCAGCCAAGTTTGGCCGGCACAAGGGACACCGTAAAGCGCGTTTGGCCCACTCTCGGAGTCAGGGAGGATGGCGCACGTCTGGGCACTGGCCTCTCTGACTCGACAGTGATCCAAACGTACTTTACGATGGCCCTTGTGCCAGCCAAACTTTGCTGGCCTAACTCCTGGTTAGGAGTGCGTTCTGAATGCGCACGTGTAGTCCTAGGTGAAGCATGTCCGCCCGCCATGTGACAATTTAAAATACACACTGTTGACAGCTGGGAAAATATTAGGGCCTCTTCCTCTCATGCATTTTAAAAGACGTACAGTACATTAATCCCCCCCCCCCCCCGCCGGCAGCTAACTGGGTGAAGAGGCACTTTTTCAAGAGAGGCTTCTCTAGTGGGGGGCAGGGGGTAACTCTCCCCCTTCACCCCAGCACAGTGTCTTTTCTTGTGGCTGTTTGCTAGTGTTGATTCTGCATCTTTTTAGACAGTAAGCCCTTTTGAGACAGGGACACATTTAATTACTTGGTTTTATTACCGGAATTATTATTCCTATTATGCCTGTAAATCACTTTGTGAAATTATTGAAAGGTGGTATATAAATACTGTTGCTGTTGTTGTTGTTGACAACAACAACAACAACAAGCTAGCCATAACAGAGTCGTGAAGTTGATTCATTGGTCATTATGTATAAAGTAGAATTTGCCAGCATCAAAAAAAAAAAACTCATGGGACCCTCAGATAGTAGAGGTGTTGGCAAACGAGCAGGTGAAGATTTTTTGGGACTTCAGCATCCAAACCGACCGACGCCTGGAACACAATATTCCAGACGTCCCAGGGATCGAAAATTTTAAAAAAAGTGTGGATGATTGATGTTGCAATTCCAAGAGATGCCAGAGTCGAGGACGACGAACAAGAGAAGATAACCAAATATAGAGACCTAGCAATGGAAATCACCAGGCTGTGGATAAAGCACATCACAGTGGTCCCCATCATCATCGGGGCACTGGGAACTACAGTATATCGAGAAATTTCTCAGACTATATGGAAAGACAGCAGCTCCCTGCCATAGCACCCCTGGAACCCCTGGAAAAAAGACGGCACTGCTTGGAGCATCACGTGTTCTGCAGAGATATTTGGTTGATACCCAGGTATCTGGTGGAGACCCATATCAGACTAACAATACCAGTCAATGATACTTGGGTTATCTTTTTGCTCTACTGACAGTGTTTCATATGTTCATAGGCCTTGCCCAGATGCCCCAGACCCTGCCCGTTCCCCGATCTGATGCCAAGAGGCTGTCATTTCCCTTTCCTCCTTGCCCTGGGTTTTAGTCACTCTTCGTTGCAGACTATAAAGACCAGCCCCACGACCCAAACACTCCCCAGCAAGAGTTCTGGGCGCCTGGGGAGAGGCTGAAGCGGCACAGGGCTGGCGAGAAAATCCCTTGGTCTATTTTTGGTCGCCACCCAATCCAGCCTTGGAAACAGAATGGGAAGGCATCTCCCGAGGGCAGCCAAAGCAGCAGGCTGGAAAAGGGCAGCCTGGAACGGGGGCAGGACACAAAGGCAGAGAGGCCAGCTGCCCGTGCCATTCAGAGGCGCCACGTGACGGGGCACAAGAGGGACCCCTGTTCAAGAGTGGCTATTCTGGAGCCTGTATTTTTAGCCTGGGAGATGCCGCGCATTCAGCACAGGCTGGGAAGGCACCAGGGACCTGGAGGAAGCAGCTGCTCTTGCACAAGGCCAGTGGCGTAGCCAGGTCATTGTGTACCTGGGGGGCATAAATTTTGGACCCGCCCCCCTGACAAAATTTGTAGACTCATCATGCAGACCCACAGGCTACCTGTTTGACACCCCTGCATAAGACACTTGTATTTTAGGATGTTCGTTTTTTGTTTTTTTTGGCCAGAACGTTTGCTAGAAGAAAGATATTATACCGATTGTTTTCCCATTGAATTCCGGGTCAAGGTCCGCATCCAACGGCACACAGCATGACTGCAGTATTCCGTAAACTCGCGATTTTCAAAGTTTGGGGTTCAATGGCTCAACCCCTGCTAACGGGGCAAGAGGCACTTTTCATGTGGTGTTCCTCTTATGTTTAGCAGGGGGAGAGCAATTTTCCCTCTTCACCCCTGCGCAGTGTCTTTTCTAGTGGCTGTTGCTGGGGGTGTTTTGCATATTTTTAGATTGTGAGCTCTTTGGGGACAGGGAGCCGTTTAACTTTGTTATTACTATTTGTCTGTAAACCGCTTTGTGAACCTGGTGTTGAAAAGCGGTATATAAATACTATTTGAATGAATGAATGAATGAATGAATGAATGAAGATGCACCCCCTGAGGATGGCACCTGGGGCACTGTGCCCCACCCCCACCCCATAAATAGCTATACCACTGCACAAGGCTGCAATTGGGAATGGGGAGCAACTGGGGTGCAGACTGCAAAACAGGTGTGTGAGCCTGGAGAAAGGGGGTACGCCAGGTGCTGCTGCAACTACTAAGAGCAGAGCACCCCCCCCCACATCGAAAGGAGCCTCTTCTTGGACATCCTTTCAAGGCTTTCAAGCTTCCCCCCACCCCAGGGTTCAAGCCAGAGGGTGGCCATTCTGCCTGAAAAGTGCATTATTGCTGCTCAACTTCCAGAGCCTCCAAACTCTTCGACCACAGGCTAAACTTGGAGTACCGGGGATGCCTTTTTAAAGATAGGAAAACATTTGTAGTTTTGCTTCAACAAGGTAAAAAAAAGAGATCTGTTTAATGTTCCCCTATCTTTTTAATGGTGGCGCTGTGGGTTAAACCGCTGCTGCTGGGCTTTCTGACCAGAAGGTTGGCAGTTCGAGACCACACGACCGAATGAGCTCCCTTTGCTTGTCCCAACTCCTGCCAACCTAGCAGCTCGAAAGCACCGAAAAATGAGAGTAGATATATAGGGACCACTTCGGTGGGAAGGGAACGGCGTTCCATGTGCTACAGGGTAGAGTCATGCCGGCCACATGACCACGGAAGCTTGTCCTCGGACAAAACGCCGGCTCTACAGGCTTTGAAACGGAGATGAGCACCACCCCCTACAGTCGGTCACGACTAGACCATTCGGTCGTGGGGAAACCATTCCCTATCTTTCCCAGTACCCATAGTATCTGCAGATAACTGAAACTGTGGATACAAAAAAAGGGCAAGCTTGAACAACATCTTCCAGCTATTTTCCATCAAAAAGGAAACTTCAACCACTCTACTTAGACGTGCCGTATTTTGTCAAGTTTGCCTCAGACCTCAGCCAGGTCTCTCCCTCGGGGCACATAGAAAAATCCGATTGAAAGCCAGTTTAACGTTCCTGTCAAGGAATTCTGGAAATTCCCATTCTGTGTGCATGCAGGGCACAGATCTAGCAGAGGCCCAATGCTACAGTTCCCAAGGATCTTCAAGGCAGGCCATTCAGTTTGCTCCAGTAGGGTAGATGAGAAAAGCACACACATGCAAAAGGCATGTGTTTGGTGATAGAAAGAGAGCACAGCTTAGCCTGGGCTCTGTATGACAGGAGCATGGAAAAATCCCCATTTCATTCCCATGCAAGGGAAAGCCAAACTGCCATCTGGGGACCAGGCAACAGGCTGACCTGGTACTGCTGGGAACAGGCTAGGGAGCTATTTAGATGTCCGCTAGCTTGAGATCCTAATCTCCTATAAAGCAGCTCTCTGCAGTCGGAGGTCTGTGCTGTTGCAAGATCTAGGCCTGGGATGGCCTCTAGCCACAGGATACTGTGCAAACTATTGGTGCTTAGGGCCACAGCATTCCGTCCCAGCTCCAAAGCCATTCCCCAAGGATGCCCGACTGAGCAATGCTGCAAAAGAGAGGTTTAGCAGGCCAGGGGGCTAAAACAGTGATGTCATGCAGGGGGTACGCGGGGGCACGCGAGTACCGGTTTCTAGGATTACAGCTGGCCCCGCCCATTCGTCAACTCCGCCCTCTGCAACGTTTGAATTTCCTGCATGTTTGAGTTGCCTGCACGTTCTCAGAGCCAGGCAGGCAGGCAGGCAGCGAGTGGAGCCTTTCCTTTCCTTGCCACTGAAAAATGAGTTGCTCTGGGGTTCTAACATGATGCCAGGCCTCCTTAACATGTTCTGGGGGTGCTGTGGAATACTGTTGCAACTGTTGGGTCAGTTTAAAATCGTCTGAGGCCTCAAAAAGAGCTTTTTTCATGTCACTTCCTGCCACGACATCACTTCTGGCTTATGACGTCACTTCCGGTGGGCGGGTCCCGACACGTGCCAATCAAAAGTGAGTACCTGTTCTTAAATCATTTAGATGACACCACTGGGCTAAAATCCCCAGAAGGCCCAACCACCCGTGTTCCTGGTGGAAAACGAGCCTTGATACCCCCATGGCATCAGGAGGTCTTCTCTGGAGCACGGCCAGGACCTCACAGGGAGATGTAGGCCAAGCACTTTAACCCTGTAGAACAGTTGTTCCCAAAGCGTGAGTCGGGACCCAACAGTGGGTCAAAAGCAGTAGTGTCATCCGGCAACGAGCTGCCGGAACGCTAGGCGGGACTTACCGCTTGATTGACAGGCTGTCCGTGACGTGTCGCCGCCTGCCCGCCCACCGCGCGGGCTCCCTCCGGTTGGCGTGCCTGTCCGCTGCTTGCCCAGGCACCCGCTGCACCCCCCAGGCAAGCGGGCACCCCCTCCGAAGCCAGGGGTGCCCACTCGGCGGGCGGGCAGGCGGCGACACGTCACGGATGGGCAGCCAATCAGGCAGTAAGTCCCGCCTAGCGTTCCGGCAGCTCGTTGCCGGATGACACCGCTGGTCGAAAGCCAATTTCAGGTGGGCACCGAGAGCAGCCCTATTGAAAATATGGGAAGATGGGATGCTGAAAAAGAGCCGAATGGCTGTTTTGCTTGTGTCAAGGCTGTCAATAGGCTTGGTTCTTTCCAATTCCCTTTGCTATTGGAAAATGGCTGGGAAATTACCCAACCAATTGCTGCGTTCTCAGGAAAGCAGCAGGCTCTGGCGTCACAATGATGGCACTTCTGGCCGTGACATCACTTCCGGTGGGAACTGGGCCGATGCCTATTCTAAAAAGTGGGCCCCAGTGCTGAAAATTTTGAGAACCACTGCTGTAGAAGGTGCCTCCAATTACGTGCCTCCCCCCCCCCCAATCTGTCTTAGGACACAGGAACAATGGCTTCTTCTGGAAAGGCAGAGCAGCACTGCTGAGGAGACATTCCTCACTGTTGAGTCAGTCTGCCCCGGGGAAGGGGTGGGAGCTGTAGTTCCCTCACTGGCCCAAAATTGCTTCCAACGCCCTGCTGTGGGTTCACCAAGAGGTGTCCCCAAGCTCACAGAAGAACTGGAGCGCCTAGGGAAGGGTCCTTACCCCCACTCACTGGGACACAGTGTTGGGGAAGCAGGTCTAACACGGAGGCCCCGGCCGTGGAATTTTCCAGGCCCTTGGTTGCTTCAAGCCCTTTTCAGGCCAGCAGAGAGAATTCCCATCCTTTCAGCCCTCCTTTCCCCGGGGGACCAAGCAATGGGCGGGTCCCTCATTCGTAACTGCAAACCAGGCTAGCACCGGCCAGACGTCAATGCCGTAGAAGCAGGCCGTGACAGGGGGCGGCTTCAGCAGCTCGTCACTGGAAGACGGCAAGTGCCGACGCCGACGCCTTCCGCGGCAGATTTCGAGGCTTCCTAGGTGCAGGGAAAAGCCAGCCAACGTCACCCCAGCATGACCTAGAAGCTGCAATCGCAGCCGCAGCCGAGGGCAAGGAGCCCAAAGAGGGATGAACCAAGACTGACTCATCAGCTCAGCCGAGCCGACTCAGGCCACCCCCAGCCGCTCTTCCCGACCAGCGCTGCATGTTTGGGCAGCACAGCAGAGCATCTCCCACCGGTCCAGGCAAGGCAAGGGGGAGCCCAGTGATGTCATGCAGGGGGTACGCGAGTACCGGTTTCTAGGATTATGGCTGGCCCCGCCCACTCGTCGACTCCGCCCCCTGCAACATTTGAATTTCCTGCACGTTTGAGTTGCCTGCACGTTCTCAGAGGCAGGCAGGCAGTGTGCAGAGCCTTGCCTTGCCTTGCCACTGAAAAATGAGCTGCTCTGGGGTTTTGGAACTGTTGGGTCACTTTAACATGATTCCAGGCCTCCTTAACATGTTCTGGGGGTGCTGTGGAATACTGTTGCAACTGTTGGGTCAGTTTAAAATTGTCTGAGGCCTCAAAAAGGGCTTTTTTCATGTCCCTTCCTGCCACGACATCACTTCCGGCTTATGACGTCACTTCCGGTGGGCAGGTCCCAACACGTGCCAATCAAAAGTGAGTACCTGTTCTTAAATCATTTAGATGACACCACTGGGGGAGCCCCTCTGAGGAACGAGGGCGCCGTCATCACACCCGACGGCAGTGACTGCATTTCCAATGGCGGAGCTCAGGACTGGCCATCCTCAGACGATAAGGTGGGCCGAGGAGGCCATGACTTCATCCCCGATGGAGAGGTGGTATAAGCCCTTTTTGAGGCCTCAGACAATTTTAAACTGGCCCAACAGTTGCAACAGTATTCCACAGCACCCCCAGAACATGTTAAGGAGACCTGGCATCATGTTAAAGTGACCCAACAGTTCCAAAACCCCAGAGCAGCTCATTTTTCAGTGGCAAGGCAAGGCAAGGCTCTGCTCACTGCCTGCCTGCCTGCCTCTGAGAACGTGCAGGCAACTCAAACGTTGCAGGGGGCGGAGTCGATGAGTGGGCGGGGCCAGCCATAATCCTAGAAACCGGTACTCGCGTACCCCCTGCATGACATCACTGGGCTCCCCCTTGCCTTGCCTGGACCGGTGGGAGATGCTCCCTTCCCCTCTGTGCCATTGCTAATGATGACCATGACTTGGAGCTCTTTCACCTTCTTGGAAGTCTCCTCAACCAGCCTTCCCATCCGGTCGAGGACGGCCATTTATGCAGCTGGCAACAGTGTAAGACAGCCGTCTCCAAGCCGGAGACCTCTGCAGCAGGGAAAATAGGCCCCGGCACCAACGACACTTGGCGTTCCGCTGGGAACTCCACAAACGATCCCAGCTACAACTCCCAGGGGTTGCTGCAGCCAACTGCCCATGCACAGAACGCCAGGCGCTTGGCCTGCTGGGACGGCAGCCCAGACAGGGTGCCTGTTGGAGTTGGCGCAACTCCGTCTGCTGTCTAGAGGGGGCAGTCTAACGTCCGAAGGGGGCACAATGTGATGTCCTATGACCCAGACCCTTCTTACCTTTCCTCTCTGTGATTCCTGCGGGGGTGTGGCCTTGACCTTATTTCCTTCCCTTCTCCTCTGAGCACGTTCCTTTTGTCCTCTGACCACCAAGCTGATAAGATGTGCATACCAAGGGCTCTGATGCCCTCGCCATCTTACGTACACCTCCATGCATGGCAATGCAGCTGTAGGGCCTTGCCTTCCAAGTGTTAGTTGCACCTCTGATCCTAATCAGAAGCTGTAGACATGCACTGGATGGAACTGTGAGCAAACCTTTCTTTTTGCATCTTTACCAAGCCTCTGCCTCATGTGTCTTTTGTTAACAGCAGTCAGCCTGGGTGAGGGAGGTTCCCGTGAGGTGATATCCTCAGCGGGAATCCGCTGCTTACCCTACTCTGCTTTCCCCCCATCACCAATAAGAAATTTCCAATAGTGCCTGTATCAGCAATCTCTGGGGAGGCAGCAGGAAGATTAGACTCAGCAGGTTCGGCTCCATCATGTGTGGCTTCCGATCAAAAAACAGCAGGGTGAGCAGCTTCCAATCAAAAAACAGCAGGGTGAACAGCTTCCAATCAAAATACAGCAGCACGCCTACATCCGCAGTCTCTGGGGAGGCAGAAGGAAGAGTTGCCTCCACTCTGTTAAAAAAAAAGGCCATGCAAAAAGAGCAGGGCGCCTGCACAAAGACCAGCTCTCTAAAGCACCGGGAGAGGCAATTTTCCAGTTGCCCCAGAGGGTGCATCGCTGAGCTCTCTCTAGCTCTGAGTGGAGGAAGAAGAGGTCCCTGCACAAAGCCACAATTCGAGGGGAAGGCAGGTTGCATGCCTTCAATGGGGCATTTCCCCTCCACTGATTCCCGGACAAGGCCCTGCCACTGGAGGCAAGTTCCGATGCCAAGTCCCATCCTGAATTAAGCCCTGCAACTCGTGACCGTGTGCAGCTTCACCGTTCCAGGCTCTTCCAGCGGTGCCCGGTGGCGAGCCGGTCAGCAGCAAGGTGGCTCCCCGTACCCGAGCTTTGCCTCCCAGACCTTGCAGCTGCTCCACTCTGGTTATCGCCCCATCTTTATGAGTTCCTGTTTGCCTTGGCTGGACGTGCCTGCCAGCCGCCCGCCGAAGCAGAGCAAGAGGAAAGCCCTGGCCTCGCAACAATGGAAAACACAACTGGATCGATCACCGGAGACAACTGTTTGGCTTGGCCAAGCACCGGCCGGATCATAAAGAGCAAAACAGCGCGTGGGGATAAAAGGAGAGCCGGAGCTGCAGCTCCTTGGACAGGAAGAACTGGCCGGCTGCTCCAGCTTCCAGCTCCACATCTGCCTGCCTGCATGCCCAGAAGTGAAGCAGGAAAGCAGCCCTTGGATGGGGCCGGTTCTAATTTTGGAAGGCAGCTGGGCTTGTTCAAGGTACAGGCATGCCCCGGTAGCCACTGCTTCGGTATCCATGGTTTCATCTATCCACGGATACCATGGATACTGGGATGCCTATTAAAAAGATTTGTTGTTGCTGCTCAGTCATGTCCGACTCTTCGCGACCCCCTGGACCACAGCACGCCAGGCCTCCCTGACCTCCACTAGCTTCCAGAGTTCGCCCAAATTCATGTTCATCGCTTCGGTGACACTGTCTAACCATCCCAACCTCTGCCGCCCCCTTCTCCTTTTGCCTTCCATCTTTCCCAGCATGAGGGTCTTTTCTAAAGAGTCCTCTCTTCTCATGAGGTGGCCAAAGTACTTGAGCTTCAGCTTCAGGATTTGTCCTTCCAGGGAGCAATCAGGCTGGACTTCCTGGAGGATTGACCGATTGGACCTCCTTGCAGTCCAGGGGACTCTCAAAGAGTCTTCTCCAACATGATCATTCAAAAGCATCTATTCTTCGGCGCTCTGCCTTTCTTATGGTCCAGCTCTCACAGCCATACATTGCTACTGGGAAAACCATTGCTTTGACTATGCGAACCTTTGTTGGCAGGGTGATGTCTATAGGGGAACATTAAACACATCTCTTTTTTTAACCTTGTTGCAGCAAAACCACTGATGTTCCCCTAGCTTTAAAAAGGTACCCCCAGTATCCACGATTTCAGGTATCCACAGTGGGGTCTGGAACAGAACCCCAGTGGATACTGGGGCATGCCTGTATTCTGAGCCTAAACCTGGTCCTGAATTTCGGGGGGGGGGGGGAGTGCAGCCAATTGGGGACTGGAAAGCATCCAATTTGTCCTGCCAAAAGTATTATTAATAGAGGTGGGTTTTTGTCAGCGCTAAGGAAATAAAAACCTGCCACACCACTTTCTGCACGGCTCATTTTGGTAAAAAGCAAACAAGCCCTGAAATCTGCAAAAACAAAACCATTGTTTTTTATTCCAAGGGGGCATCTTTGTAAATTATAATTACAATCAAGCGTACTAAGTAGGTGATATAGACAGCAAAATGCCGGCAGCTGCCACCGCATACATGTAGGTGCTTGTAGCTGCCTCTGCCGACACTCTAACGCCTATATCACCCGTCTAGTACGCTTTTAAAGCAATTAGGTTTAATTTACCAAAATGCGGCCTTGAAATACAAATGCATAACACCACTTTCTGCATTTCTAACTTCAAACAACTCTTACGTCTGCAAAAAAAAAACCCATCTCGTTCTCACACACCTCTAATTATTAATATTTTTAGACAAACTTTTCAACAACAGCAGCAGTTCACAGTGCAAAAGGCAAATGTTTCTTCTAGGTAGCTGCTCCAATCACAGCACGGGAATCTTGAGTTTTCAACTGGCGATGCTTGGAGAATTCCATTGGGACGTGATTCTGGACTATTAATAAGAGGGGGGAGAAGAGGGACATGCAAAGACTGGGGGAGCCATGGGCCTCCCCCAAGATGCTGTGGCAGGAGAAGAGATGGGCTGTTTTCTGTTGACATTTAGGGTGCAATCCTAACCTAGAGTTAGGCAGGCACAGCTAGGCCAGCAAAGTCTGGCCTGTGCAAGGGCCACCGTAAAGTATGTTTGGACTACTCTCGGAGTCAGAGAAGATGGAGCACGTTTGTGTGCCAGCGTGGTCCAAACACACATGACGGTGTCCCTTGTGCCGACCAAACTTTGCTGGCCTAACTGTGCCGGCTGAACTGCAGGTTAGGATTGAGTTCTTAGATGTGCTTTGGCTGTCTTCTGGCACAGAGTTCAGAGTCTGGAACTTCCTCCTCAACATCTGCCTCTGGGGATGGGGCACGATGAATCACTGAGCACATTTTAAGCACCGGCCGAATAAATATTAGTAAAAAATGGGGAACCAGTAGCACTCTGGTGACATGCTTCCATCCCTTCGCTCTGGCGCAATATGACCGCTGACATTTTCCGCCACAGGAAGCCTCATTCTGCAGCTGGCTCCTTGCAATTTGCTGATGGCCACATTCTGCATGCAATTAAGTATGTAGGAAAAGGGGGAAAAAATCAGAGGCTCCCAACAGCAGTTGTCCCATTCTTTAGAGGGGCATTTCCTAATGAATCTTTCACTTGGAGTGGCTCTTTCTGGGTCCTGCACCCAGTTTTGGGTGCAAGCGATACCGGGAAAGAACACAAATGCACCTGCATGGGGCTTTCATTAGAATGCAGAGCAGTGGTTCTCAAACCTTTTAGCACCAGGACCCACTTGTTAGAATGACAATCTGTCCAGGACCCACCGGAAATGATGTCATGGCCAGAAGTGCCGCCATTGTGATGCCAGAGCCTGCTGCTGTCCTGAGAACGCAGCCATCGGTTGGGGGGCTTCTCAGTCATTTCCCAACAGCAAAGTGAATCAGAAGGAAAAGCACCCATCTACAACCTTGATATAAGCAAAACCACCACACAGCCCTCCTGCTTTCCAGCATCCCATCTTCCCATATTTTCAATATGGCGGCCCTAAGCGCTTTGTGACCCATCTGAAACTGTAGCGCTAAAGGGGAGCCATAACCAAATGCCCAGTATATCAGACACCAGTCGAAAATGTTTGGGAACCACTGGCCTGGGTGACGAATGTGGCAGCCAGGAACAAGCTCTCAGGCCCTCCACAGCAGACGACAGCTAGCCAGGCTTCCCCCCCCCATCAAATATCAAGAAGCCTACTCCAGAGGTAGCAGCTACGGAACCACCCGCAACATGATACAGCCAGCAGGCTAGCTGCCAAATTGGTGTCTCCAGTACGAGGCTGGCACCGGCCCAAATGCATGTGTCAGGCTTATATCATCAACAATGGTCTGAGGATCTCTCAGCGTGATACGGAGGTGTTGCTATACACAATGCTGATGCAACGGCTTCAGTGGCAGGAATAATTCCAGCATGGGCAGAAGGCAGCTTGGCTGGGTGTGGCAAGAAGCTGCCATGGTAATTACAGCAGCACTTCCCTAACCAAAGGAAGAGGAAAGAATCTACATCCAGTTGTGGTACATCTAACACAAGGCAGGGGAAAGCAGCTTTGAATCCTAGCTGTAGGCTGAGTGCACAGCAGAAAGCCAAGAGCCTCTGGGCAGGGAAGGTTCATGCCTAATTTGCCACTCAGTTACTCAGCCATCCACTGAATGGCTGCCACAGAAGAGAAGCCCAAAGACAGTGTGCTCAGATTCTCTTTCACTTGGTTTCACACATTGCAGAAGTGGTGGCAAAAAAAAGCACTCTTCAATTCAAGCCATATAAGTCCCGTTGGATCAGGCCAACGGCTCATCTAGTCCAGCTTCCTATATCTTACAGTGGCCCACCTGATGCCTCAGGAAGCACACGAGACAATAAAATGCCTGCATCCCATTGCCACTCCCTTGCACCTGGCGTGCTGAAGTAGCCTACTTTTAATGTAAGGAGGTTGCACCACCCATCATGGCCTATAGCCAGCACTGGGATCTGGGAATAAGGAAGCGGAACGCTGGGCGGGACTTACGCATGATTGGCAGCCCGTCCATTCCGTTCCGCGGCTGCCCTGACCTCGGGGGGGGGGCTGCCTCAGGTTGGCGCACCCCACCGCTGCTCGCCCAGACACCTGGCGCGCCCCCGACCCATCCCCCCCCCGGCGAGCAGCCCCCCCCCCCGAGGCCAGGGCAGCCGTGGAACGGAACAGACGGGCAGCCAATCACGCGTAAGTCCCGCCCAGCGTTCCGCTTCCTTATTCCCAGATCCCATCACTGCCTATAGCCCATGATGGACATTTCCTCCAGAAATCTGTCCAATCCCCTTTTAAAGGCACCCAGACCAGATGCCATCACCACCTCCTGTGGCAAGGAGTTACACAGATTAATTACCCGCTGGGTAAAATGGTAGTTCCTTTTATCTGTTTCACCTCTCCCAACACTCAATTTTAGTGGATGTCTCCTGGTTCTGGTGTTGTGAGAGCAGGAACAAGGCTTCTTCTTATGTGGAATACAACTAAGTTTCTCTACTCCGGGACCCATCACCAAAGATGGGTGGTGAGTGACCTTCTCAATCTTTCATAAGAACATCAGAAGAGCCCTGCTGGATCAGGCCAAAGGCCCATCTAGTCCAGCTTCCTGTATCTCAGTGGGCCACCAGGTGCCTCAGTAGACAACAAGATGCTTTCCAGCAGTGGTGTTGTGGTCTTGGAATTCTCTCCCCAAGAGACAAACTTTGCACCCTGTCTGAGATTCTTTTGACAACCAAAATTGGACCAACCTTTAAATTTCTGGTCCAGTTTAGATTTCGCTGTTGTATCCCTGATCTGTCTCTGAAGACCTTTCTACGCTGTGAAAGTTTAACTGGTTTTTCAAAAAGCTGTTTGCCGGATCTGAAATATTGAATTTGTGTTGTTGACACGTCCTGTTGGCGGTTGTGTATTCTTTACACGTTGCAAGCTACTCCGGCCACAGAGCCTTATGAAAAAGTGGGAAAGACATTTAAACAACACTATCAACGTAGGAGGGAGAAAAATCCATTCGAACAACTCTGCATGACTCAAGATTAAGGAGTGTGATGAGGCAGCAGGAAAACGAACCCATTGCCTTTGAACAGTTACACAAACACACACACAATCAGACTTCCTTGTGATTCATTGTGAAAGGCCAGGTCGGTACACAACAATCAAGAGGAAGCCACCTTTTCTCCTCTGAACTGAGCTCAGCTGTTGAACCTACAAAGACCAACCAAAGAAGCCCAAGAAAAGAAAGGGGAAGACCTCCCTCTTTCTTCAGGAAGCTAAAATATCCCTTGGAAAAACAAGTGCGGAAGGCAAGATAAAAGGAAGTTCTGTCAACCAAGCACATCTGCCGACCCTGAAAAGCTGGTATTGAGATAAAGGGCAAGTTTTGATGCACAAAGAACGCATGCACGGGGTTGGGTGGGGGTGACGGGTTTCTAAAGCAAAAATTAGCAATGAAAACATTTTAAGAGCCCAATATCGATGAACAACATAATTCAGGGTGCAATCCTAACCCGCAGTTAGGCCGGCAAAGTTTGGCTGGCACCAGGGCCACCGTCAAGCATGTTTGGACCACTCTCAGAGTAAGGGAGGATGGTGCACGTCTGAGTGCTGGCCTCCCTAACTCCGAAAGAGGTCCCAACATACTTTACAGTGCCCCTGGTGCCAGTCAAACTTTGCTGGCCTAACTGTGCCAGCCCAACTCCAGGTTAGGATTGCACCCTAAATGAATACCTCGGCAGATCAATTTCCAAATACAGGCGTGCCCCGGCATCCACTGATTTGGTATCCACTGTTTCCGTTATCCATGGATACCAGGGATACCGGGACTCCTATTAAAAAGATTAAAAAAAGGTTTCCTCACGACCGAACGGTCTAGTCGTGACCGACTGTAGGGGGCAGTGCTCATCTCCATTTCTAAGCCAACTGTTCCAGGACAGTTTCCATGGTCATGTGGCCAGCATGACTATACGCTGAGGCATACGGAACGCCGTTACCTTCCCACTGAAGTGGTCCCTATTTATCTACTCGCATTTTTAGGTGCTTTTGAACTGCTAGGTTGGCAGGAGCTGGGACAAGCAACAGGAGCTAACTCTGTCATGTGGTCTTGAACTGCCAACCTTCTGGTCAGCAAGTTCAGCGGGTTAACCCGCAGCGCTACCACGTCCTTGAAGATAGGGGAGCATGAAAACAGTATTAAAAAGATAGGGGAGCATTAAACAATCTCATTTTTTTACCTTGTGCAGCAAAACCATTGATGTCCCCTATCTATAAAAGGTCTGCCCAGTTTTGGGTCTACACAGAGGGGTCTGGAAAGGAACCCCAGTGGATACCGGGGCACGCTGGTACAAGGCAATGGGGTGGGGAATGCTAGCTAGATCTCATTTAGAAAGCAGGGGTCCAAATATCTGAAGTCTCAGAAACACACCTTGTATCAAGGTGGCATCGTGGCACTCTAGAGCCCTTTCGTTCTTACGAATTTTACATGCCGGAGCTCCTACTTTGTAAGCATTTCATTGAGGCTGACAGTTCCTGAGACTCCCAGCCAGAGCCCAGCAAAAATTGTGGGTTTACATCTGTTTTGGAGATGGGTGTCAACCCTTAAAATTCAGTTTGAAGATTTAAATTTAAACTCAATTTCAAGATTTAAATGGAAGATTTAAACTCAATTTAGTTTCGTTTTAGCGTGCGAGAGAGAGAAGCCGGCCTTAGATCTTCATGCTGCCTTTTTGTCTCACTTTGTTTAACAGGACTCGACCGCTGAATCGTAAAAATTAAGGGTCATCGTGGGGGTGTTAACTGCAGGCATGCACTCCTCAAAAATCTCAGTTGCCTTGTGAGAAAACGTGAACAGAAGCATTTCCCCCGGCCAGAACAGAGAAGGGGCAGCTGACATCCAGAAATGGTTCAAAAAAGACAAATCTCTTAAGCGCAGATTGTGAACCTAGGTAAACATGCCCAGCTAGGACAAAGACAACAGAGGGGCCCACATTCAACTTCTGGTTACAGCCAGATGCAGCATCAAAAGAAAAGAAAAAGGCACAATCCACAACTGGCCTTTGCAAAAGGGAAAATTCAGAACATTGCTGAAGTCAGGAAAGGGAAAGCCAGAGGCCTGGAAGCTGCAAGGGGGCTAATTGGCAGCAATTCCTTAGGGAATTTTGGGGAGGTAAGGGTTGGTCCTACCACTGGGCAGAGCAAAGCAGCTGCGTCAGGCAGCAGATTCTGGGGCACCTTTCGAGAGCACCAAACTGTCATGTACTTTCTTCCTTGGGATGTTCCTTTTTCTAAAACCACCTTGGGCAGATTGGAGGCTCAACAATGTGATGGGAGGGGAAGAGACAGGCAACAATGGAAGCCTATCCAGCTTTCTGCAAGTACCCCCCTTAGTCCTTATACCCCAATTTCGGGGAGGGGGGTGTCCTCTCATTCCACTGTTGAGGCTACTTGGAAAAAAAAACTCTCAGAGTGCAGACTGAGAGCTCAACCCTAGGCACGTCTACGCAGAAGTAAGCCCTACTGTAGTTAATGGGGCTTCCTCCCAGCTAAGTGTGGCGAAGGTTGCAGCCTGAGACGGTTGATTTTTGAGGGCTAGACCACCTCATTGTCGTGTGTGTGTGTGGGGGGGGAAGAACCCCTGGAAAGTACTTCTCTTCCCACCCCACCCGGTTTGGCAGTGGGTCGCTTTGCCAGCAACAAGGAAATAAGCGCTTCGGGTTATCTATTCGCTGCTTGAGACCCCTGCCACCCAAGAGGGGGGGGCGCTCTGGTTGCCAGCGAGGCGGGAGGAAGGGGGGGGAAGCGGCCACTGGGAGCCTTTTAGGATTTGTGCTGAGCCCGTGGCCCCGATCCAAGCAGCAGCTCTTGCCCACTTTCCCCCTAGAAGGGGAGGGCTTCTGCAGCCAGCCCCCCCGCATCTCCAAAAAAACCCCCCCGTTTTTCTCTTCGCGCAGCTTGACTTTCAAGCCCCTCCGCGGCTCCCCGAGAGACGCTGGCGCATCGGTCGGCTTGCTCGCCCCGGGCTCGGCACTGCTCGGTTGGCTGCCACCCCCCAGCCGCCCCGCAGGCGCAGGAGTGCCCTTTTCTACCCCGAGAGACGCGCAAGGGCACCCCCGTCCCGTCCGTCCCGTCCCGTCCCGTCCGCGCCGCGGAGCCTGGAGGCGGGCGGGGAGGGGCCAAGTGCCCAGAGACAAAGGGGCGCCCGGAGGCGCAGCCAGACCCGACCCTTCCTCCCCCCACCCGGGAGATCCGTCCCGTCCGCGCCACGGCGAACCCACCCGAGGAAGGCAGCTGCCGTCGGTCTCCTGCCGCCCAGGGGCGCCCTCACGCCCACTGCTGCGCTGCGCTCCGCCGCCGCCGCCGCCCGCGCCCGCTCGCTCGGGGCTCCTTTCTTCCCTCGCTCCGGGCAGGCAGCCTGCCCGAGTCGGAGTGGCCGCGCCCTCCGTCCGCCCTGCCCCGGCGAGGGCGGAGCCGCTGCCCACGAGGGCGAGGGGAGGGGGCCGGTGGGGAGGGGCTGAGCGGCCATCCCGAGAGCGCCCCCCACCCACCCACCCACCCACGCCGGCAGGGGGCTCCCCCTCCGGGTGACCGGCGAGGCGCGCGCCAGGGCTGCCACGACGCCGCCTCTCCGTGGGCGGATTCCCCGCGCCAGCCTCGAGCTCGCGTGGGCGCTGAAAGCCGTCGAGGCGGGATTTGGCCGCGAAGCTGGCGTGGGTCCCCCCGTGGGGCGATTCGAACGCGGGGGGACCGCACTCGTCATGGCTCCGATGCGTTCGGACGACCATTCTTCACGTCGATCCGTCCTTGGCCCGCCAAGAGGGAGCCATGCTTCGCTGTAGGCTTTTGGTTTACTTAGCTACTCACTGTTAGTAGCAGATCGTCGCGCGCGCACGGTCGGAGGAAGCCGGGTTCAGCACGCACTTTCTCCTAAGGGTCCCAATCCGCAGCCAAAAGCGCTCCTTTTCCCCCCAGCCTCTCTCTTGCCTGTCTGAGGCTTGAACCACCAAAGCTGACTCTCTCCATGTCTGAAACGCTCAGTGACGCCTTCCTGGATCTCCTCCCTATCGAGTTGGTGGCTATCGCCACCCAGTTCTCCAGCTGCGTGGAAGTCTGCATAGTCGTCCCCCTTTCAGCTCTGGCTAGTTTTGTTCCAGCGCCAGAAAATCACTTTGTCAAGTCTGAAAGTGGCAAGAAGAGAGAGGAAGAACCCTCGGATCAAGGGATTAGATGGTTTCAATGGGTGGCTATGTGGCTAACAGCCAGGGCTAGCCCATCTATGAGGCCAACTGAGGCTGTTGCCTCAGGCAGCAGATTGATGGTGCAAACATGCTTTAAGGTGTCCCTTGTGCCAGCCAAACTTTGCTGGCCTGACGGTGCCTGCCTAACTCGAGATTCGGATTGCGTCCTAAAACCGATAAGTGCAAAAGGAACGGGCCAGAGTTGCTGGCATTTCTTTGGCAGCTGGGAGCGCAATCCTAACCAGGAATTGAGCCGGCACAGTGAGGCCAACAAAGTTTGGCTGGCACAAGGACACCGTAAAGCTCATGTGGACCACTCTCAGAGTCAGGGAGGAGGGCGCACGTCTGTGTGCTGGCCTCTCTGACTCTGACAGTGGTCCAAACATACTTTACGGTATGCCGGCCAGACTTTGCTTTATTTACCTCATATTTACCTCAGAATTTTACCTCAGAATGCCAGAAACAAGGAAGTGGCGCTTGGACCACTCTCAGAGTCAGGGAGGAGGGCGCACATCTGTGTGCTGGCCTCTCTGACTCCGAGAGTGGTCCAAACCTACATTACGGTGTGCCGGCCAGTCTTTGCTTTATTTACCTCATATTTACCTCAGAATTTTACCTCAGAAATTTACCTCAGAATGCCAGAAACAAGGAAGTGGCGTTTGGACCACTCTCAGAGTCAGGGAGGATGGCGCACCTCTGTGTGCTGGCCTCTCTCACACCACTCCGAGAGTGGTCCAAACATACTTTACGGCATCCCTTGTGCTGGCCAAACTTGGCTGGCCTAACTGAGCCAGCCTAACTCCAGATTAACGTCCTGAGCCACGTTCTTTGTGAGCAGCCCCAGCCGCATTGGGCCTGCTGCTGGTGCTGCTGCGCTGGAGTCTTCCATTTACAGTAAATATCGGAGGCTGGGAGGCGAGGGGGCCTCCGAGACATTCCTGGCACGAGGGAGGGAAGGGGTGGATTGTGCAATTCACCTTCCGGATGGATTTCTCTGCAGATAAACACAAGCTTGGTGAGCACCAAGCAGCTTGATCCTATCACGGCCCCACTGTGCTGGTTACGCCACAATTTTAGCGGGTGTTATTGTGGCGTCGTGTCACTGCAAATCCTAACGCCTGCACAGTGGCAAAGAAATCTCACACGCAATCACAAATCGCAGCAAAGAAGTCCCAGTAGCTGTTGTGAATTTGTGGTAATTATAGCAGAGTTGGAGGCTCGCGGACCCATTCAGCGCTTGCCTAGCGCGATCGGAGCGGAGGAACAAAGCGGTCGCTACATTTGAATATCAAAGCCATTTTATTGGTTTCAGTAGCGAAAGTGAGAAGATGAGAAGTTTAGTTTGCCGGTTAGCAAAAGCCGGCGAAGGCTTGCCGCGTACAAGCGGCTTTTTGACGTATTCTTCACAGTTCGAGCGCACACATGGTACAGACAGAAGAACAAAGGGTGCAGTCAGACTATATCTGGTAGGTGGGTACTTTGAGACCCTCGTGCCCCATGTTAACCAATGGGGTGACCTTTAGAACACCATGAGCTCATGAGAGAGTGGGGTGTTTGTTAGCCAGTGCTTCCCGTGAGAGACATAGCACTACCAAGCTGGGAGGCTGATTAACTCAAGGATTCAAGGACACGCAGGTGTCCTATCTGCTCTGGAGACGAAGAGACGGAATGCCAGTTTCAACCAGTTCTGGAGTGTGTGGTGTGAAACTGCAACAGTAGCCACAAAAGAATAAATAGAAAAATTGGCAGCCTCCAGGGCACCTTTGCAGCAATCTGACGAACATAAGAAGAGCCCCACTGGATCAGGCCAAAGGCCCATCTCGCCCAGCTTCCTGTTTCACGTCTGATGTTATTGCCACGGGTGCCAGATGCCACTAGCTATGCCACTGAGGCATAGCTAGCATCTTCCCTTGGCAAGCTCCGGTGTACAGTGGACAGGAGGGCAGCATCAGATCCAAACTCCAGCCCTCCCTCAGGGAGGAGCCTGAATCTCCTAGCAGCCTACATAACAGCAGCCTGCCAAGATCCACCCCCTTTGCCAGGCAGGCACCAGGGGAAGAACATTCCAGTCACAGCAGACAGCGGCTTCATAGCTTACCGCAGTGGTTCTCAGACTTCTTGCATCAGGATCCACTTTTTAGAGTGGCACTCGGTTTGGGGCCCTCCGGAAGCGATGTCATGGCTAGAAATGACATCATCAAGAAGGAAGTGCCATAACTGTGACATCATCAAATGACACTCCTGGCATGCAAACATGGCATTCTTGGACTGTAGCAATTGCACAACCATGGAACAAACATCCCTGACAGAAAGCAAGTTTAGGACAAAATACTGTGCAAAAGCACCGACCAAAAATCAAAGTTTTAAAAAGACCTGCACTTGAAAATTCAAACTGTTAACACTCACAAAAGGAATATAGCAAGAGTCGGGTCTGCAGCTTCCAAGATGGCTGATCCCAGCTTTCCATGACCCACCTAACATCAGGTCATAACCCACCATGTGGATCCCACAGGATGAGAAACACACATCTCTTACAGCATAAGAGATCGGACTAGAGAATTCATGTCCACTTCCAGCTCCTGGCAGGAGAATGGCTTGAATTGGGCCATGGAAAACAATGATCCTGCCAGGACCGATCTTAGGAGTTGCTGGGCACTATTGGGAATATTTTTTTGTGGGGCCCCAGCTTCACTGCCGGAGTCTTAATAGCGCAATCCTAACCTGGAGCTAGTCCGGCACATAGGCCAGCAGAGTTTGGCTGGCACAAGGGACACCGTCAAGTAGAGTCAGAGAGGCCAGCACACAGATATGAGCCATCCTCCCTGACTCTGAGAGTGGTCTGAACGCGCTTTACGGTGGCCCTTGTGCCGGCCAAACTTTGCCGGCCTCACTGTGCCGGCCTCACTCCAGGTTAGGATTGTGCTCTAAGTTACTTACTGGCTATGATAGAGAGGGAAAGGCACAAGCAAGGTAAGGTGCAAAACATTTCAAAACGTAGCGCACCACCCCCCTCTCGGGACCCTACTGCTGGCCTCCTCCCTCTTACTCCTTGCCTGGGTGCTTTTCATGTCACTTACTCACTACTCGACACAAAAGGAACAAGTCTCCAAAAGTACAGCTTCATCTCTGAGGAACCCACCAGCAGAGATGTGTCACTAATCCCACAGCAACTCTGATGATTCACTCTTTGTTTAGACTGATATCTATGAATTTACCCAAAATAGGCAGGTTTTTGTTTTGTTTAATAAGCGTCACATTAGGTTTTGCCGTTGTGAAGGGTTATTCAAAAGATGCAGACATGGACTGACACATAGTCTTGTGACAACTTCACTGCAGGATTCAGTTGTGACAAGCAGCACTATCCTAGGCATGTCTACTCTGAGGAAAGTCCCATTGAGTTCAATAAGGCTTACTCACAGGTAACAGCGTATAGGATTGTAGCCAAAGTGTTTTGGGTTTTTTTAAAATCACATGATTGAGGCTGCAAGCCTATGCTCACTTTCCAGGGAGTAAGCTCCATTGACTACAATGGGGCTTACTTCTGAGTATACCTAACATTGGGTAGTGAATTAACATAGCAGTGCTAGGTTATCACCAAGTGTGAATAATCACCATGGTGATCTGGTATGCTTGTTGTAAGAGAAGGCCATTTTCATTTCTTACCATGAGACAGTCCTGGTTTCAGTTAAAGAAAAACTCTTTTTCTTGTGTCTGTGTGAAAGAGCCTATTGAATGTTACACTCTTCATGCATCTGATAAAATTCCAACTTCATGCATAGCATAAAATTATGCTAATATAAATTTATTACAGGGGACGTGGTGGCGCAACAGGTTAATTCACTGTTTCTGGGCTTTCCAACCGGAAGGTTGGGAGTTCAAGACTGCGCAACGGAGTGAGCTCCCGTTGCTTGTCCCAGCTCCTGCCAACCTAGCAGTTCGAAAGCACCTAAAAATGAGAGTAGATAAATAGGGACCACTTCGGTGGGAAGGTAATGGCATTCCATGCACTAAGGCGTAGAGTCATGCCAGCCACATGACCACGGAAGCTTGTCCTCGGACAAAACGCCGGCTCTGCAGGCTTTGAAACGGAGATGAGCACCGCCCCCTACAGTCAGTCATGGCTAGACCATTCGGTTGTGTGGGGAAACCTTTACCTTAAATTTATTACAGCAGTGATTCTCAAACTTTTTAGCACGGGGACCCACTTTTTAGAATGACAGTCTGTCCAGGACCCACCAGAAGTAATGTCCCGGCTGGAAATGCCATCGTTGTGACACCAGAGCCTGCTGCTTTCTTGGGAATGCAGCAAGGAATTGGATTATTTCTCAGCCATTTTCCATCAGCAAAGTGAATCAGAAAAAAAAGCCCCTTTCCAGCCTTGACACAACAGCCACACAGCCCTCCCCCTTTCCAGTGTCCCATCTTCCCATATTTTCAATATGGCTGCTCTCGGTGTTTCACAACCCACCTGAAATTGGCTCATGACCCACTGGTGTGTCCCGACCCACAGTTTGCGGACGAGTGTGTTACAGTCTAATACTGCCCCCAATGTACACCAGCATAAATCTGTGACGACAACCCTACCAGCACAGAAGTCCATCTGCTGATGGAGATGCCACAGACTAGCATCGTGCGGTGTGGGGGTGGAAGGTGAGGAAGACCTGCTTTCCCCCCCCCCAATTTATTCCCCGCCTTTCCCATGCTGAAGCAAATGCCCGAGGCAGCTTCCATGGGCAGGCTAGTCTAAACCACCATTTTTCAATGGGGTTATAACAAATATACAGTATTCTGCGATTCACCGAATCCTCAGTCCCAGATGTAGCCTTCACAGTGTGGTTCTCTCCTCCGGTTGTGTACCATCGAGCTTCATCAGGTGATCGTCAGTCCAGCCTGGACAGGTCCTCAAGGTTGGACTCAGTTCTTTTGCCGCCTGGCCTTCTCACCACATTCCCCTACTGGCTAATCAGCTCCACAGTGACTCCGTTCTGCCACAAAAGGTACTGCAGCTTGTCACAGCCTGGCTTTCCGTCTCCCATCCAAAAACAGACCACAGATTCTCCTGTCATTTTCCACCATTCTTTTTCCCACCGTTATGCAATTATTTTTTGAGTGCCCCTAAAGCAGTGGTGTCATCCAAATGATTTAGGAACAGGTACTCACTTTTGATTGGCACTTGTCGGGGTCCGCCCACCCCGGAAGTGATGTCATAAGCCGGAAGCGAGGTCATGATTGTTGCCATGGATGTGATCATGTTTGTAATAACTTCAGCTTGTGGTTAGTGTTGATTTAACTTCTATTGCTTTGCTTTCTAGAGATGTGTAGAGACATATTTTGCTTCAACTGTTCCCTGGTTAAATAACAGGGGCCAGCTTCGAGTGGGCGGGGCCAGCTCAACTTCTAGGAACTGGTACTCGCGTGGTGGTGCGTAGTGGGTGCATGACATCACTGCCCTAAAGGACCTGGCAAGTACCCCGGGGGGGGGTACACCTACCCCAGGTTGGGAACCACTATGCGGAATGCAGTTACATGGGAATCACTCCATCCATCATCACTGGCATGTTTAATACTTGCTTGCAGTCAGAGAACAATAGATATTCATTCACCTGTTTGCAGCTCCTTGGAGCAATGCTCTTCTATCCTGCAAGTCATACACCAAACAGTTGTCAGGCCTGCGGCACAATCCCCCTTTGTGACAAGCAGAAGAAGTGGTTCTTTCTTCCTCCATGGCATGCTGTGGTGGCCTCTCAGCTCACCTAATTGTAGGGTGGACTCTGCCTGTGCGCGGCTTAATGGGGCCACCTAGTGTCAGTTTCTTTTGGGCCAATTCCACCCAAGGCGCCCCAGCGGCTGCTCTCAGAGCGCAGAGTGTTTTGCATTTTTTTTTTAAGATTGTGAGCCCTTTTGGAACAGGGAGCCATTTAACTGTATTATTATTATTATTATTATTATTATTATTATTATTATTATTATTATTATTTGCCTGTAAACCGCTTTGTGAACTTTGTGTTGAAAAGCGGTATATAAATAATGGTTGATTGATGATAATAAAAAGAGCAGGAGGGGGATCCAGCTGGGAAATCAGGGGCTTTGCTGCTGTCATTTATTGGGGGTCCTGCAACAGAGCTACGCGTTGCAATCTGCGTGCAATTTCCCGTGCTTTTTGCAAATTTTGCAAGCGTCGCTTCGGGCTCTTCGCGCGCCCAGGGGGCACCCACCGTCAGACCATGGAATTGTCAGTCTCTCTCGTGCCACCGTCTATAGTCCGCGGCGCTGTGGGCGTGGAAAAGCCAACAGAAGGGGCGGGGCTGCAACCGGAAGTTGACCCGGAAGCTGTTTTTTGTGAGTCTCAGCGGTGTGCGTTGCTGGCCCGCTCCAAGCATGGCTGCGGCGTTCAAGAAAGCCGGTAAAGCTGGGCAGCGGGAGCACCGGGAACGAGCTCAGGTAGGCATGGCTTGCCTTTGGGGCAGGGCCCCCATCCCCGTAAGAACCAGAACTGGTCGCTTTTTTAAGGAACTCGCAATCCTAGGCAGGTCTGCTCAGGAGTAAGACCCCTTCTCGGCCATGAGGTTTACTCCCAGGTAAGGGCGGAGAGGATGGCAGCCCACAAAAGGCTGGGTATTGTGCGCACACCTGTGATGGAGAGGCAGGCTGGGTGGATGAGGGAAGGCAGGTATACGAAGTGAGCCTGCTCAGCGTTTTGCTGAAAAGTGAGTCTGTCCTAAGAACATCAGAAGAGCCCCGCTGGATCAGGCCATTCTAGTCCAGTTTCCTGTATCTCACAGTGGCCCACCAGGTGCCTCAGGTTGCACACGAGTCAACAAGATGCTTGCATCCTGTTGCCACTCCCTTGTACCTGGCATTTAGAGACAGCCTACTTGTAAAACCAGGAGGTTGCACATACCCATCACGGCTTGTAACCTGTGCATATGAACATAAGAAGAGCCCCACTAGATCAGGCCAAGAGCCGTCTAGTCCACCTTCCTGTATCTCACAGTGGCCCACCAGATGCCTCAGGGAGCACACAAGAAGATGCCTGCATCCTGTTGCCACTCCATTGCACCTGGCATTTTGAAGTGGCCTACTACTAACGTAAGCAGGCTGCACAGTCCATCATGACCTATAGCCTACGATGGACTTTTCCTCCAGAAATCTGTCCAATTCCTTTTTAAAGGCACCTGGGCCAGATGCCATCACCACCTCCTGTGGCAAGGAGTTCCACAGGTTAATTACTCCCTGGGTCAAAAAGTATTTCCTTTTATCAGCTTTAACTCTCCCAACACTCAATTTCAGTGGCTGTCCCCTGGTCCTGGTATTGTGAGAGAGGGAAAAGAACATATCCCTCCCGTGCATAATTTTGTATGATTCAATAATGTCCTGTCCCCCCCCCCTCAGGCAATGCTCCTGTCAATGGCATTGCCAAGCTGAGGAGGAACTGGGCTTGCCTTGTGGTGGTGGAGGGCCATGGTATGATTTCTGCTCTCTGGTATGTGTGTATGCAAAACAGTTTGGCTGGCACAAGGGTGGCTCTGTGCCTGCGCGCCCAGGCCGGCGCTACAGCTTGTGGTCGGCCTTGACAGCCATAGCGCCAATGCAGGAGTGCCCCTCAGCACTCCTGTGTTGGCGCTACATCCTACGTAGGATTGCACCCTAAACCACATTATTGTGCAATTTGAAACATGTCTTTTTCTAAAACATTCCAAACCACCACCCCATGCATTTTGGATCTCTCTCCACCCAATGGCTCCTAATTGGATTTTCATCTCATATGTGTCTTGTCTCTTCCCTCTCAGCTTGGTTGCCGGAAGCACCTAGGAATTCTTGAGAAGAAGAAGGATTACAAGCTCCGAGCTGAGTGAGTTTCCGTCCCATGCTGTTTGAACCTGACTATCACTCAACTATTCAGCAGGATCCGTAACTTATATTTGGCTATGCTACCTTGTGCAGGAAGGGGACCGTATGTGCTGAAGGTTCCCATCTGGCTGAAAAACAAAATGCAGGTGGGCCCTTTTCCCCCGGGTTTTTGGAACCCATGCATTTAACTTGGCATGGGTTCCAAACCTTCTGGAAGCAACTTCCCAGTCTCATCTGGGAGACTTTCTGAGGCCCAGGAATGCCTCTCCTGGCCTCAGAACGCCTTCCTTAGGTATCAGAAAGACACTTCTGGCTGGCTTTTCAGAAAACCAGAACTGCCTTTCTGACACCGCCAGGGACCTGAGAACACCTCAGACATGACCAAAAGACATCTCCATTCATGTCTGGAGGTCAGAGGAGGGCCCTGACCCACGGATGCAGTTATCTACAGGGATTCTGCGGATAGAACCCTGCGGATGCCAAGAGCCGACTATGCAAGGTATACTCAGCGATGTTATGCTGCCGGAACGCTGGGCGGGACATCCGGGTGATCGACAGCCCGCCCGTTGCGTTCCTCAGCGTTACGCCATTTGCGTAACCAATTACGCCGCTTGCGTACGTTACGCAAATGGCGTAACGCTGAGGAACGCAACGGGCGGGCTGTCGATCACCCGGATGTCCCGCCCAGCGTTCCGGCAGCATAACATCGCTGGGTATACTGTGTTGGTCTGGTAGATGATTCAGCCCACGCATCCTGTTCCCAAGTCTGATTCAAAGCCTCTGAGAAAGGGACCAGTTTCAGGTACAACACTGTGAAGTTTGCTGCAGCAAAAACAACCAAGGGTCTTGGGATGGGAGCAGTCTTTAGGCAGATGCAAACTTCATCAGACGCCTCATCAGAAAGTGAAAACCTGCCCCTTCCTCGGTGCAGGGTATAACCCTTGAAGGCTGCTTCTGGACGGAAAGTCTAGAGCAGTCGAACAGAAGGCCCGTGGCATCTTGAGGGCATCTACTTTGCTTTTGTGGAAAGACTGCATCTGACTGGTGTCTTCTCCCTTTCAGTGACTACCACAAGAAGCAGAATGCACTCCGAGCGCTTCGTAGGAAGGCTCAGGAGAAGAACCCAGACGAATTCTACTTCAAGATGACTCGTGTGCGGCTTCAGGTAAGGGTCTGCCTCTCTGTACGTGGGCCTAGGTGGGGCTTGGGTTCCTGCTGTCCTGCCCAACAGACAAGTATACATCAACGACTGCACCAGTTGCCCATTCATTTCCAGGCCCAGTTCAAAGTGTTGGTATTGGCCTTTAGAGCCCTTCACAGTTTGGGTCCAGGTTAACAAGAGCCCCGCTGGATCAGGCCAAAGGCCCACCTAGTCCAGCTTTCTGTATCTCACAGTGGCCCTCCAGGTGCCTCAGGGAGTTCAGTAGACAACAAGATGCTTGCAACCTGTTGGCGCTCCCT
>JAJKFI010000022.1:2980623-2994822 GCA_029204185.1 Lerista edwardsae | reverse complement strand
TGGAACAGGTCAAAGACACATCTAGTCCAGCTTCCTGTATCTCACAGCGGCCCACCAGGTGCCTCAGGGAGCTCTGTAGACAACAAGATGCTTGCACCTGGCATTCTGAAGTGGCCTACTATTAACATAAGGAGGTTGTACAACCTATCATGTCCTATAGGCCACGATGGACTTTTCCTCCAGAAATCTGACCAGTCCCCTTTCAAAGGTGTCTAGACCAGATGCCATCACCACCTCCTGTGGCAAGGAGTTCCATAGCTTAAGTACCCACTGGGTACAAAAGCTAAAGGACTACTTTCTCCCATACGTTCCACCTCCTACTCTTAGGTCATCTGAGATGCCACTTTTATCCCAAGAGGGATGGCATCATGGGGGCAAGCCTTCTCTGTGGTGGCGCCACAACTATGGAATTCCCTCCTGGGAGAATTAAGACCCCTCCCCCCCCGGCCACAACTGTGTTCCTTTCATGGCTGTTTAGTTAAACCTGAACTAACCCTGGCTTAGTCAATCATTTTTTCCCCCTTCCCGGCATTGGCTCTCATAATATCCTGTCAGCACTGAGAAACCAGGTGTATTGCAATATTGAAAGGATAAAGTGGATAGAGGGAAGTTCTTTTCCCTGTGTCACAATACCAGAACCAGGGGACATCCACTAAAATTGACCGTTGGGAGCGTGAGAACAGATAAAAGGAAATACTTTTTTCATCCAGCGGGTAATTAATCTGTGGGACTCCTTGCCACAGGAGGTGGTGATGGCATCTGGCCTAGATGCCTTTCAAAGGGGACTGGACAGATTTCTGGAGGAAAAGTCGATTGCAGGCTACAGGCCATGATGGTTAGTGTAACCTCCTTATTTTAGAGA
The DNA here is from genome assembly GCA_029204185.1 of Lerista edwardsae. Classification (NCBI taxonomy): domain Eukaryota; kingdom Metazoa; phylum Chordata; class Lepidosauria; order Squamata; family Scincidae; genus Lerista; species Lerista edwardsae. Next base: position 2,993,960 of record JAJKFI010000022.1, on the reverse strand, counting down.
TAAGCTACCTTGGAGTGCCGGATGCAGGGGAGTAGCAATGAGATGCACGTATCTAGTTGTCTTGTGTGTTCTCTGAGGCATTTGGTGGGCCACTGAGATACAGGAAGCTGGACTAGATGGGCCTGGGCCTGATCCAGTGTGGCTCTTCTTATGTTCTTAGCATAGCAAATTTACCTCAGAATGCCAAATACAAGGGAGTAGCAACAGGATGCAGGCATCTTGTTGTCTTGTGTGTTGTCTGAGGCATCTGGTGGGCCACTGTGATTTACAGGAAGCTGGACTAGATGGGCCTTTGGCCTGATCCAGTGGGGCTCTTCCGATGTTCTTATGTCCTGTAAATCTCCATGACCTTCCTCCCCTTAAGCCTGTCACTGTTTTTTCCCCTCTGATGTGCTCGCTTGCTACTAGGATGGAGTTCACGTGATTAAGCAAGAGGAGGAAGAAACCACGTTGGAACAGCAGAAGTTGATGAAGACCCAGGATCTGAAATACATTGAGATGAAACGGGTTGCTGAAGCCAAGGTCAGACCTGTTTTCTGATGCATGCTGGCAAAAAATAAAAATAAAAAAATGAAATCGCTTGCTTGGTGTGAAAGATCAGGGGTCAGCCTTGTGTCTGCTCCACAAGAGAGCACAATAGGACGAGGTTTGTGAGGCAATCGGAGGCTAATGTGTGTGTGAATCAAGTAATTGCTTACTAAGGGCCCAATCCTATCCAGTTTTCCAGTGGGGTGTACACTGCATCTTGCTGTGGCAGATGGCAGTCACCGAGGCCTCCGCAAAGCAAGGGAACATTTGTTCCTTTAACCTTGGCGCCTGAATCAGCACAGGAAAGTAGGATTGGATTGGGCTCTAAGTGCCTTGTCTTTCATCAACGAAATCTATGCTGAGCAAAACCAGGTCTGGTTTCTCCTGCTCTTTCTCAGCTGTTGGGAACTGCACCAGTGAGGAATGACAAGCTGTCGAGCTGCACTCATCTAACTTGCTTGTGGGATGGTGCAAGTTTTTCTCGTGCTTGTCTTGTGTGTGTGTGTGTTTGCACTTGCATCTTGGCTGTCGTATCTAGGCCTGCAAAGGATTTGTTCCCATAGGGCAGAGTGGGTGGCTGTGGGGCATGGCTGACTTGCCCGAGCTCTTTGCCCCGTCAACCCCTTTCTGCAGGCCTCGTGCTCTGCATTTGGCCTCTCGTGTTTCAGATTGGGTGGGTGGGTCCAGGCAGAGGAAGCTGGCAACTGGGTAGTTACGCCTTGGGCAAAGAGGCTGTTCTAGAGGACTTCCAGCTTCCTGCTCGCCGTGTGATTCTGTGGTCCTACTTTGCAACGAGAGCCTGATGAAGACTTGGATCTTTTCCGTCTCTCAGAAAATCGAAAGGCTGAAGTTAGAGCTCCACCTGCTGGAAGCTGCGGGGAAGCACCCCAACAAGCACACCTTCTTTTTTGACACAAAGAAGGAAGGTGAGAGCTTTGCCCACTGTTCTGATTGTCTGTCTGTCCTGCTTCCCCACCCCTTCGTCTTAAAGAAAGATTTCCCCCTCTTCTGCCATTATCCTACTCTGCACTGAGCTTTTGCTGGAGTAAGGAGGTGAGAAGGAAAGGGATGACTGCTTGCTATTTTGTGTTCTGGGCTCTCTGGTAAAACTCTCTGGTTGGTGTCTTTTTATTATTCCCCCCCCCCCGAAAGTGCAATTCCTGAACTGACTTTCCTTTTTTCAGTGCAACGATTTGACATTGCTACCCAACTGAACACGGCCCCTGAGCTAGTGGAGAGAGTGTATAATCGGCCCACCCTTGAAACGCTGCAGAAGGCAACCATTCAGGGGGCTACCAACCCTGCCCTCCTCAAGGTTTGTGCAGCTGCTGCTTCTGAACAGGGTGCTTTACTGATCCTCAAAGCTTCTGGTTCGATATTTGCAATTCGCAATTTTTGGAGGAAAGGTCCATCGTGGGCTATAGGCCGTGATGGGTGGTGCAACCCCCTTACATTAATAGTAGGCTACTTCAAATGCCAGGTGCAAGGGAGTGGCAACAGGACGCAAGCATCTTGTTGTCTACTGGGCTCCCTTAGGCACCTGGTGGGCCGCTGTGAGATACAGGAAGCTGGACTAGATGGGCCTTTGGCCTGATCCAGCAGGGCTCGTCTTATGTTCTTATAATTTGGAATCTTTGAAAAGCCCTCAGTCCTGGTTCTCTCTTGCATTGACCACAAGGAATGACGGTGTGTTTAGAATCTCTGGGGATAAGCATGATGTCATGCAATTCTTACTGTCACTCTTAAATTGAGGGGTGGCAGATTGATGGAAATAGGAATAACCCTTGCTAACTGGACTAACCCCTGCTAACTTTACCCCTGCTAACTGGATAAGAGGCACTTTTCCAAGTGTTGTTGTTGTTATATTTAGCTGGGGGAGAGTAATTGTCCCTCTTGGCCCCAGCAGAGTGTCTTTTTCTAGTGGCTGTTGCTGGTGGTGTTTTGCATTTTTTTTTTTTTAAGATTGTGAGCCCTTTTGGGACAAGGAGCCACTTAACTTTATTATTATTTGCCTGTAAACTGAGCTTGGTGTTGAAAAGCAGTATATAAATACTGTCAATTGAAGAAAGTAGTAGTTTCCAAACTGAAGTGCAGCTCCTAACTGTGAGCTGTGGCTCCCCTGGAAACCAGCCAGCGGGTTCTGCAGAATCCAGGGGGACTGCAGAATGCTAAAAAAAAAAGTCCTCTGCCCTATGCCATATATAGAATTGTATCCCTACTCGGATTGTATCCCTACAGCCAGTGGCCCAGTAGGTCAAGGGAACAGCCAATCAAAAAAAATTGGGAATGACTGGAGTAAGGGAAGTGGTCTTCTGCGTTCACTTACTTGAGAGTAGGTCACGTTGGGCTTGGTGGGACTTGCTGCCGAGTAAACACACGTTGGATGGCAGAGTCAGGTTGTGTGGCTGACCTCCCAAAACCTGAAGCTGCTCAGAAACCCGAAACGTCTCTGAGCTTGGAAACGGCCCAGAAAACCGTAGGTGTTCCTCTGGTGCGTTTGGAGGAAGTCCTTCGACTTCCTGCTCTTAGCGCTACCCGACGTTCGGAGGGCACAGCAGCACAAGGCCAGTTTTTATTAAGTTCTCCTGGCTCGGCGGAAGCCTTTGCGTTGTCTCCTGTCTGGGGTGAGCTTGACTTGTCACCCGAATGCCTCCATCAGGCACTGCCTGTTCAGCAACCTACGGCAGCGTGACTGGAGATGTTCAGCCGGAGAGGCACGTCAAGGTGTCCAGAACTGCTGAGGTGGAGATGGCTGCTTGAGATTCACGATAAGGTCCCCACCCTCTTCCTTGGCTTCGTGCTGAAGTCGCTGGGCTAGTTCAGACTGGTGGGTTTTTCTCCTCCTCCTCCTCTTCCAGGAGACTTGAGTCATCTCTTCCAGGCGGGACAAGTCAGGATCCGTCCTCCGTCGGTCGTGCTAATTAGCTCAACACCTGCTCTGATACGGCCGTGCTCGGTGGAGCTGGGCTGGGGTTAGCAGCCTGGGGCCTGGGTGCTGTGCAAAGAGGCAGCCTGTTCTCTGGGACTGGCGTTTTGCCAGCCCCACGGCGAGGCATGCATTCCCTCGGCACCTGCTGGGGTAACACTGAAGCCTGCCCTCTTCCCAGCCCCGCTGCCCTGCCCCACGCTTCTGATGCTCCGAGATTAACCCACATTTCCCTGGACCCACCGCTGTCAGTTGGCAGCTGATGACGAACGAGAATATCTGTATGCCGTTTTTCAACCGACAAAGTTCACATCGTGGTTTGCAAAACCATTTAATCATTCCCATGCTTCCGACGCTCCAAGATCAACCCGCCTGTGCCCCACATTTCCTTGGACCCACTGCTGTCAATTGGCAGCCGATTGCGAATGTCGTCGGTAAGAATGTCTATACGCTGCTTTTCAACAACAACAACAAGTTCACATCGTGGTTTACAAACAAAATCAAACAGTGCAATGGTTCCCCTGTCCCAAAGTGACTCACAATCGGAGGGGTTGAGATGGGAAGCTTACTGCAAATACCCTGGGTATGTGGAAGCTGCTTTGGGCAGGCAGTAATGCACAGCTAGCCTAGGGCCAATTGGGTACTTGTGGCAGCGTCTCGAGAGCATGCTCAGACTGAATAAAACGACCCTGTTTCTTTTCTGTAGAAATTAGCCCGACAGAGGAAGAATCGGTACAACCTACTGAGGCAGCGCATCGAGCGGGAGCGGGAATTGTTTGCCATTGCACAGAAGCTCCAGGTCCGGAAGGATCTCCTGGTGAGAGAACTATTTGCCTTCCTCTCTTTCCTTGTCTCATTGCCTTGTCTCATTGCCTTCCTCTGCTTTTGCCTTGTCGCTGAGATAGTGGTGCATATCCCTGTGTCCGGAAGCTAATGCCCTGGGTCAGAACTTGGCCCTGTATGGAGTCCGTCCTCTTGCTGTGGAAATGCAACACTGTTCCAGCTGTTCTCTAGGTCTGTGATTTAGAGCACAATCCTAACCTGGAGTGAGGCCGGCACAGTAAGGCCAGCAAAGTTTGGTCAACACAAGGGCCATCGTTAAGCATGTTTGGGCCACTCTTGCAGCCAGAGAGGCCAGCACACAGGCGTGCGCCACCCTCCCTGACTCCGAGAGCGGGTCCAGACGTGCTTTACGGTGTCCCTTATGCCGGCCAAACATTGCTGGCCTCACTGTGCCGGCCTCACTCCAGGTTAGGATTGCGCTCTTAAAGGGTTTGTGCTTTGGAGAGGGTGAGGCGCTGCCACTCCAGGTGACAAAACAGGTGTCTGCAGACTTGGTGGTCAGTTTCTGACTTTGTGCTGCTGACTTGCGGGATGGGAAGAATGGTTGGCTCCTAATTAAGGAAGGAGGCAGAATAACTGGGCGTGACCTGCCTGTCTCCTTTGCTGGCTCCAGAGCCTTGCTTTGAGTAGGTGTGCTGATCCTTTTGGAAGAGTGTCTTGCGTTTCAAGAAGGCTCATTTTCTGCTCCCCTCCTTCCAGGACAAAACCCAGAAAGTGAAGGTGAAGAAAGAAACTGTGAACCAGCCAGCTATTTACAAATTCCAGTTCAAGCGGAAACGCTGAACGTTCTGTGCCCACGGGCACCCGAGAGAGATGGAATTCCTGCTCGCCCAGATGGTTTTCGTTTCGAAGTGCAAACTGTATTTATTTCCCCATCTTTCTCTTTCAGCAAAAAAACCCTTCATCTTGTAACTTTATTTTTTAAATAAATCCAACCGAAGTCATTTTGCTTCTGCCTCCTTGTTTCAGAGGGGTGACTTGGGAAGGATGCAGGAATGCAACGTGCCCCATCTCCCACCTTTCCAGGACGGTGGAAGTTTGTCATTTCTGTGGCTTGATGCTCTCTCCTCCTAGTTAGATGGAGAGCCGACAGAGTAGAGGCCCCCACCCATGGCTGCACTGGTAGGAGAGACGTCTGGTCAGTAGTAGTGGTTAACTTGCTGGTTTGGTTAACTAAAGGCAACGACAGTCTCTCGAACAGTACAGCAAAAGGTCAGAGCAGAGTGGACTCTTTTCCCCTGCCGTCCTCATTTTATTTTCCACACTTTTATACCGCCTGTCCTCATAAGAACATCGGAGGAGCCCTGCTGGATCAGGCCAAAGGCCCATCTAGTCGGACTTCCTGTATCTCACAGTGGCCCACCAGCTGCCTCAGGGAGCACACGATACCACAAGATGCCTGCATCTTGTTGCCACTCCCTTGTATCTGGCATTCTGAGGTAAATACACTGATGGCCAGTCAAGATGCTCCACAGCGTTTCTCTTTGACAGCCACCAGAACCAGATGCTCCTTTTCACACATGTACTCATAGGAACAGCCCCACTGAATCAGGCCAAGGCCCATCTCGTCCAGCTTCCTGTATCTCACAGTGGCCCACCAGCTGCCTCAGGGAGCACGTGATACCACCAGATGCCTGCATCTCATTGCCACTCCCTTACACCTGGCGTTCTGAAGTAGCCTACCACTAAACTAACGTTCCTCCAAGGAGCTCAGGGCGGTCCAGGTAGTTCCATCCCCTCCTTTCGCCCTCACAACAACCTTGTCAGGTAGGCGAGGCTGAAAGAGAGTGACTGGCCCAAGGTCACCAGGAAAGCTGCCTGGCGGTGCGGCAAGCCGGATCTTCCAGCTCAAGGCCAACTCCTGAACCGCTACACCGTCCGGGTGTCCGTGGAAAACCTTTTGAAAACCGTGGAGGAAGGCTCTGCTTGTGGGCTCCCAACACCCGATGAGAGTGCCTCCTTTCCTTCCTGGATGCAGAATGCAGCCGTCAGCAGCGGCAGAGGGAACAGTCTGTCGCCCTGGGTAGTACATTTGGAACGCCTGAGGCACCTCCAGTATGTTCTGCTCATCTTGTACCCTCAACGTCTCGTCATGCTGTGCTACAAAGGGAGCGAGAGAAGCGGAAGTTTCCCAGAAGAGCGAGCAGACCCGGCGTGGCTGCTCGGAGCAGTACATGGAGCTCCCAGTAGGTGGCAGTGCCGTTTCACCGCTGTAGAGCACAAGCTCCAGGCTGTCTCAGGGTGTGGGAGTTCTCCTTGCGGCCTGGCAAGAGGCAGCATCTCCAGAGCAAGTCAGCCTTCCCCCCCATGCGCTTGGTGGGACTCCCGTCTGAGGAATAAAGTCTTGGGAGTGGTAGCGTCTTCTCTGAGCTGTGGCATCCCCTTCTCGGCCGGATTTTGCTGCAGTTTATTTGTCCTCATCGAGATGACCTGGAAAGCCAGTACACACTGACTCAGGGTTTCCACTGCCCTCTCCAGGATGACATGCCTGGAATGAGAAACGACACTGCTTGGCATCGGCATCCTGCTACTATCTCAGCCCACACCCCTGGATGACCTCACAGAGCGATTTCGTACTTGAGAGTACGGAGAACAGAGATGGAACCGTATAACAGCAGAAGTCCTGTCCCCTGCGATACAGCTGTCTAGGAGTGACCCCCAAAGTAGGGTGGAAGCTGTTGCTAAATGGTGCCCCAGAACGACCATGGTCGTTGGCACTGAAAGCTGCTAAGCAGGGCCGGCTCTAGGAGTGGCAGGGCCCAATGCGGGGCATTCCTGTGGGGCCCACTCACCAAGAAGAGCACTTGTGGTGCCACACACAAAGTGCGGCACCTGGAAATAGATGGTGGTAGCAGGATGACGTCACTGCCAATTGCTTCCAGGAGGCCCATTTTGGGCACTTCAGAAGCTGGGCAGGTGAGAGGGCCCAAGGGAAAGTTGCTGTGCTGGCCCCACTGACCTACAAACCTGAGAGATCCCGACTGCGGCAGCAAGCAATATGCTCACTGCACTGGTGCGGGGGCCCCTAAAGCGCGGGGCCCGATGTGATGGCATTGGTCACATTGGCTTAAGGCCAGCCCTGCTGCTGAATTATTCAGTGGAAGCAAAAAGAACTGTACAGTATTCTCATTCCCATCCTATAGCTAGGGGTGTGTGTGTGTGTGTGTGTGTCTAGCTAGGGGTGTGTGTGTGTGTGTGTGTTGGTGAATTTTTCCCCAAAATTTCCTGACAAAAATAACACTGCAATTTGCTACGTTGTGCGTTTTTATTCTACATTCTCATTCCGAGTTCTCATTTTTATTGATTTCAAATGCTTTAAAGTACTACATCATGTACAAGTGATGGCGAACCTATGGCACGCGTGTCAAAGGTGACACGCCGCCTGCAACGTTTTGTGTGACCGGCAAGCATTTGACAACACCCAACAACACCTGAGTTTGTTTGTAATGATGTTTCTTTATATAATGTATAGCCCCACAAATGATTGGACTGTATTTTTTTTTTAAAAAAAATAAAAGAATATGTACATGGTTACATCGCTTTCATTGGGCGTGGGTTAGACAGAGTCAAGTTTGACATTTTTGACACGGCAAACCCAAAAGGTTTGCCATCACTGTACTAGGTAGATGATATAAGGGATATAGTGTCACTAGATGCAGCCACAGTAGTATTTTGAATTGGAAAAGTAATCCATTTTAATTTCTGGAAAATAACTTCAACACCAAAAGGCGGTGTTTTGTGTTTTAATCAGATATTTTAACTGCCAAGAAGCGGTTGTTAACATCTAAAAAATGGTTTTCAACCACCACCACCCTATAGATAACTTATTAGGGCAGTGGTTTCCAAACCTTTTTCAACTTGTGGCTCCTTTCACCTACTGGGCCATTGTCCATGGCTCCCTATTGGGGCTCCAGGCCTATACATTGTATAGGGCAACAGGGTTTTTGTGAAGATTGTGGCTCCCCAGGGAGCCACTGGGCTACGGGTGATCAAAGCAATCTCAGCTGCATTGCGAGCTGGAATCCAAATTGAAACGGGTCCAAATAATCAGTCTCGCCCGGCATTGCCTGGAGGGTGGTTGGCCAAGCCTTGCCCAAGAATGGCAAAATGTGAGACTGTGTGGCAATGGTTTCAGTCCGCCTAGCCTCCAGGTTTTTCTTTTTCAAAACCGTGGCCTTCTTCATCAGAGCAGAGACAACTCCCAGAGAGGCATTTAGTCCCTCACCTGACAATTCAATTAGCCAGGAAAAGGCATGGATCCAGGGGGCAGGAAGTGGGCTTCACATTTCCAAGTGGCCTGGCCATAGCCTTGGGCAATACAATCAAGCAATCCATGTATTTATATACCGCTGTTCAACACAAAGTTCACAAAGCGGTTTACATGCAAATAAATAATAAAGTAAATGGCTCCCTGTCCCCAAAGGGCTCACAATCTGAAAAATGCAGAACACCACCAGCAACAGCCACTAGAAAAAACACTGCGCAGGGGTGAAGAGGACTGAAATAATACAAGCTGAAATAAATCTATAATCATCTGAGTGGCTGGGGTATTGGGCCAATTCTCTGACCCAGCAACGACGATGTGGAAGTCCAAGTAGCTGCATTTACGAGCCCTTTTTTCTGCAAAGTAGTTGCAAAACTTCTGCAGTTTTGTGAACTGGTTGCAGGGGATGACTGATGCCTAGGGGTGGTTTTTTCAGTGATCGACACAGAATGCTAAATAATGAGCATTTCCACTGAAAACGCTACATAAAACAAAATTTAGGTCAAAACACGAAAAAACACCGCTTTTGCTTATTTTTGACAGTTTGACCCAAATTTAGATCCATTTCACAAAAATAACACCCATCTTTGTTTCTTTTTTGACACCATTTTGAGGAATCCACAAAGAGTTTTCAGTAAGGGATCAGGAGGAGGAGTGGCAGAAACAGGAGGAAGCTTGCTTAAACTTGCAGGAACATGCATGTTCATAGTTCACAGTGCATACTGGAGTAGCTTTAATAGAATGTGGAAGTAAAGGTAAAGGTTTCCCCATGACCGAATGGTCTAGTCATGACCGACTGTAGGGGATGGTGCTCATCTCCATTTCTAAGCCTGTAGAGCCAGCATTTGTCCAAGGACAAATGTGGTCATGTGGCTAGCATGATTATACACTGTAGCACACAGAACACCGTTACCTTCCCACCGAAGTGGTACCTATTTATCTACTTTGCACTTTTAGGTGCTTTCAAACTGCTAGGTTAGCAGGAGCTGGGACAAGCAACGGGAGCTCACTCCGTTGCGTGGTCTTGAACTGCCAACCTTCTGGTCAGAAAGCTCAGCTCAGCGGTTTAACCCACAGCGCCACCACTTCCCTAATGTGGAAGTTGTAAGTAGCAGTTCCTTGACGCTTCAAGCAGCAATCAGAGTACAGCTCGGGGATTTTTGAGCAGGTTATTTTGGGCTGGGGTTAGGTGTGTGTGCCAGTAATTGCTTTCCTTTGTCGGGCCATTCACTCTTATTTATTGCGCTGTTTGTATAATTTGCAATAAAAACACATATCCCCGCAATTTGCTATTTTAATCAAGAAATTTTGGAGAAAATATCACCCAAACCCCCACCCCTACGGATGCCTCACACCCTTGTGACAGAAATGTAATAAGTACGGAAGAGAAGGAGGGGGGAAGGAGGAATGAATGACTGGGGCTGTCGTAATCAATACCCAAGAAAAGAGCTGCTGCTCCGAATGATGAACTGTATGCCTTATTGACGTGCCTGATGTATTTTGAACACTGCGTTCTCCAGGGAATATCTGCAACACATACAGCGGGAGGAAAACCAGAAGTGAAACCCTTTCTGAAGCTCAAAAGCAGATAAAAAGGTGTCAGCCCAGCCGCTTCACTTCTCCCAGCTGGGACCAGTTTGGCTCTGCCGTAGAGGTAAGGATGCCTGGAAGCGATGGCGGGCCCCTGCCAAGTCTCGTCTCCTCCTGCCAGGGGATGACTCAGGGCATCAGCAGGAATGCCAAACATGAAGGGAGTTTCCCATGGACAAGACAGCAGGAGTCTTATTGGAATCCACCAAGTCTCTGGGGATGGCCATTCTCAGTAGCTCCTTCACCCCTGCAAACACCCGCACAGCTGGACCAGGCAATAGACCCGATCCATGACAAACAAGTCAATACAGGTCTCCACCTTCTTTTGCTCAGCATGGAGCATGGCATCCAGCTCAAGGTGCTGAATATAATTTAAGGTAAAGGTAAAGGTTTCCCCACGACCGAATTGTCCAGTCGTGACCGACCGTAGGGGGTGATGCTCATCTCCTTTCTAAGCCTGCAGAGCCGGCATTTTGTCCGAGGACAGGCTTCCGTGGTCATGTGGCCAGCATGATTCTACGCTGTAGCGCACGGAACGCCCTTCCCTTCCCACCGAAGTGGTCCCTATTTATCTACTCGCATTTATTATTATTATTTATTAAATTTATACCCGGCGTTTCTGCCCCGAAGGCACCCAAGGCGGCATTACAACAAGTAAAATACGTTAAAATCATTTTATATAATAGTTAAAAACAATAGTTAAAACAATATTAAAACAAAATTTAAAAATGTAGGTGCTTTCGAACTGCTAGGATGGCAGGAGCTGGGACAAGCGACGGGAGCTCACTCCATTGCGCAGTCTTGAACTCCCAACCTTCCGGTCGGAAAGCCCAGCAGCAGCGGTTTAACCTGCTGCGCCACCACGTCCCTGAATATAATTTACCCAGGGATAATTTGAGACAGGCCCACAACTGACATGGTGGCTGGACACTCTTTGCACGGATGTGGCCAGCCAAGACCAGTTTAAGCAGGGTACAGCCAGAGCTGTCCCTATGGCAGGGCAACTGGGGTGCCCCCAATTCCCAGGGCATCATGCTTTCATCATGGTCATAATGCAGGGGGGGGGAGCTGCAATGCCAGGAAAAGGCATGGATCCATGCCACCCAATCTCGGCCTTAAGAACATAAGAAGAGCCCTGCTGGATCAGGCCAAAGGCACATCTAGTCCAGCTTCCTGCATCTTGCAGCGGCCCACCAGATGCCTCAGGGAGCACACGAGACTACAAGATGCCTGCATCTCGTTGCCACTCCCTTGCATCCGGCACGCCGAGGTAGCCTACCGCGAAAATAAGGACGTTTGCACTAATCATAATGGCCTGTAGCCTGCGATGGACTTTTCCCGTTGATCGCCGAATTGGAGTTTTTAAGTCTTTTTTTTTTTAGATGCCTTGGCTTTCTTTAGGAGAGCCGCTTTGGTGATTGCCCTTCGATGGGATTGAAAGGCGGTGGAGAATCTAAGAATAAATCAGTAAACTGCACCACCAAAGCCGTTGTGTATACTCCCCTATTTATCCCCCCCTTCCGTTCCTCCGTTGTGCCTGTTGTATCAGCGTCTCCAACGCCAGCCCCTCAAGGCAAAATCCTGTCTTTTCACTCTGTGTGGGGCACCCTGTGTGTTGAGGGTGCCATGCAAATGAATGCCCACCCCAGCTCCTAGCCTCTTCCAGGCACTTCCTGGCTTACATGCTGCTGTTCACGAGCTTGCATTGGGACCAGGGTGCAGTCCAGAATTTCTTTCCTCCCTCCCCAGGATGACGGTCTACTCCCTTGCAAAATGCGGTGCAAAGCCCCGGGGAACAGGAGCACGGCCGCTAGCTTTCCTGCAGGATGTGCCTGCATTATTTCCCAACCCGGTACTGCAGACTTTGGAGGAGGAGGAGGAGGAATGGGGTGGGGTCTCTGAGCCCCCAGCTCCTGCTTGCCTGGGGAGATCTGTTGGGGAGGGAAGCAGCTGGAGATAATTATAGCAGCAGGGACTGAACAGGCAGGTTCCTGAGCCGCCTCCCTGCTGCCTGCCTGGTGGTGCAGCTGTATCCCAAACCAGTCGGGTTCCAGGTGATTCGGAGCGCAGCAGCGAAGAGGGAGCTTTGCTTGCCCTTCCTGGTGCAAGGAAGCTGCTCTGGGCAGCTGAAAGAAATCTGAAGGCCCTCCTCTTTGGGCAAAGGCAGGACCTGCTCTGCGAGCATGGGGCCCAATAGGGAGCTTTCCTGTGGGAATCGGGGGGCATCCCACTCATCAAAAGAGCGCTTGTGCCCCTGGTGATAACACCACAACCAACTGCTTCTGGGAGGCCCATTTGGGGCTGTTTGGAGGCAGGGGCAGGTGGGAGGGCCCAAGGCAAAGTGGCTGTGCTTGCCCCACTGACTCCCGGCCCATAGAGATCCCGGCTGCAGCAGCAGCAGGCGATACGCTCGCTGTACCCCCCTCCCCCCGAAGTGTGAGGCCCAATGTGACGCCGTTGGTCAAAGGCTGGGCAAAGGCTGGGCAAAGGCTGAATACAGGAGCATAGTTATAGGGGGCAGCCTGGTAGGTATTGCAGGCCCCGCAACACACCGTGTAAGAGAGCCTTCCTACTCACTGTCAGAGCCATTCGGGGCAGTGACGGTAAATGGCTCTGACTGCAAAAGGGAGGGACCAATTACACAGTGCATTGTGGGGCCCGAAATACCATGCTGGTGCCCCTCCCCGCAGCTACCCCGTAGCTGGGCAGAAGATTTAGCCAAGAGGGTTAATGCCTCCGTTTGCCCGAAGATGACAGCTGAAGATCTGAAGGTCGTGAGCTCGAGACTGCTGGAAGTCTCTGTGAGCGGCAGACCTTGCAAAACTGCGGCTGATTAAAAGCTGAGTTCCAGCTGCCTCGTGGGAGGAGGAGTGTGCTGAAGTCAGCTGCGTCTCTGGTGGGAGCAGGGAAGCCTCTTACCAGCCAGCAGAAGACAGAGGGGTGGCTAAGAAAGAAGGCTAAAATCCAGAAAGAAAGATCTGTAGGAGTGTTGTTCTTGAAAGATAGAACATTTCTGTAAATGGTAAAAACCTTCGGGTTTGTGAATAAAAGTCTGCCTGTGTAAACTGCCTTGAGTTACAGTCATTAGAGAAATCTAGTGATCTTAAGAAAGGTGGTATATAAATACATGTATTATTATTATTATTATTATTATTATTATTATTATTATTATTATTATTATTATTA
>JAJKFI010000022.1:2938301-2973935 GCA_029204185.1 Lerista edwardsae | reverse complement strand
CTCTCTCTCTCTCTCTCTCTCTCTCTCTCTCTCTCTCTCTCTCTCTCTCTCTCTCTCTCTCTCTGGTTTAGTGGACTAATTTTCTTTTTTTGTCCCACAAAAATCTGTAAAATATACAATGTGGCCCTTGCACTGAAAAGTCTGGATACCCCTGTTTTAGATTGAGAGCACAATCCTAACTTGGAGTTATGCCAGCACAGTTAGACCCGCAAAGTTTGGCTGGCAGAAGGGCCACCGTAAAGCCCGTTTGGGCCACTCTCGGAGTCAGGGACCATGGCATACACCCTCCAGAAACCTGTCCAATCCCCTTTTAAGGGCATGTAGGCCAGATGCCATCACCACCTCCTGTGGCAAGGAGTTCCATAGCTTAACTACCCGCTGGGTCAAAAAGTGTTTCCTTTTATCCTTGCTCACTCTCCCAATTTGAGTGGCTGTCCCCTGGTTCGGGGGTTGTGGGAGAGGGAAAAGAGCATCCCTCTGTCGACTCTGTCCATCCCACGTCCATGAGTGTTCATCTCACCGCATGGGTACTCAGTTTGTGGAGGTCACACCCAAGAGAGCTCTTCTCTGGGGCAGCTCCAGGCCGGTGTTGATCCTGCAAAGGTGCCCGGCCAGGCAACGGGGCTGGGTTGCTTCAGTCCAAGCCATCCATGCCAGGACCCTGTGGCCTTACAAAGGGCAGCTGGAATTTGCCCGGTGCCTTTGGCACAGGGGCAGCTTTGTTTCCCAGGCCCGAGCAGGCACATGCCATTCATCTCGCTAGTCCTGTGCGTGGGTCAGAGATAGGAGCCTCTTTCCTCCAAGGGCTGCCACGGCCCGGCTGCCGGACATCTGGGTGAAGCGCAGAGCCCTGCCCAGCGCCGGCTGAATGCTCTCCGTGTTCCAGCCGCATTCCAGGCGAGGGGAGCCGAACTCTGACCCGGAGGCCTTGAATGGAGCGGAAGCGGCAGCCAGCCCATCTATGCAAGCTCCCTGCCAAGCACACGCCCGGCTGTCGTCAGAACGGCGCGGTGCCCTGCGCCACTGACGTGTGAGGGCTGGCATGGGGCAGAGAGGCCATTCCCCATGTTGGCAGCACTGCCAACAAGGAGGGGGGGGGCTGTCCGACCCCAGAGGGTATCCTCAGCCTTGCTCAGGTGCTGTGCTCAGGTTAGGGGAAAAAAAAAGAGAACTGGAGCTAAAGGCCAGCTTAGCTGGGAAGTTTTTCCTGAGACCCCCGCACCTCTTTTGCCAGGAGCAGAGCTGCTCCAACGGCCAAGCCCTGAGATCTCTCAAACCGGGTCCGTGCAATTTGACATTCTCCATGTTTTAATACGGTGGTCTTCCAACTTTGTCGACCGGGACCCACTTTTTAGAATGGCACTCGTGTCAGGACCCACCAGAAGTGATGTCGTTAACCAGGAAGTGACATCATCAAGCAGGAAGTGCTGTCACTGTAGCATAATAAGACGACACTCCGGAAATGTAAGTTGGCATTCTGGGACGGCAGCAATGGTACAACCATGACAGAAAGCAAGACGAGGACAAAATAGGATGTCAAAGCACTGAACTAAAAACAATTTTTTTAAAAAAAAAACACAAAGCCCTCAGTTGGAAATTCAAACCATTAACACTCACAAAAAGAGTCAGGTCTACAGCTTCCAAGATGGCTGCTCCCAGCTTTCCGCGACCCACCTGGCATCATGCAGCGGCGTCATGCAGCCGGAATGCTGGGCGGGAGGAATGGGTGAACGGCAGCCCGCCCGTTGCGTTCCGTTCCGGTTCGCTGTCTTCCCTGCCCCCGCAGGAAGTGGGGAAGACGGGGGCGGGGGCGGGGAAGACGGCGAACCGGAGCAGTACGCAACGGGCGGGCTGCCACTCACCCGTTCCTCCCGCCCAGCGTTCCGGCTGCATGACGCCACTGGTTGCAACCCACCAAGTGGGTCCCGACCCACAGTTTGAATAACACTGGAACAGGCAGCCTGCCTGGTTGGAAGGCCGTTGGCGCCCCATGGGGCAAACGCCAAGCACCCCGTGAGGCTGCTCATGCCTGCACCTGCTATTTAGCGGGCACAAGTCTGAGCGGTCTGCAGTGGCCTCACTCCAGGTCAATCCCAGCCTACCCTTTGGGGTACTCGAACCTGTCGCAGCCATTTTGCGGGCAGAAATCTAACCAGCCCATAGAACACGGCTCGGGGCAGGGCCAGAGATTAGGATTTGGCCTGCAGTGCCCCAGCTGGTGATCCCACCCGCTTCCAGGGCCTGATCCGACCCCTGGTCCACCCTCCCCCATCCAAAAATGCCCTTCCCCACCTCCATTTTGCATTTCTGCCACACCCACCCACCCCCTGTGCCAGCTTGCCTCGACTGGCGCAAACTTGCTAGTGCAGGGTCTGGATCCGGCCTCCAAGAGCTGGTGTGGGCTTCTGCGCTGGCCCAGCTGACTCCCGAGTCAGCTTCTGCTGTGTTCCTGGGTGTCTTCAGATGTTGGATTTTGCACTCAGGGGTAGGGTCTGCCAGGTGACCCAGCCAACCCCTGATGCCACAGTATCCAGTGACAGTGGTAGACCTGGGGGGTCTGCTCTGCGCAGGGCCCGTGGTAAGCTAGCTCAGGCATTGCCTGGAGCCAGAGGCGGATCTACAGGGAGGGCAAAGCTCTAAGTGTTGCAAGGAGCCTTACCCTGTCATGTAAATCCCTCCTCTCCCTTGCTGCGGTAGCCAGTAAGCAACGCCAAGATGTTGCTGTTCCCTGTGAGGATTGGCTAAAACGGTGCAGGAGAGGAGTGATTTCCACTGCAAGGTCAGGCTTCTTGCAAGACTTAGAGCTTTGCCCTCCCTGTAGAAACGCTACTGCCTGGAGCACACCTCCACAGTGCTCAACCTGTGGTAGTGGGTGCTTTGTCTGCCCCCCCCGTGCCCGGATGCCACTGTCTTGCCCCTGCCCAAAATTGTACTGATTGGGGCACCAGCCATGCCAAATGCCCCAGCATTTGCTTCCTGCCTCAACACAAAGGCTGGGCATTGAATTCTGCTCTCTTGTGCACCGAGACGGGGTGACAAACGGCAAGTCGGCAGCAGAGACCGAGGGCTGACTGCCGGGGCAGGGCAGGGCAGGACAGGGCTGATCGTGTTGTCAATAATGCCACTGCTTGCTGATGGATGAGGGCACCCCACCAACTGCAGGGTTTCCATGGGAACATGCCAAACAGTCGTGTGCTCCTTTCTGGGATGGTGGACAAGTCCAGGCAGCAGAGCTTAGGGAGACAGGGAGGGGACTCATCGTTAAGAACATAAGAAAATAAGAAGAGCCCCACTGGATCAGGCCAAAGGCCCACCTAGTCCAGCTTCCTGTATCTCACAGCGGCCCACCAGGTGCCTCAGGGAGTTCAGTAGACAACAAGATGCTTGCAACCTGTTGGCGCTCCCTTGTATCTGGCATGCTGAGGTAAATTCTGAGATAAATTTCTGAGGTAAATAATAACTTGCACCCCAATCTGGGCCTTAAGAACATAAGAAGAGCCCCACTGGATCAGGCCAAAGGCCCATCTAGTCCAGCTTCCTGTATCTCACAGTGGCCCACCAGGTGCCTCAGGGAGCTCAGTAGACAACAAGATGCTTGCATCCTGTTGCCACTCCCTTGCACCTGGCATTCTGAAGTTGCCTACTATTAATGTAAGGAAGTTGCCCAACCCATCATGGCCTATAGCCCACGATGGACTTTTCCTCCAGAAATCTGTCCAGTCCCCTTTTAAAGGCATCTAGGCCAGATGCCATCACCACCTCCTGTGACAAGGAGTTCCACAGCTTAATTACCCACTCTCCCAACACTCAATTTCAGTGGATGCCCCCTGGTTCTGGTATTGTGAGAGAAGGGAAAGAACATCCCTCGATTGACTCTCTCCCTCCTGTGCATAATTTTATATGCCTCAATCATGTCCCCCCTCAGGCGCCTTTTTTCCAGACTGAAGTGCCCCAAACGCTGCAGTCTTTCTTCGTAAGGGAGGTGCCCCAGCTCCGTAATCATTTTTGTCGCTCGCTTCTGCACCTGTTCCAGCTCCACTCTGTCCTTTTTGAGATATGGCGACCAGAACTGTACGCAATACTCCAGATGTGGCCTTACCATTGCTTTGTACAGTGGCATAATAATTTTGGCTGTTTTATTCTCAACCCCTTTATTAATTACTCCAAGCATGGAATTGGCCTCCTTAATTGCTTAATCATTGTATACTTTTTCTCAGCCAAGGGGTCGTGGGCATAATTCAAGGCTCCAAGTCTGCAGAGGCTCTTCTGCCTTTCCAGCCCTGCTCCAAGCTCTGGTGCTTGCAGACGGTGATACCCAGGTGGAGTCCAGGTGTCCTGCGGTGAATCTGGCATACCTGCTCACCCATCTCCCCATGAGAAGTTGATCCTCCAGGACAAACCCAGAACAGTCCATCTACAATTCAATCAAGTGAAATTCAAGTGAAATCATCAAAATGCAGTATTTTTTTTATTATTCTGAGTTTTTGGATATAACTTTTGATAGGATACAGACACACAAAGAAAATAACCCCACAGCCCTCCCCCTTTCCAGCATTCCCATCTTCCCCTATTTTCAATATGGCGGCCTGAGGTGCTTTGCGACCCACCTGAAATTGGCTCGCAACCAGTGGTGTCATCTTGCAGGAACGCCCAGGAACGGAGTTCCTGTTGTTAAAATTAGGGCTGACTCCGCCCACTGCACTCTCACTGGCTCGTTGTTGTTTTTAACACAACAGTTCCTGTTCTTAAATCATTTAGATGCCACCACTGCTCGCGACCCACTGGCGGGTCCCCACCCACAGTTTGGGAACCACTGTGCAGGATGCCGCTGGTGTTCCATCTCGAGAATGCAATTGACCCTTGGCGGGCCCTGGCTGTCTACCTGGCCTGGAGGAGCACGGCCTGGAGTCTGTGCTGACCTTCCCACGGAGCCCCCACCCTTGACAGGCAGGCAGGTCAGCCGCCAAGCTGCTCTATGGCGCCCTGTGACCCCTGGTGATTTATGTGGCACCGTGCAATTGATGTGCCTGACGCCTGGGGACAGATAAGTGGACGCTCCATCACTGGTGTGCGCAGAGGTGAGAGGTGATCGGTAAAGAGGATTTCATGCCCAATCAATCATCCCTTAGCATTTATTTCTCGTTTCTGTCCTCCAGGAAAATTAATTAAAGGCTCCATTGGGCAGGACAGCTTCGGCCATGCAACACTTTGGTTCCAGAATGGAGAGGCGAGCCCAAGCGCGGCTCAGGAGGAGTTGCCCAATTCCCTTCGCGCCGCGGCCAAGAGGCAGCATGTCTCCGTGGAACTCCTCCGGAGTCTGGCGTCTTGCAAAGGCAGGCAGAGATCTGCTTCATCCAGGCCCAGCAGCTCTGCAGGCATGAAAACAGCTAACCACCTGACTAGCTTCTGATCTTGTCTCAGAGATCTGGCTACTCGCAGTGATGTCATGCAGGGGGTATGCGGGGGTACGCGAGTACCGGTTTCTAGGATTATGGCTGGCCCCGCCCATTCGCCCGCCCACTCGTCGACTCCGCCCCCTGCAACGTTTGAATTTCCTGCATGTTTGAGTTGCCTGCATGTTCTCAGAGCCAGGCAGGCAGGCAGGCAGGCAGCGAGTGGAGCCTTGCCTTGCCTTCCCTTGCCACTGAAAAATGAGCTGCTCTGGGGTTTTGGAACTGTTGGGTCACTTTAACATGATGCCAGGCCTCCTTAACATGTTCTGGGGGTGCTGTGGAATACTGTTGCAAATGTTGGGTCAGTTTAAAATGGTCTGAGGCCTCAAAAAGGGCTTTTTCATGTCACTTCCTGCCATGACATCACTTCCGGCTTATGACGTCACTTCCGGTGGGCGGGTCCTGACACGTGCCAATCAAAAGTGAATACCTGTTCTTAAATCATTTAGATGACACCACTGGCTACTCGGTTAATTACATTAACATCAAGATTCAAGATTCAAACGTCACCGGATGCATCAGGATTCAAAGCCATTAAGCGAGTCCAGCACGTGTCCTCCTACCTGGTGACTCCAAAACAGAAGGAAAATTTCCATCACCATCCTAAAAAGCAGCAGGTAAATGCCCTGACTTACCTGGATTTTTTTTCTTGTTTTACATACAACTCCTTGATTGTTTTGCTGAAACAGGCATGCCTCAATATCCCCTGATTTCGTATCCATGGTGACAGTTATCCACCGACACCATGGATACCGGGACACCTACTAAAAAGACAGGGGAACATTAAACACCTCTTTTTTCACCAAGTGGCAGCAAAACCGTGGATGTTCCCCTACCTTTAAAAAGATGTCCCGTGTACTCACAGTTTCAGGTATCCACAGTGGGGCCCAGAACCCCAGTGGATACCGGGGCATGCCTGTATTTGCCACCAGCGGCAAGGAATTAACTGGGCATTCTGTGGTTTAAGAAGTGCTTAGTTGTCTCTTGAATTGGGGTGAACAATTGTTACATGACAATTATAACCGTTTTATAACCATATAGCCATAAAAATTATAAAACTGTTTTCTGGTTTTTTGGGCCATAACATTTGATAGAGTAAAGGTATTACACTCTGGTTTGTTTCATTGCATTCTGCATTAAATTACCTTTCCAATGATATATAACATGATGGTATTATTCATACGTACCAAGGCTTTCCATTATTTTGGCCACTAGTGTCAAGCTCGGCTTGTTGCCCGGTGTAATTGCAACCCCCCTGCACTTCTTTAGCTACACCTGTCCCTAAGGTGGTGCAGCAATTGGATTCACAGTGATGTGATCCAGGTGGTCTTTTGGCTCTCACTAGTCAAGTCTGTAGATCAAGAGGGTTGGTGCAAGGGAGTGGCAACAGGATGCAAGCATCTTGTTGTCTACTGAATTCCCTTTGGCACCTGGTGGGCTACTGTGAGATACAGGAAGCTGGACTAGACGGGCCTTTAGCCTGATCCAGTGGGGCTCTTCTTATGTTCTTATGTCGGTGAAGGCAATGGTGAGAGCTTACTGATGGCTTTCGCATGTTGTGGTGTATGACTACTCAGGAGTTGCTCTCCTTGATATTAGATGATAATTAATCAGGAGATGCTGATGATAGCCAACCCCAAAAGTGATGTGGGGCTCTTTCTTGACATGCTCTTTTTGTTCTCTTGACTGTATGGATGCCCTACAGATGTTGTGGTCAATCGTGTAAAGAGAATATCCCCTCTGCAGAGGGTGCTCCTTAAATCCTTCCCTTCTTTTGCAGTATTCACCACTATTGTTGCATAGGTCTTTAATCCAGATGGCCAAACAGTAAATCACATTTCTTTTTGAGTGGCAAGGAACTCCAGTCTCAGGAAATAGGAGCCTAAGTTGATCTGCAATATAGATCTGTTACAATTTGCTTTTGCGCTCTGGTTCGGAGAATATCAAGGAAAGGGATTTGCGAATTCTCAATAGCAGCATTGCATGGGAACACAATTGCTGGCTGATGTACTGTATATCTCCCACTTTCTTTGGCCGTGGTCCAGATTACAAAGACGTCATGAGTCTAACACCATCGTACAAGCGGTCTGTAAGGGCCAAGAGAAGCATGTACTGAATTTCTGAAGATATGTGCTGCCCCCTTAAATGTTTTGGTATTGTGGAAAATAAGAAGCATTTTTACTTCGGTAGTGTACAGTTGCATGTGAACCATGGCAGGAACAAAGTATTAATGTCTCCCTTGCCCTCCTCTCACAGTTCTGCTCCAGATCACACCCCAGTCTGCTGTAGTTCACAACAGCACAACATTCAAAGGATCAGCACACAGCTTCATTACAAGTGTATCGTTCAGCCCCAAGAACTCCTTGCCACAGGAGGTGGTGATGGTGTCTAGCCTAGGTGCCTTTAAAAAGGGGAATAAACAGATTTCTGAAGGAAAAGTCCATTGTGGGCTATAGGGCATGATGGATTGTGCAGCCTCCTTACATTAGTACATTAGGCTACTTCATTTACATTGAAGCTAAGGAGCTACCTCCTTACATTAGGCTACTTCAGAGTACGGGGCGCAAGGGAGTGGCAACAGGATGCAGGCATCTTGATGTCTTGTGTGCTCCCTGAGGCATCTGGTGGGCCATTGTGAGATACAGGAAGCTGGACTAGATGGGCCTTTGGCCTGATCCAGCGGGGCTGTTCCTATGTTCCTATGAGTACATCTGGTTCTGGTGGCTGTCAAAAAGAAATACTGTAGAGAATCGTGATTGGCCACAGTGTGCTTTCCTCAGAATTCACTCAGAATGCCAGGTACAAGGGAGTGGCAACAGGATGCAGGCTTCTTGTTATGTGCTCCCTATGGCGTCTGGTGGGCCACTGTGAGATACAGGAAGCTAGATTAGATGGGCCTTTGGCTGATCCAGCGGGGCTCTTCTGATGTTCTTAAGAAAAGCTTCTGCAAACTTGTCCGTAAGACTGGCATAAGATGATCGGTATATTGTATTTTAGGCAGGCTTAAAAAAAAAATAAAGTTATTGCAAATAAAGGCAAGCATAACTAAAGTGATGATAAATTCTGTAGCTGAATCTTGGGACATCTAGAGCTTGGTTTCCATTGTTAAATGATGCATTTGTGTGGAGTAACAGCATAATTACCAGTACAGTATATATCTAATTGATACAGCAGCCACAGAAGCACTAATGGCCCTTCGGGAGGAAGTCTAGAAAAATGGCACCTGAGGGGGGACATCATTAACAACACAATCCTATGCATGTCTACTCAGAAGTAAGTCCCATTCTGTACAATGGGGCTTACTCCAAGGAAAGTGGGTATAGGATTGCAGCCTAAGACATACAAAATTATGCCAGCCAAAAGTCAGGAATGTACAGTACAGCTGCTGCCCAGAGGCTTTGAGAAGAGGGTACAAAATGTCTTTTGGGACCCTTTCCTTTTCCATTGGATTGTAATTCAATTGTAAATCTTCTGGGGCAGAAGATTTAGTCGAGAGGGTTAATGCCTCCATTTGCCTGAAGATAAGAGCTGAAGATCTGAAGGTCGCCAGTTCAGGACTACCGGAAGTCTCTGTGAGCGGCAGACCTTGTAAAAACCGTGGCTGATTAACAGCTGAGCTGTCTCCGGCTGCCTTGTGTGAGGGGGAGTTGTGCCGAAGTCAGCTGCTTCTCTGGTGGGAGCAGGGAAGCCGCTTATCAGCCAGCAAGAAGGCAAACGGGTGGCCAGAAAGAAGGACTAAATCCAGAAAGATCCATCTGTATGTGTAGTTCTTGGAAGATAAGAACATTTCTGTAAAAATTGTGAAAACCTTCGGGTTTCTGAATAAAAGTCTGCCTATGTAAACTGCCTTGAGTTATAGTCATTAGAGAAATCTGGTGACCTAAGAAAGGCGGTATATAAATACAAGTTGTTGTTGTTGTTGTTGTTGTTGTTGTTGTTGTTGTTATTATTATTATTATTATTATTAACAACAACAACAACAACAATAATAATAATAATAATAATAATAATAATAATAATAATTTCACAGGATCACTGGATCATAATTTCCACAAATTATGATATATAAAATGCATAAGCTTACACAAAATGTGAAGCTTAGGGTGCAATTCTAACAAACATCCCCTTACCTTGAAAAGTCCTCAGTGACTCCCCCCCCCCCCAAACTGCAGGATGCAGCACATGCCCCATTGGCACAGCTAGGTCAGTGCTGGGAAGCTGGTTCAGATTGCACCCTTAGCCTTCAATAGATGCACACATTTTCAGAGAACCCAGGAAATTTCCAGCTCCCTAACCTTGGCTCCCAGGCCTGCTTTTTGACCCCCGGCACAGCCACAATATATCTCCTACTACACCCCCTGCCTATGGACCCTGGTGAGATCGGAAAATGTAAGTTACCAGGAAATTTTGGGGCCTCTGACTCATGGATAAGGTTGCCAGATGCAAACTGGGACAGAGTGCCTATATCTTTAAGCATTGTATAGAACTTGGGGTTTTTGGCAAGTGCAGCTTTTGAAACCCTTCCATGATGAGCTGCACCTGCCCAAATTTGTGTTTCTATACAATGGTTAAAGGTATAGGCGTTCTGTCCCAGTTTGTATCTGGAGACCCTATTTCATGGTCTTCCTTTTGTAGCCCAGTCCTGAGTACAATTTAACCCCCCTCTCACAGACCCTCAGAACACCGTCAGACTGAAGATGACAGACACAGGAGAATGTCACATTTCTCTTTTGTCTGAATCATGCTGATTGCAAAAAAGCTCCAAGTAAAACTTATTCAGTCATTTTAAATGTCATGCATTTATAAAACCGATTTATTTCGGCCTGTGAAAATCTGTGAAATATACCATGTGGCCCTCATACTGAAAAATCTGGAGGCCTGGATCTAGAACCTTATCACAAAATTTGCATCAATTGTGGCCTTGTTTATATTGGAGTAAGTATGGGGAGAACCTAGGCTACATTCCTGTACACACTTATCTGGGACTAAGCCTCATGAAACTCAGTGGAGCTTACTTCTGAGTAGACATGCCTAGGATTGCACTGCTAGTGACAGACTGATCTCTTTATTCCCTCTCACCCTTAACTCACTCATAAACACATTATTTTTAAAAAAAAACCTAAGAACAGATTCTGTTTGCTTTTAAGTTATAAACATTTTCAGCTTTACAGGATCTGTGTGCCAAGAGAGTTGAAATGTGCTCTGGCGATGGAGAAGGGTGAATTTAATCCAGCCTTTCCACCCTGATAATTAAGACTTCTGTCCTTCCACTTTAGAAAGAGCAGCAAACTTGCAAAAAAAAGGAAAAAAAAGCATTAAGCTTTTCTTTTGCAAATGAAGAAGACAGGTTAACCTATATCACTGCAGGTGTCAGGAAGTAGCTAGAAGCCAGTAGCCTAAGCACACTAACATACCTTTTTTATTAAATGCAAGTAAACAAGCATCTTGAAATATAAAGGACGTTTCTGTCTGTTGGAAACATGAAAACTCCTTATTGAAGCCAA
This sequence comes from Lerista edwardsae, assembly GCA_029204185.1. NCBI lineage: Eukaryota > Metazoa > Chordata > Lepidosauria > Squamata > Scincidae > Lerista > Lerista edwardsae. The sequence goes on along the minus strand of JAJKFI010000022.1, from coordinate 2,962,978 downwards.
ATCATAAATCACATATTTGCAATCCTAAATTGGGATGGTCAGTTTCAAAAGGATTTGGCCAAGTGCTAAGCCCAGTTCTTGGTTTGACCAAGAATCTCCCAAATACTTAACTATGCTTCCAGACTCGGTTTCTAAGGTTGTTTGCAGGTCAGTCTCTGAACCAACATGAAACACGGCATTTCAGCTACTTAATGGTTATGCCAGTGGTTGCACAACCTGTGAATCCGCCCCCCCCCAATATCCTGTGCCTTCCCCCCACCCCCAAGTATAAGACATTTTCCACTTCGAGCCATCAATGGAATAAAACAATTGGGCTTTGAAATGCTTCCACTTTCACTTTTGCAGGAAGACTTTCGGGTGTCTTTTTCATTCCACCTAACCCAGCGCACGCCGCTATTTTTGCGAGCGCAATTAAACCATTATGAAATTATGCATGTGTGCTTTTTAATTGAATCCCGATTTCCATCTGAGTGCAATTTGCTATCGCCTCATGAATAAATAAAGCCCGCATTTTCCCCGCGCCTTCTCTGCAAAAAAAAATAGGGACGCTGAAACTTCTATCGGGCTTTAAACGACACAATTGTCTCAACGAGGGAAGCAATACAGTGCTGGTGGATGCAAAAACATTAAATTAGAAAGGCTTTAACAACAACGGCCGTGTAAAATGAAGCTTTTCTTAGCAAAGTTGCTACAAAGCATGAGGGTTGGCTATGATTAAAAACCGATCATTACAAGGAAAGAGCATGTTTGCTAAGATCTCTCTCTCTCTCTCTCTCTCTCTCTCTCTCTGCGCATGCATGTGTATTAATTAGTGGGAACAACCTCCTCTCCAAAGAACAACAAACCCCAAAGTAAATTAGAAAACTTCCCCCACCATTACTAAGAAGCAAAAGGGAACTGGGCACTGGATCGGGGCCTCAGGGTATCTCAGTTGCAAACAAGCTCTGCAAGGCTGGCCAAGTTTAGACAAATGTGGCCTCGGAAATAAACCTTTTCTTTATTTCTCCTAATGCGCAGCAAGGCCAAGCAGCGGCAAGACAGAAACATTGCCTGCCGTGGAGGTGCTTGGCAGCCACATCCAATTATCTGGGACTTTATAGGGAAGCTACTCGGGGTTCAGACCCACACCGGGGGAGGGGGGGAAAGGACGTGATGTCAAGTGACATGAATTATGCAGGAGGCCTGATTTCACAGGAGCCGCATGTATTCCTCACCAATGGCGCGGCCCGGCTTTCAGGCTGCCTGTGCGGTCGCACAATTCCCCAGCCCTTCCAGTGATTACTCCGAGCAACAAAGCGCCTTCTTATTAGATCTAATTGAAACTAGTGGGAACTTTTGGCAGTGCCAGTCGGTCGCCAAGGAAAACACCTGATTAAGCTGCAAGCGCTTCTATTGATATGCGCGCACATTGGCGACTGGGAGCAAGCAAAGGCCTGGGCGGCACAACAGACTGGCCTGCGCTTGCAGGTTCCGAGGTTGTGGCCGTGGGTTGAGCTGTTCTCCTCGATGTTTGCCGAAAGGAAGCAAAGGCCCTTTCCCCCCAGCATCTGGGAGTGATGCTTGGAGAGAGCAGGAATGATTAGTCATGTGCTCCCAGGTTTTCCACCTCAATTGGCATCGCTGAACTACTTATGCCAGTATCAAAGAGTTGTTCGCTTTCCACTGTCTGAGCGTGTCACCGTTCAGTGCGGGGAAAAGCACGGTTTATCCCTGCCCTTGTGGCTTTTTTTGCTTTCAACCAACACAGCTATTTCAAGAGTTTTTCCTTCCCTTTCCCATCTCCCAGGCCCTGCTCCTTCAATGCCATCACTTTGGAGCATGCCAACTTCCACCGTTCACGGTGGATGAAAAGGCTGGCGTGAGAGCGACATCTGTTCCTAAGCGAATGACTAGGAAGCAAGCAATCCTGCTCTGAGAAATGAAACTGAGAGCACAATCCTAATCTGGAGCGAGGCTGACACAGTCAGGCCAGCAAATGTTTGGCTGGCACAAGGGCCACCGTAAAGCGCGTTTGGACCACTCTCGGAGTCGGGGGATGGCTCATGTCTGTGTGCTGGCCCCTCTGACTCCAAGGGTGGTCCAAACATACTTTAGGGTGGCCCTTGCGCACCCAAACTCTGCTGGCCTAACTTGTGCCAGCCTAACTCCAGGTTTATTTATTTATTTGATTTGATTGGTTAGGATTGTGCCCTGAGATACAGCTACACCTTCCCTTCAAGACTGTCATTGATTTCAAATGTAGACAACACAAAGTACCAAGATATCTGTAAGGGGGCTTCCTTGGGTTTTTTTGGTCTATAAAGGAAATATTGATGCTATCTGATAGAAGCACTTTTTCATTTCCTTCTTTCTTTTTCTTCCCAATTCCTTTTACATGATTTACACTGTGCTTAATAAAGTTAAACCCCAACTTCAGTCTGGTGTCTTCCTTGGGGTGGTGCAAGGGTATAGTCTACTTTAAAATGCCAGATGCAGGGGACACAGCAGGACACAAGTATCTGGTTGTCTTGCGTGCTCCCTGGGGCATCTTGTGGGCCCCTGTGAGATGCAGGAAGCTGGACTAGATGGGCCTTTGGCCTGATCCAGCAAAGCTTTTTCTTATGTTCTTAATTTGGCAGGACATGAGGGTGAGTGGTTAAATGAGTAAGGATTATGAATATGTCTCATTGATGGCACAGGTAGGATGAAAGGAAGATCCCTTCAATTTTATGTGTGCTTTATCTCTTATGGTGTTAGTTGTTGAACAGCCAATAAATTCTGCATAATGGAAAAGAGAGCTGTAGGGCACCTTACATGAATGTAATTACATGCAACTTAGAAACCTGAATGGTATATCCTTCCGACAACATGAGTTGATGGAACTTGCCAACTACTTTCTTTTCTGCCTCCAGAACATGTGGAGTCCTAGATATAGGAATGCAACACTTACAAGCACACATGCATTACAAGCACACATGCACAATACTGTCCACATTTTGAAGTGCCCACAGTAATTCTGTGATGATGTCCTTGCTGTACGAGGCAGCAGGGGGCGCTCCATCTACACAGAACATCCCCACGACTGACAGGGGACACACTTGGCAGCCTGTGCATATGGCTTACACTTTACGTCCCACAGCTCAGGCAGGTGCCAACTCAATACATCCTACAAAGAAAAGGCACCAAATACATGACCGGTCAGCAAGCATTAATATCTAGCCCCCGGAGGTCAAGAGGGAAAGGACAGCCTTCCTACAAATGGTTTGCATCCTGATAAGGTAAAGGTAAAGGTTTCCCCACGACCGAATGGTCTAGTCGTGACCGACTGTAGGGGGCGGTGCTCATCTCCATTTCAAAGCCTGTGAGCCGGCGTTTTTGTCCGATCATGGTGGCCAGCATGATTCTATGCCGTAGCGCACGGAACGCCGTTACCTTCCCACCAAAGTGGTTCCTATTTATCTACTCGCATTTTAGGTGCTTTCGAACTGCTAGGTTGGCAGGAGCTGGGACAAGCAACGGGAGCTCACTCCGTCACGCAGTCTCGAACTCCCAACCTTGCGGTCGAAAGCCCAGCGACAGTGGATTAACTCGCTGCGCCACCACGTCCTGATATTATCTTGCAATGCTTTGCCATCGTGTGAACGCAAGACTGTGAAAAAACAGGCAAACTAATTGAAACTGCACAGCAGAACAGAAATCAGATGGGGTGGTAGCAGGGTCCCTTTCAGCTGGCAGGGCAGCCTGAAAGTACTCTGGGTATGTTCTTACTCGCATGTGAGATCACATCCTCCAGCTCTTCTCCTGGGGTACCCAAAGCCAAATCATGTGTTTCTCCTAGATCAGTGACGGCGAACATACGACACGCGTGTCAAAGGTGACACACCAAAATGTTCGGGGTGACACACTGGCATTCACCAACACCTGAGCAAAACTGTGGGTACAGTCCTAGCCTGGAGTTAAGCCAGCATAGTTTGGCCAGTGCAGGGACACCGTAAAGCGTGTTTGGACCATTCTCGGAGTCAGGGAGGAGGGCGCACGTCTGTGTGCTGCCCTCTCTGACTCCGAGAGTGGTCCAAACCTAATTTACCATGTCCCTTGTGCCAGTCAAACTTTGCTGCCCTAACTCCAGGTTAGGATTGCGCTCTTCCTCATTTTTCATTTTTGTAATTGTGTGATGTTTCTTTATATAATACATAGCATCACACACGACTGGACTGTATTTTTTTTAAAATAAATGAATATGATGAATTGTTCCTCTTTTGTTTGGGAGGGGAGTTGACACGCCAGCAGAGTCGAATTCAGCATTTTTCTGCGTTTTGACAAACCGAGCCCAAAAGCATCACTACCTAGGTGTGAGATGCACCCCTTTGGCCTCCCGAGCAGCCCTTCAAAGGCAACAATCCCCAGTGACAAATGGCAAACTGGGCCCAAGATGCTCCAAAATCCAGTTCTTTGCCTGTGTCTGTGGCAGAGGAATCTGTGACTTCCACACCACAATTCTAACAACAGGGATTTTTTTCCCCCTTCTCCCCAACGCAGTCTTACCTACCTGGTTGCTTTCCTTGGCCAAAATAACAGTTTCATTTTTGTGGGATCGGTGGGTGGTACCGAGAGAAAAAGACAGACTTTGCTTTGGCTGAGCACTGGCAGACTCTCCCGCGGGGTCACCCAACAGGCATGCACTGCTGTCAATGCGCTTCATTCTGCTCGGGCCGTTGGAATGCTCGGAGAGAAGGAGCACAGCCTGTGCCACTGAGAGTTTATTTATTTATTTATTTATTTATTTAGTTCAGCGTGGCTTCGGTCCTCTGGAGGCTGGAGACCACGCACCCCTCCATCCTGCTAGCAGGGAGGCCACCAAACCCTGGCCATTCCAGGAGGAATATTTCCAAGGGCAACAGCACTCCCTAGAATGGAGAAGAGGGGAATCCCGACAGAGGGACCTCTTATGTCTCTGGAGAAGCCATCTAATTGATCCCGACAGAGGGACCTCTTATGTCTCTGGAGAAGCCATCTAACTGATCCCGACAGAGGGACCTCTTACATCTCTGGAGAAGCCATCTAACTACAAAGTGGGACAATGGCAATCAGCTGGGGAGAGAAGTGTGTTGTCTCCACCCCTCTGGGGCATCCCCCTTTGAGCTGCTTGTGCTTGGCTGAGAACGGCCTCTCCTTCTGCAAATCTGTTCCGCCAGCGGTCCCCAACCTCACCATCCCTTCGGAACATCTGTTTTAAAAAATGTGCAGAACTTCTTGAGCTTCGTGATGCCTGGGAAGGAGGGGAATCTTGGTGGTGGGTCTCTTCGGAAAAGAGTTTGATCTCTCACAAGGCAAAAGGGGCTTTCCTGTTGGATGGGACCGACATGGGGGACCCCTTGCAAAGCAAGCAGTGGTGAAAGGTCCTTAGCACAATTGACCCCACCCCATCTGGTCTACCAAAAGTGGAGGGTGCAAAAGAGCAGAACCCAGATGCTACTTGTTGGAAGACCCTTCAGAGTCCTTGTTGTGTCCCCCCCCCAATAGTCAGAGGAGGAGGAGAGGAGAGCAATACAGCAGAGAGTTCCTTTCCTTGACATATCTGTGGCTCTTATGGGAGATGCTCTTTCTGCCTTTGCTGCCTAGGGCTTAAGAAAAGTTTTGTGGAAATGGCTTTTGACACCACAGAAAAACAGCAAGAGAGAGGAGAAAAGAAAGCTGCACGCATGTCCTTAACAGACTGAAAGGAAAGCCTGCAGGAGAGAGAAATTGATAGGGCCTTTGCGCTTTTAGGATGGATTTGGAGAGAGGCTTCCATGGATTTGGAGAGAGGCTTCCAGTTTCTCGGCTGTCTACACAGAAGACTTAGAGTGGAATCCTAACTTGGAGTTAGGCTGGCACAGTTAGGCCAGCATAATTTGGCTGGCAAAAGGGCCATTGTAAAGTGTGTTGTTTGGACCACACTCGGAGTCAGGGAGGGTGGTGCACGTCTATGTGCTGGCCTCTCTGACTTGAGAGTGGTCCCAACATATTTTTCGGCGTCTCTTGTGCTGGCCGAACTTGGCTGGCCTAACTCCAGGTTAGAATTGCACCCTCAGGCTACAATCCTATTCTCACTTACCTGGGAGTAAACCCCATTTACTATCATGGGACTTACTTCTGAGTAGACATGCCTAGAATGGGCTCTTCCAGTGTGTAAGCCCTTTGTGTACATTCACTCACCCAGCCTTACTCTGCCTTTCTACATCTACATGGTCCAATGCCACAGTACCGTTCCTACAGGTTGTGCGTGCAAAGTACTAAGTTTTGCAGGAGCCTGAGCTCCTGTGTAACCCTTCCCCCTCACCTCCTGAGCTATTCCTGGCTCAGAGAGCAAAGCCTCCAAGCCAGCTCTCCCAGCAAATGACTCTGGAGGCAGGGGGGAGAGCCCTCGTTACATGCTGAGGCTCCTGCAAAACTTAGCATTCTGCCCCCCTTTAGGAATGCCACTGTAAATGCCGTGCTACTTTTTGGGCTAGTCCCCAGCACATTCTAAACATACACAGAACATTGTGGCTCATGAACAACAAGCACATTCATTGTGACATAAGCACTCGTGGACTCTTAATCCATCAGATGCAGCAAATAAAATCCTGAGTAGGCAGGTGTATAAACAGTGGTGCAATGCACTTTCTGACAATCAGACATAACAGGGCAATGTTTAGGAATGAGAACACATTTAATTTTCCAAGACCCTCCGCAGCAGTGACAACAGCAACGTTTCAAATGGAGACCCCAGAGCAGGAATCAGTTGAATTAGAACTGATAACAAGACCAGACACTGCAAGCCATAATAGAGATAAAGTTTGATTGCTGTTTTTTTTTTAAAAAAAATTGTAAATCACATTATAAGAATTAGGCTGCAATCGGATGCACGTTCTCCTGGAAATAAGCCCCACTGCACAATGAGACAGAGTCCAATCCTACACATGTCTACTCAGAAGTAAGTCCTATTGTATTTAATGGGGCTTACTCGCAGGTTAGGGTGGACAGGATTGCAGCCTTCTTTCTGTATAGACATTCACAGGATTATGCTGCTATTATTGCTTTTGTGAAATGTGAGCCACATAAATCTGGTATAACAAACAAACCTTTTGTAATTGACAAAATTGTAATGGAGGCTTTTTGTAACTGACACAACTCTTTGCATATTTTCCTTCCCTCCTGTACACACTGTCTATCTCTGCTTACTGAGAAGGACCCTTCATGATCCATCTGATTGCATGGACTCTACTTCATGAAAACGTCTGCTGAAATAAATGCATTATTGTTAGTCTTTGAAACGGCACAAGACTCTGTTGTTATTCCTGCTGCAGATTAATGTGGTTGTCACCCCTCTGGAAGTTTCGTATATACATGCTGTTCCCAAAAAGCCTTTTCACTGTCTGCCCTTCGCTGTGCTCCAGTGCCCTGTGTTCTTGTGACAGAACCACAACAGCAAATAATAAAGGAACAATTGAGATATGCAATCTCCTTTCGCTAAGAGCGAAAGAGCTTCATTCTGCATTTCCCAATGACGGCCTTTCAACTTTTTCCTATTTTCTAATTCAGATTTGACCCAAAACCTAGAGGTGCCTGAAAGTCTCCTTGTGCCAATCGACAGAATGGTTGTTTTTCTTTGAAAAGAAAAAAAAATCATCTCTCTGTTTCAGTCTATTTGCACCAAAATTCAAAGAAATTAAATAAGGCTGGTACGGAGAAGATCTGGTATAGGATTTTTGGAGGAAGACAAAAAAACACGATGTGGACAAAAGCATATAGCTACGGGCTGGAATCTGTTCCTGAATAGGCGGTTCGAAGCAAGCGGAAAGATTTGCAATGCAAGGAGACAAGAGCGGCAAACGCTTGCACAAGTCTGGGCTTTTTTTTTTTTCCAATGGGAGGGGGGTCCTGAAGGAGACTGGGTTGAGCCAGAGAGGTCTTACCAGGGCCAAGGATTGGTGAACCTCGTAGCAAGACCCCGTTTGGAAAGTTCTGCACATTTTTTAAAGGACTTCTAGGGGCTACTCCTCTTTCTAAGTGGCTGGAGAAGTTTGGTCCACACAAGGAGGCAAAGAGGGAGCCGACGAAGGCCAGGGCCCTCTGAAAAGGCAGAGTTCCACCCACCCCCGCTCGGCAGCTATTCCAGAAATGCGAAGGAAGAAGGGAGAGGGAGGGAGGCAGCCGAGGCGAACAGAAGCCAAGCCAATGGCTGAAAAAGCTAGCGTTCGCCTCCTGGTCCCCAGCGCGCTCGCGCTCTCCGGGATCTTCCAAGCCTTGCCCCGACAGCATCGGGAGGGCGATGGTGGGACTCGACTAAAGCGCGAGTCAACGGCGAAGCTGTTTTCGGGAGCTTGGGCGCGTGGGAAACGGAGCGGAGACAGCCGGCTTCGGAGAGCTGCGCTCTTGGAGCCGCTTCGCCCCGTAGGGCGAAGTCCGCGGTGAGCGAGCGTGTGTGCGTGCGGGGCTTTGTTTCAACCCCGTGCGCTGAGAGGAGGCGGGGGGGGGGAGCCTTAGTTGCGCATCCCGACACTTTGCCGAATGTGCCCAAAGGACCTGGGGACGCTTCAGGCGGCAGCGCGGGGCTCCAGCGCCCGTCTACCCACGGAGAAAGTCGCCGCGGGCGCTGGACGCGTTTCTCTCTGGCCGCGGGAGTTGCGCTCCTGAGCGCAGGGAGGGGAGCGGCGCTGCAAGGCGGTCTGCGTGAAGCTTTTGGGGAGCGGGGGACGAAGGGAGATCCTTTGGAGAGCGGGCAGGGGCTGCGGCGGGGAGGCGGCTGGCGAGGCGCACCGCGTCCGTGGCAACTCCCGCCGAAGTCCGCGGCCCCAACTTTCGCGCGCCTGACGCGCTCCTCCTCCTCCCCGGCTCAGGCGCGAAGACAAAAAGAAAAAAGAAAAATCGAAGGAAAAAACAAAAAGGACACGAGGCGGATTCCTGGATAAATGTTTTATGCGAGTAATAAAATATTGGCTGTAACATAAATAAAAACGGAGCAGGATACAGACGGACGTACCGAGGAGCGGCCCGACCCCAGCGGACCCGAAGCCCTGGCGGAGGGGGTCCGGGCGGCAGCTGGGAACTGAAAGAGGCGGGCGCCCCCCCCCCCCCGCTGCCCGCCCGGAGTCCCGTCCTGCCCGAGCCCTGCAGCGGAGCTGCCGCCTCTGTATTGGAGCCGACCAGGGAAGGGGGGGGAGGCTTGGCAAGGGGGCCCGGCGACACCGGATCCTGGGGGTCCCTTTCGGATTGTGTGAGGGGCAGGGCGGAAATCGCCGGACTGGGTTTGGCCATTTGGGGACAGGAGCGCGGTCCCTGCGCCAGATGGAGCCCAGCCCGGACTGAGCGACCCCCGCCCCCACTTCCTTCCCCTCCCCTCCCCTCCCCTCGTTCCGAGTCCTGGGAGGCAAGCAAGAAGGAACACGACGGAACTCAAACCTTTGGCCTCGCGCTCCTCTCCCGCTGGGCGGCTCCGCTTGGCCGGAGCGAATTTGGTTTCTGGAGGTTCAAATAAATACAGAGGTTTTAAATTAGAAAGAGAGTCGGTCGCCAACAGGCTGAGGAATAAATTAACGAGCCTCCCTTTGCTCCGTCCGACGGTCCAGGAGGCGGCGGGGGGGGGGGGGCGGGGGCCAGCGGGGCGGGAGGCGTCCACCTCCCGGCGCGGCGGTCCTAGGGCCGCGCAAAGGGCTTCGCCGGGGCGGGGAGGTGCTCGGGGAGCCCCGAGGGCGGGTCCCGCAGCCAGTCCCAGCCGGGCCAGTCCAGTCCTTCCGAGTGGGCCCCGCAGCCCCCGCGGCTCAGTCATTGCACCGGGCTCTGGAGCGTGTGGTGCAGCGGCGGCGACTGGTCCGCCTGTGAATAAACGTCCTCCATGGCCGGCGGGTGCGGGCCGCCGGCGGGCGTCATGCGCTTCTCCTTCTGCCGCCGGTTGCAGAACCAGACGCGCACCACCTCCTTCTCCAGCTGCAGAGTGTCCGCCAGCGAGGTGATCTCGTGGGCCGACGGCTTGGGGCACTTGAGGAAGTGGCTCTCCAGCGCGCCCTTGACGCCCACCTCGATGGAGGTGCGCTTCTTGCGCTTGCGGCCCTGCGCCGCGATCTTGTCCAGGTTGGCCGGGCTGCCCGTGCTGGAGTCGGTCTCCTCCAGCCACTTGTTGAGGAGGGGCTTCAGCTTGCACATGTTCTTGAAGCTCAGCTGCAGCGCCTCGAAGCGGCAGATGGTCGTCTGCGAGAAGACGTTGCCGTACAGGGTGCCCAGCGCCAGCCCCACGTCGGCCTGCGTGAAGCCCAGCTTGATCCGCCGCTGCTTGAACTGCTTGGCGAACTGCTCCAGGTCGTCGGAGCTGGGCGCGTCCTCGTCGGAGGGCGGCTCGTGGCCCGGGTGGCCCAGGTGCGGCGGCGAGCCCTCCAGGTGCGCGTCCGCCGCCTCGTCGTGGCCGTGGGGCGCGTGGCCGTGGGGCAGGTGCAGGGCGGGCGCCTGCGGGCCCAGCATTCCGTTCAGGCCCGGGTAGGCGGCCTGCGAGTAGAGCAGCGGCTGGTGCCCGCCCGCCGTCGGGGACATGGCGGAGGGGCAGCCGCCCAGGTGATGCGCGGGGCCACTCTGCGTCCAGTGGCCCCCGCCGCCGCCTCCCCCGCCGCCTGCCGTCGCTTGCTGGTGCACCAGGTGCGAACGCGAGTGGAAGCCGCCGTCGAGGTCCCCGCGCGGCCCGCCGCCGCCGCCGCCTTTGGCGTGCTCCAGGTGGGTCCCGCCGCCACCCCAGTCTCCCGTGGCGCCGGGCAGCCACTGGTGGTGCGGCAGGCTGCCGATGGGATGGCCCGGCGTGGCGGCCAGGCCCTGCAAGTACTCGTGGTGCATCATCTTCTGGACCTCGCGGTACGTGGGGCCCTGGTGCAGGCGGTCCGTGTCCGGCGTGGGCACAGCGAGGAGTGGGCTGCCGCGCGGTAGGTACTGCGCGGTGGTGGCCATGGCTGCGCTGGGGTCGGGTCGGCTAGCCCGCGCTCCGCTCCGCGCCTCTCACTGGGGCCCCCTCGGCGGCGGGGCGCGCTTTAGAGTCCCGGCTCGGCCCCACGCGCGGCCACTCCCCCACGCGCGCCCCATTGGCTCCGCCACCCGCGACTGGCAGCCGGCACCGCACCTCCATAGGGCGCCCTTGGCAGAGGGAACCGCCCCCGCCCCGTCTGGCGGCGCTGGCCCTGGGATTGGCGCGGGGAGGGGGGCGGCCGCTCCTGATTGGAGGGGGGAGGCGCTCCATTCATGCGGCTTTTGCCATTCACCACGTGGGGGGAGCGCGCCGACACCTGCTGCTCTGGACGGGACGGGTGGGAAGAGGGAGAGGACGCACTCGGGGGGCCTGGAAACGCTCCCCCTCGCTCGGACTGAGCGCTCCTCTGCCCGCCCACCCCCACCCGCCGCGTGTGTCGCCGCCGCTCTGGGTTCCGAGGCAGCTCGGCTGCCCGCTCCTTCCGCGTTGACGACCCAGGTGAGTCCGCAGCTCGGGTCTGCTGGCTGAGTGGAGCGGGCCACGGGTGCCTCTTCCTTGGACGGGTGGGCTGGGCTGAAGCGGGCGCGCCTCGTCGAGGGTCCAGCAGGAGCGCCAGATAGTGGTGTCCCCGCCAAGTCTCGGGCTGGGCAGTCTCCCTCTTCCTCCGGGGCCAGAGCAGAGCCGGGCGGGAGCGACGCTCGCGGCAGCGGAGCCGAAGGGGCGAGAGAACTCGGCGGGGCGGCCGTTTTCGCACGCAGGGAGCCGGATGTCGCTCTTCACGGATCCTCGACCGCGCTCCTCTCTCCGCAGGTTTAGCGCGTCTGCAAGGGCTGCGGGGCTCATCCGCTCAGATAGCTCAGGCCGTGGCAGACCCCGCCGGCTTGGGATACCGCAGCGAGGGGGGCTGGACGGCGCACGCCGCATCTCGTCCCCATTTTTGCACACCTGTCCTTGGAGGCGGAGGGTGCGGCCCGCCCTGCTCTGCTCCGCTGGACGTTTCTTCTCAACATCGGCAGCCCATACCTTGAGGACTAGCAGCTTTTCTGCCAGCAACCCTCTCACTTGCCGCCAGCCTGAGTTCTTAGCCAGGCTACCTGCTGATGTCCCTGGATTGAGGGAGCTGGAGCAGAACCGCCCAGCCAGGGGCGCGATGGGCTAGCCGCTGGCCTGCTTGCGCGCGCCGGTTCCTTTGGCTCCGGGGAGCGCAGGCTGCCTTCCTCCGGCCGGGCCAGCTCCACGCGTGTGCCCAGAGCTGCCAGCTTGCATCCGGACAACCTCTGCAAGGAAGCCCGCGCTCCGCAGCTCCACGCTGTCGCAGGAGGAGCCGCCGGGCCGGTCTGCGGCAGCAAAATCAACCCAGAGTCTGGTGGCACCGTGGAGACGCGCTCTCGTTTCTTTCTGCGGGCGAAGGGGACTCGCGCGCGCGAAGGTTCCGCGGAAATAACGGAGCGAGGCGGCGACCCTGTCCGCGCTTTCTCACGGCAGTTCGCCCTGATGGGACTGCTTTCCGCGCCGGATTGTGCTGGTCGTCTCGAAGGTGCCGCCGGGCTCTTGGCTCTCCGTGCCGTTCTCCAGCCCTGGCGTGGGGAGAGGGAGACCCGTCGCTTCCAGCCAAGGCGTCTTCCTCAAGGTCCGCGAGCGCAGGAGGGGGAAGCGGGCAGAGTGTTGATCGCCCCCTTGCCGGCTGCAGGGGTGTGTGTGTGTGTGTGTGTGTGTGTGTGTGTGTGTGTGTGTGAAATGCTCCCCCGAAAGCAGAAATGTAGCTTCTTCGGGAAAATGGCTGTAGTCCAGTCCGCTCCTTTTGTGTCGGGTTTCTCCTGGCAGGGAGGCTGCTAAATGAGGGGACTATTCAGATGTGTCGTATCCCCTGAAATGGGACAGTCATTGTCCTCCCTCCAGACACTCTCTCTCTCTCTCTCTCTCTCTCTCTCTCTCTCTCTCTCTCTCTCATTCACTCACTCACACACTCGCACACACACAGACACACACGCACAACCCTGTGCTCCTGGATGTGCAACCCAGTGTGAGACGCAGAGAGGAACCCTTCCTCACCTTTCCCTTCCTCCCAGGATTCCAGCCCACCGTCCTATCTGTACCTAGGAAATCAGTAGGGCAAGATCGGCGGAGTTGTTCGCTCCCCACTTCCAGGGATGCGGCTTTGGCCCACCCTATCAGCCCTCCCCCCCCTATCAGCCCTTCCCCCCCTACTGTGCATATTTCTGTACTATACTGTGCGGGGCGATCCCACCCCTCTCCCTCGGACCACGTGGTGCTCCCTGGGAGACGCTCTGCAGATGCTCAGAGGCACTTCCGGCCAGTCTGAAAGTGTTGCAGAAAACGTGTCGGCGGAGAGGCAAGCGGGGAGACCGGAGCGCAGATTTGAGAGCTGAGGTCTTGCCAGGAGGGCGGGGGTGGGGGTCAGCTTGCGGCTTTGACGTGCTTGCAAGGGGGCGGCAGAGCCCAGGAGGACAGCCCCCACATCCCTCCCCACGGATCCCGCTCGTGTAGTCTGCTCGCTGGCATCGCTACCTGTTTGTGCGCCCCCCCCCGCTCCTCCCCCAAGTTCAACTCTAGGCTTCCCGAGGCATCCCCTGCCGCAGGAAGCGCTTCCGACGGGTCTGCGGCCTCGGAGGCTCAGCTGCGGGGCAGGACGGACGTAGGGAACTTCGAGGGTGAGGCAGACAAGCTCTGCGCGCGCCCCCCCCCCCGCCCACCTGGCTGGTGGGCGCCCCCCCCCACGCAATTCCTGTTAGCACCCGTAAGGTGCCTGAGGGAGCCCACCGCTGCGACAGGGGAAGGGGAGGTGATCATCTTTCACTCGAAGCCCGCTGCCCGGGGAGAGGGGAGGTTCCCGCTGTGCAGAGCTTGCAGCTGCAACCTCCGGAGGGGACCCGAAGGAAGCCTCCATGTCGGCCACAGGCAGCAGCCAGCAGCGGCCTCAAGCAAGCAAGCAAGATCCTCCTGTGTTGCTCTGTTAAGCCCAGATGTGTTGTGTTCATGAGGCACTCTGCACATGCTCAAAGGCAGTCTCTTAATTATTTTTATTTGTACAGGACGAAGTGTTTGGGGCTGGTTGTCAGGCTTGGGAGAGAGAGAGAGAGAGAGAGAGAGAGAGAGATTTTGGTGGTGCTTTGCTGTGTTTTTCTGGGTGGGGGGGGTGAGGCAGATCAGGAGGGAAGCAGTTGGTCTCCTGTCAAAAGAGATGGTGTGTTCTTGAGTGCTGGAGGGAGGGAGATGCACTTTCCAAAGTTAAAGTGCACAGAAGTACACAAAAGGCGCCATTGTAACCTGGAGTTAGGCCAGCATAGTTAGGCCAGCAAAGGTTGGCCGGCACAAGGGACACTGTAAAGCATGTTCGGACCACTCTCAGAGTCAGGGAGGATGGTGCACATCTGGATGCTGGTTCTTTACCTTCTGCTGTTAATATCAGTGTGCCATGCACTCTGACTCCGAGAGTGGTCCGAACATACTTTACGATGTCCCTTGTGCCGGCCAAACTTTGCTGGCCTAACTGTGCCGGCCTAACTCCAGGTTAGGATGGTGCCCAAAGACTACTGTCAGTGGGGGTCCCTTTGTGACAGGAGGTCCTTTAAGAAGGGGGTCTTCTTCTTAAGGACAAAGTAAGTATGAGTTTTCAGGGCAGAATAGGAGCTCAGCTTACTAAGAAACGAACCCAGAGAGACAGCAGTGATAATAGGGCTGGGGAGGGGGAAGTATGTACAGGCTTGCCCCAGTATCTGCTGGGGTTCTGTTCTGACCCCACCGTGGATACCCAAAACCGTGGATACTGGGGATACCTTTTTAAAGATTGGGGAACATCAGTGGTTCTGCTGCAACAAGGTTAAAAAAATGAGATTTGTTTAATGGTCCCCTTTTTAATAGGTATCCATAGTAACCGTGGATAACTGAAACAGTAGGTACCAAACCAGTGGATACTGGGGCAAGCCTGTACTCTGATGGCTTGCTGTGGCCACAGAGCAGCTACCTTTCCTTGTTCCTTGCAGGCCTGCTGAGTGGCAGTTGGGGACTTGCATCTGTAGCGTAGGGAGAATTATCCTCGAATTACACCTGCCAGAAAAGGGCAGGATGGCACCTCTGAGGGCAAAGTGACATCATCCATCATCTCTTACCCTGCCAAAGCTCTCATGCAACTGCTGTGCCCTTGTCGTGCAAGGCATTTCCAGGCCGGCTCTTGGTAGTGCCAATCAGTCCTTGCTTTTGTTGCTTTCCCTTTGCAGTGTGAATGGCAATGCTCATTTAATGCAGCATGTTTTGGGGACTCAGTAGACTGACCCCCTCCTCTTACATGTCCTGTTTTTGTTTGGACCACTCTCACAGTCTCACACACAGAGACATGTGCCATCCTCCCTGACTCTGAGGGTACAATCCCAAACTGGGATAGGCTGGCATAAACTAAGCCAGCAAAGTTTGGCCAGCACAAGGGCCACCATAAAGCATGTTTGGACCACTCTCAGAGTCAGGGAGGATGCTCATGCCTGTGTGCTGGCCTCTCTGACTTGAACAAGAGTGGTCCAAACATACTTTACGGTGTCCCTTGTGCTGGCCAAACTTTTCTGGCTTAGTTTATGCCGGCCTAACTCAGTTTAAGATTATGCCCTGAGAGTGGTCCAAATGTGCTTCATGGTGTCCCTTGTGCTGGCCAAACTTTGCCAGTCTAACTCCAGGTTAGGATTGTGTTATCAGTGGCTGCCAAATGCACTCACTTTTTGGGCCCAATCTGCATAGCTATCCCTTGCCCTTCGCCCAGCCCTCCTGCCTCCCCACAGACTGACCTGCTCCAGCGAGCGGCAAGAGTAGCAGTGGATGTGTGGGTGGGGAAATGCAGGCCTTCCTGCCCGTGCTCCCAGTAGCACCCTTGAGTAGCACGTTGTCAGAGTTCCTTTTGCAATTGGCACTGTGACTCAGTGCCAACAGAGGACCAGTGACAACATTGGCCTGTAAGTATTGCATAGGATTGGGCTCTTAGTTTTCTGTTCTCCAGGCTAACCTAACCAGGCCAGAATCTTTTAGCTGTTCCTCATATGACTTTGTTTCCATGATGCCTCACCGTTTTCATTGCCTTCCTCTGAATTTGTTCATAGCAGATGCTTCCGAAGTCTCTGAAGACGAGAGGCTGCGCTTGAGGAGATGAGAACTGCATTTGATCAGCAGCTTCAAGGAGCCACCCTGCAGCTGACCAAAAGTCCATTGCAGGGATGAGGTCACAGATGGACAAGCGGCTGACAGGCTGGGTTTATGAGGAAGTATTGCAGTCAGCGATGAAGAACTGAGAAACAGGAGTTGGCTCTTCCCTCTGATGTGAGTGAACAACTAGAGTAGTTTTAGACCGGGACCCACTTTTTAGAATGGCACTCGTGTCAGGACCCACCCCAAGTGATGTCACTAACCTGGAAAGTGACGTTGTGGCAGGAAGTGACATCATCAAGCAGGAAGTGCTGTCATTGTAACACAATAAAATGACACCCCTGAAATGCAAACTGGCATTCTTGGATTGCAGCGATTGTACAGCCGTGAAACATCCCTGACCGAAAGCGAGATGAGGACAAAATACAATGTAAAAGCACTGAACTAAAAGTACATTAACTAAAAACAAAACAAAACCTCACTTGAAGATTCAAACTGTGAACACTCACAACAGAAATATAGCAAGAGTCGGGTCTGCAGTTTCCAAGATGGCTGATCCCAGCTTTCCACGACCCACCTGACATCAGTGTGTGACCCACCAAGTGGGTCCACAGATTGAATAACACTGAACTAGAGGAACAAAACTGGAGAAGCAAAAGTGGAAAGCTGGAGGCCCCAGGAGTCAGAAATAAATAACAGAAGTCTGCAGTAATTGGTGATAAACTCTACCTTGTGGGTCCCTTTAGGATCTTGGTGGATGGTTTGGTGGGAGCCAGGATAGTGCTGTGGTTCAACTTAGGAGTTCTACATAGACCCGAAAGATGCAGGTTCAAGTCCCCGCTCAGCCACAAAGCTTCCTGGCTAATATTGGGCCAGTCACTGAGGGCGCAATCCTAACCTGGAGTTAGGCTGGCACAAGGGACTAGTGCCAGCCCAAGAGAGGCACTATCCTCTCTGACTCCGAGAGTGGTCCAAACATACTTTATGGTGTGCTGGCCAGACTTTGTTTTATTTACCTCATATTTACCTCAGAATTTTACCTCAGAAATTTACCTCAGAATGCCAGATACAAGGGAGTGGCATTTGGACCACTCTCGGAGTCAGGGAGGATGGCGCACATCTGTGAGCTGGCCTCTCCGACTCCGAGAGTGGTCCAAGCATACCTTACGGTGTCTCTTGTGCTGGCCAAACTGTACTGGCCTAACTGTGCTGGTCTAACTGAGGGGGCATAACTCCAGGTTAGGATTGTGTTCTGTGTGGCTGTAACTGCCTGGAGTTGCTGTGATGGTAAGTGGGAGGGGCGGCTGATACGGCACATCATGGTGCCTGCAATACCTACTGCACTGCCCCCCCATAGCTACACTACTGCCCATAAGTGCTCCAGGCTTCAATGTCATCTCAGAACAGTGTGGGTAAAAGAACAAAGAAAAACCTTAATCCTGCCTTGAACAAAATGGCAGCTTATACTGATGTGCCATTTTTTTTAATTGTAGCAGTTGTTCCTTTTACCCACACAACTCTAGAAGGATGCCATCCTGGGCCAATATCTGCAATGGTGTCTGCCAGGAGGTGGCTGCATTGTGCAGCTCTTGCTGCCACAGGCTCAGACTGCAGCAAAGAATTTTTATTTATTATTTGGGAAAAAAGAAAGACGACACTGAATATGGAAGTTCTGAAAACCCTTCAGGACCGTGAGCATGGATCCTTCGATCAACAACGTCAAGTGAAGAAACTAAGAGCGCAATCCTAAACTGGAGTTAGGCCGGCATAAACTGAGCCAGTGAAGTTTGGCCAGCACAAGGGCCACTGTAAAGCATGATCGGACTACTCTCAGAGTAAGGGAGGATGGCTCACATCTGTGTGCTGGCCTTTCTGACTCTGAGAGTGGTCCAAACATATTTTACGGTTGCCCTTGTGCTGGCCAAACTTTGCTGGCTTAGTTTATGCTGGCCTAACTCCAGTTTAGGATTGCGCTCTAAGGTAAATAAACAAACCAGGTTCTGAAAATGAAAGAAAATTCAGTGCACACCTGTACCTGGAAAATATCAAAAGGCGAGAAGGAGGCAAAGATGTCTTGGGGATGGGGGCAGAAAGCAAATGGAAGTGCTTTCAAGGGCTGGGGTGTATCTTCCTGGCACAATGAACACTCTTTCTATCTTGACTGCATTCCTAAAATCCATTCGTTTTAGCAAACTGGCAGTGTGCGTTGGATGAGCTTAAGAACAGGATATGGTGTGGTAATGAGTAGCTGAGAGCTCAGAGGAGCCCTTATCATCACGTAGTCCCAGTTTCTATGTAGGGTGAACAAAACATTCCCATACAAACATTCCTCAAAGTAAGGGCCGTTGAATACAGTAGAACTTACTTCTGAGAAGACACACTTAGGATTGTGTTCTAAGTATGTAAAGGCGCAATCCTAACCTGGAGTTAGGCTGGCACAGTTAGGCCAGCAATGTTTGGCTGGCACAAGGAACACTGTCAAGTATGTTTGGACCACCACAGACGTGCACCATCCTCCCTGACTCCGAGAGGGGTCCAAACGCCACTCCCTTGTATCTGGCATTCTGAGGTAAATTTCTGAGGTAAAATTCTGAGGTAAATATGAGGTAAATAAAGCAAAGTCTGGCCAGCACAAGGGACACCATAAAGTATGTTTGGACCACTCTTGGAGTCAAAGAGGCCACCACTCAGACGTGCACCATACTCCCTGACTCCAAGAGTGGTCCAAATGCACATTACGGTGGCCCTTGTGCTGACCAAACTTTGCTGGCTTAACTGTGCCGGCCTAACTCCAGATTGTGCTCTTAGTGGTGTTCCTATTGGGGGGAATGCTGAGTGGCCTCACTGCAGGAGTGTAGCTAAATAAGTCCCAGGGGGGTGTAGTTGCACCAGGCAACAAGCTTTAGGGGGGCAACAAGCTGAGCTTGATAGTAGTGATCTCCCACCCCATACATTTCTGATTTTGGATTACTTGGTTACTTGTCCAGTTGTCTTACCTCTGAGTCATTTAAAGCCACCTTGGCAAGCAAAGTAGTGGCGCTCTTTCTGGAAGAAGGGAAAGTGCATCTGGTGGGCCACTGTGAGATCCAGGAAGCTGGACTGGATGGGCCTTTGCCTGATTCAGCGGGGCTGTTACTGTGTTCCTTATTGTGAGTGTGACACCCCACCCCACCCCACCCCACCCCCTGGATCCCTGGGAATGGCTTTGTCACTCTGGGCTTCGCCTGAAGGCTTTGCCTAAGAAATATTTCTTTCCCCAGCGTGTAATTAATCTGTGGAACTGCTTGCCGCAGGATGTTGTGATGGCACACGGCCTAGATGCTTTTAATGGCTGTGCATGATGCACGGACAATATGTCTGCAGGGGTGGCTTCTTTGATTCATGCCCTGTATAGTGTGTGTGTGTGTGTGTGTGTGTGTGTGTGTGTGTGTGTTGAGAATCACAGTTTTGACCATCTTGAGATTGCTGTGAGTTTCAAGTTGGAATTAGCCAACAGAGCAATCCTACTCTGCCCGTTGCATCGACGCTACATCATAACACTGACGCGGGGGCACCAAATGGCACCCCCGTGGCCAGTAATGGGATCTGGGAATGAACTATAGGAACGCTGGGCAGGGCTTCGGCGGGACTTACGCGTCATTGGCTGCCCGTCCGTTCAGTCCGCCGCCTGCCCTGGCCTCGGAGGGGTGCCGGCTCGCCGGGCGGGACACGGGTGGGGGGCGTGCCGGGTGATCGGATGACCAGCGGTGGGGCGTGCTGCCCAGGAGAAGCCCGCGTGGCCGACGGGCAGCCGACGGAACGGAATGGGCGGTCTGCCAATCACGCATAAGTCCCGCCCAGCGTTCCTGTAGTTCATTCCCATATCCCATTACTGCCCGTGGCGCTAAAGCTCTCAAGCCGACAATATGAGTAGCATCGGTTTGAGAGAGCCAACGGGGAGCCCCTCGTGAGGGAGCCTCCATCCTGTCCCGGGACTGGGATTGGCAGGCGGGGGAGGGAGATTGTGGGCGGGGAGAGGGCGGGCTTGCCTGGGAGGCCACAAGGCCCCAATTCGGGCTGTACAGTCTCCTCAGATCTGCGCCTGCTATTGAGCAGAACATGCCCTTGCCGTTGGGAGACTCCAGCCTCCCCAAAGCAGCCTTGGATTTGGTGCTGGTTGGCTGGCCTTGCCAATCCAACGCTGCTTAGGATTGTGCCCGAAGACTTGGGCTACCATCTTGGAAGGCGGCCCCTGGATGAAACTGCTACCTTATTGGAATGCCTGCTAGCCGCCAAGTGGGCTGTGCTGGTGTGTTGAGAATTGTAGGGCTCCAGTGTCAGGAACAGCTCCAGGAGTGACAGGCCCTAATGCAGGGCATTCTCGCAGGGCCCCCACCCTCCCCGTGGGGGCCCCCACCCACCAAGAAAAGTGCTTGTGGGGCTGCACGTGGCACCTGGAAATAGTTGGTGTGACGTGAGGCCCATTTTGGGCTGTTTGGAGGCAGGAGAACTGGGAGGGCCCCCCAAAAGCTGCTCTGCTTGCCTCACTGAATTACAACCCATAGAGATCCCGGCTGCAGTAGCAGGCAATATCCTCGCTGTGCTGGTGTGGGGCCCCCAAAGTGCCGGGCCCAATGTGACGACATTGATCACATTGGCTTAAGGCCGGCCCTGCCCAGTGTTTTGTTATCCAGTCGTGTATCAAGGTCATTTGGAACGTGGGGTCCATAAATTAAATGTGTAACAATGGACAGAGAAGAAGCACAGACAGTGAACGTTGTCTTTTATTGAGTGTGTGTGTGTGTGTGTGTGTGTGTGTGTGTGTGTGTCTGTGTCTGTGTCTGTGTCTGTGTCTGTGTCTGTGTCTGTATGAAACACACACACACACACACACACACACACACACACACACACTAACTTTGTAAGTTTGTATATTTTTGTTTGTATATTTATATATAACTTTGGAACTTTGTATATATCATTGTACCGATAAACAATTGAAAAAGAAGTTTCAAAGAAATGAGTTTTCCTTTTGAGAAAGAAGTTTAAACATCTTGGGGCGGCCTCTCGAATATCACCCCCTGCAACCGGGCACCTGGGGCAGGGCACCCCCACAACCACTCTCTTGGTCTGCCACTGCTTATTAAAAAAAACACACTCCAATTTCAAGGTATATGAGATTGGAAATACTGCAATCCCAGGACAGTAAATCTCGTGTGTTATCTTTAGTGTACCCTTTTCCCTATGTCTAACATTTTCCTTATACTGTATCTTTATATTAAAATAATTTAAAAAAAAAAAACCTCCAAAAAACCACAGCCTGGAAGTGCTGCCCCTAGAACTTTGCACCACTTTGGAGATTGCAATGTGCAATATTTATTAGGAGAAGAATTGGATTGATTTGTGTTTTGCAGTGTCTGAGGGCACAATCCTAACCCGGAGTTAGGCCGGCACAATTTGTCAGGCAGAAGGGCAACCATAAAGTATGTTTGGACCACTCTCGGAGTCAGAGAGGCCAGCACACAGACGTGAGCCATCCTCCCTGACTCCAAGAGTGGCCCAAACACCACTCCCTTGTATCTGGCATTCTGAGGTTAATTTCTGAGGCAAAATTCTGAGGTAAATATGAGGTAAATAAAGCAAAGTCGGGCCAGCACACCGTAAAGTATGTTTGGACCACTCTCGGAGTCAGAGAGGCCAGCACACAGACGTGAGCCATCCTCCCTGACTCCAAGAGTGGCCCAAACGCCACTCCCTTGTATCTGGCATTCTGAGGTTAATTTCTGAGGCAAAATTCTGAGGTAAATATGAGGTAAATAAAGCAAAGTCTGGCCAGCACACCGTAAAGTATGTTTGGACCACTCTCGGAGTCAGAGAGGCCAGCACACAGACGTGCGCCATCCTCCCTGACTCCAAGAGTGGTCCAAACGCACTTTACAGTGTCCCTTGTACCAGCCAACCTTTCCTGGCCTAACTGTGCCGGCCTAACTCCTAGTTAGGATTGAGCTCTGAGGCGAATTAGAGAGCATTTTGGCACCGGGGGCTGTGACTCCGCCATCTGCAGCCAAAATGTGCACACAGTGTGTCGTGGTGTGTTTCTGCTTCTCCCCCCTCAATGTTGTGACACGGAGATCGATTTCTGTGATGATGGCACCGCGGCATGCGAAGCGCCTGTCAGTGGCCCTGTCAAGGGTGTTGCTGATGCAGCTCCCAAACCAGGATCCGCGCCGTTTCCCTCAGCTTCTCTCCGTCGCCAGCCCTCGCCAGTGTTGCAAGTGCCTCCTTGGCAGCGGCCCAGCACTCCTCCAACCCGTCTCGCTGGAGCCACGATCTGCTCGGCAACTCGGCGTTCTCAGACTCTGTTTCGCCAACAACCTCCCACTACCGCCAAGGAGGCCCCGAGGAGGATTTGGCTTTGCTTCCCGCCCGAACTCGCCCGTGGTGAACAAGTTGCTCAGCTGCTCTTGTTGCAGCTCACGAGAAACGCTTTTCCTCCTCAGCTGTCTGCGGAGAGCCCGTTTCTAGAAAACAGTGGGCAGAGAGGGAGACTTGCGTCACCCTCATTGTCTGGGAAAGTTGGGAGAGGCCTTGGAGCCTGGAAAGAAAGAGGCGAATACATCGTCAGTCACCTCTCCTTGCCTGCGAGGACCAGGAGGAGGCAACACAGAACAATGTCCACAGGCCCCGCTCTTCTCCTCTGCTCCTTGGCCTCCAGAGCAGTGGCATAGCTTCAGAGTGCATAAGAACGTAAGATAAGAATGGACGTAATCTGGATCAGTCCAAAGGCCCATCTAGTCCAGCTTCCTGTATCTCACAGTGGCCACCAGATGCCTCAGGGAGGAAACAAGACAACAGGCTGCCTGCATTCTGTGGCCACTCACTTGTATCTGGCATTCTGAGGTAAATTCTGAGGTAAATAACTTGCCACCCAATCTGGGCCTTAAGAACATAAGAAGAGCCCTGCTGGATCAGGCCAAAGGCCCATCTAGTCCAGCTTCCTGTATCTCACAGTGGCCCACCAGGTGCCCCAGGGAGGCACGAGACAACAAGATGCTTGCACCCTGTTGCCACTCCCTTGCACCCGGTGCTCTGAAGTAGCCTACTACTAATGTAAGGAGGTTGCACAACCCATCATGGCCTATAGCCCACGATGGACTTTTCCTCCACAAATCTGTCCAGTTCCCTGCAATCCTAAGGTGCGGTGGGTTGGTGACGCTGGTGGGCCAGCACCAAATCCAACACACCTCTGATGTGCTGGGGAGCCTCCCTGGGGCATTCGTCCCCTTGCCCCAGGGGAGGCTCTGGCTGCCCCATGGGCTTGCTCAAATCTGCATCTGCTACTTAGCAGGTGCAGAACTGAGGAAGCCCCGCAACCTGAATAATCGGCGCAGCTTCCCGATGAGGCCTAGGATGCGGCCTGTATCCTGGCCCCACCTCCTCCTCAGGGCTCACACACCTCTTCCCCTCCCAGAACCACCCATTCAGCCCTCATCCCTCCCAGAACCTCCCTCGCGCCAGCTGAAAAATGCTACACAAAATGCTCAGCACACAAAATGCTAAGTGTCGCAGGAGCCTGAGCTCCTGTGTAACATGGCCCCTCCCCTTTGCCTTCAGAGCCATTTGCGGTTCGGAGAGTCAAGCTTCCAAGCCAGCTCTCCGAGCCACAAATGGCTCTGGAGGCGAGGGGGGACGACGACTGCGTTACGCAGAAGCTCAGGCTCCTGCAACACTTAGGGCGCAGTCCTAACCTAATCGTTAGCCAGGATAGTGTAGTACAGTGATGCCAAACCTATGATGTGCCTGTCAACGGGGACACGCCATGGCATTTTGGGTGACATGCCCGCATTCCCCAACACCCAACAACAACTGAGTACTTCTTGGTAATAATTTGATTTTTTTTGTAATTATTTTTAAATGATTTGGTTTTTTAAAATATCATGAATAGCCCCACCCATGATTGGACTGTATTTTTTTAAAAAATAAAGGAATATGTAAATAACTGTTTCTCTTTTGTTGGCGATGGGGAGTGACACGCCAACAGAGTCAAGTCAAGCATTTGTGAAACGGCAAACCCAAAAGGCTCCCCATCACTGGTGTACTGGTTCAGGAGTTGGACTTGGACTTGGAAGATCCAAGGTCCCTGCTCAGCCATGAAACTTCCGGTGGTGCAAAACGTGTGCTTCCCCCAGTGCCAGCACAACAGCGGGCGTGCTGGTGCCCCATGAAGTTGTGCCCCGCCCCTTAAGGGGGCAGGGACCATGGCCTTCAGGCTCGGGCATCGCGACACCCCAGTTTGAAAACCACTGCTATATGCCCTTACCTGGGAGGAAGAACACAGTCGGTGCTCTGAACACCTGAGTAGGTGCTGTGAAGCAACTTGTCTGCTATAGGCAAGCAAGGAGGAAGAAAACTTGCCCAAGGCAGGTTTTTGGCTAAGTAAGGATTTCCCCTCCTTGTGGTTATTAAGCCCAAGACTTTGGATGCTTCTCTATACCAGCCCTCTGCAGAGGGTTCTGGGTACATATGTTCAGAAAAGGAAGGATAGGAGAGAGAGAGAGAGAGAGAGAGAGAGAGAGAGAGAGAGAGAGAGAGAGAGAGAGAGAGA
>JAJKFI010000022.1:2890961-2935689 GCA_029204185.1 Lerista edwardsae | reverse complement strand
TGTGAAAATGGTGGTGATAACAACAACAACAACAACAACAACAACAATGTATCTATCTGTGTGTGCCTTCCACTGGCCGTTGGTTAATGTTTTATATTTTTAATATTTCTAGGTTGTTGGAGAAAAGCGTAATAAAAATCAAATGAATGAACGAAGAAAGAATGAATCATCATTATCAAACAGTATTTAAATACCGGTTCTCAACACAAAGTTCACAAAGTGGTTTACAATAAATAATAATAATAAAGTTAAATGGCTCCCTGTTCCAAAGGGCTCACAAATCTAAAAAATGAATGAACGAACAAACGAATGAATGAATGAATTTATGAATGAATGAATTCATTGGGCATCTCACTGAGAGCACAATCCTAAACTGGAGTTAGGCCGGCATAAGCTATGCCAGCAAAGTTTGGCCAGCACAAGGGCCACCATAAAGTGTTTTTGGACTACTCTCAGAGTCAGGGACGATGTCTCACGCCTGTGTGCTGGCCTCTCTAACTCCAAGAGTGCTCCAAACATACTTGACCGTGTCCCTTGTGTTGGCCAAACTTTGCTGGCTTAGTTTATGCCGGCCTAACTCAGTTTAAGATTGCGCCCTCAGTCTCTTTTGTAAGAGAGAAAGGCAGAATATAAATATGTGCCCTGGTATCCACTGATTTGGAATCCATGGTTTCTGACAGAGAAAGCAGCAACTCAAAAACAGAGGCAGGCAGTTGATGCTGAGAAAGACAGAAACTGAATGGAGAAACTGACAAGAGCTCATGAGCGCAGGAGTATCCTGCTGTATAACTCCATCCAATGCTCAAACTGCATATTGGTAAATAAAGGAAATATTACAGAAAACACTGCAAGCCTCCAGTCTTCTCTCATTCAAAAGGAAAACAGAATTTATTCAGCGTTGCCACTGTGGAAAGTGAAGGATTTTATTTGATCGTATCCCAACCACCCCTGAAATAAACTTTGGTCTAACTGCGGAAGTGAAAGGTTTGGTGAACAGCAGCTAGAATTACAGTCCTAGGACAAAATCAGTTCTAACCACCAAAAAGTGGATTCGACACAACCTATTTTTAATACACACCAATCCTGCACAGACATGTGCCTATGACATCTCACATAGAATCATAGAGTTGGAAGTGACATGCAAGGTCATCTAGTCCATCCTCCTGCCTGTAGCAGGAAATCCTCCTAGAGCATCTCCAGCTCTGCTGGAAGGTCTCCAGTGAGGGAGAATCCAAGACCTCCCTCGGTAATCTGTTCCACTGCCGAATCGCCCTGACCACTAGCAATGTCTTCCTGATATCCAGCCGGAATCCCCGCTCTTGTGGTTTGTATTCATTGGACCTAGTTCTACTCTCAGACGCAGGTGAGAACACGTTTTTTCCCTTGTTCCACATATAGTGATTGAGTGATGAGAATGGGAATAAAAGAAAGAAGAAGAAAAATAGGAATTACCCAATTACCCAGTTGCTACTTCTGGTAAAAGGTAAAGGTTTCCCCATGACCAAATGGGGCGGTGCTCATCTCTGATTCTAAACCGAAAAGCCGGCGTTTTTCCGAGGGCAAGTTTCCGTGGTCATGTGGCTGGCATGACTATACACCGAGGCGCACGGAACACCATTACCTTCCCACCAAAGTGGTCTCTATTTATCTACTTGCATTTTTAGGTGCTTTTGAACGGCTAGGTTGGCAGGAGCTGGGACAAGCAACAGGAGCTCACTCCATTGCGCTGTCTTGAACTGCCAACCTTCCGGTCAGCAAGCTTGCAGCTCAGCAGTTTAGCCCGCTGTGCCACCACGTCCCTTTAGCTACTTCTGGAGCAGACTCCAAAACAGAAGAGGTCGTGCTTTGAGATGGGGTGTGGGACCGACAGGTGGCTGGCTGAACTTCTGTCTTACTTGGAGAGAGTTTCAGTTTGTTGGCCCTCATCCAGTCTGTTCCTGAATTCCGGCACCTGTTCAGCACCTTTGCCGCCCAACCTGAATTTGATGAATGGGAGACAGAGCTAAGTGTCAACAGCATTCGGATGACACCGCGCCCCAAAGTCCCCAAATAACCTTGCCCAGTTCTTTCACAATGATGCAGAGCCTAAGAGGGAAAAAAGGTAGAGCCTTGTGGAATTTGATAGCACAAGTGCCATTGGGCACAGCCAAAGTCTTCAAGCAGAACTTCTGGAACTGGTATCAGGGTGCAGTGATCCCACCTCCCATCCCAAAGGGCTGCTCTGGTTAGATGCTGCAGCTGATGTTGACATGAAGGATGCTCAGGTCCTTAGCAGGGTCACGTGTCCCCATCCGTCTAGCAAAAAGGCATCTAAGGTGGGAACATGATTGAGACATAACAAAATTACGCAGGGGATGGAGAAAGTGTATAGATGGATGTTCTTTTCCCTCTCGCACAATACCAGAACCAGGGGACATCCACTAAAATGGAGTGTCAGGAGAGTTAGAATAGACAAGAGCAAATATTTCATTACCCAGGGTGCAATTAGTCTGTGGAACTCCTTGCCGCAGGCGGGGGCGTATCGGGGCTTAACTGAGCCTCAGGCATGCCACGTCATGATGTCACGATGCTGTCACGCCATGACGTAGGGGAGAGCAGGGAGTGGGTGCGGGTTCTTCAAATTTGCCTGAGTGGTGGCTGCAGAGCCCAGCCAGGCAGCAGGCACCTCCCTGGCTCCCCGAGTCAGGAAGCCGAGGAATGGGGGCATGTGGGCTCTTTCGGCCAAGGCTGGGGCATAATCACCCCAGCTGCAGCTGAGAGGGCACATGCGCTCCAACTGCTTCCCTACTTGCAATTGGAAGCACTTGGATCACATGTGCTGCAAGGCAATGTTGTGCCCCAGAGCAGAGGTAGATCTAAGGGAGGGCAAAGCTCTAAGTTTTGCAAGAAGCCTTATGTTGCAGTGGAAATCACTCCTCTCCTGCACCGTTTTAGCCAATCCTCACAGGGAACAGCAACATCTTGGCGTTGCTTACTGGCTACAGCAGCAAGGGAGAGGCGGGATTGACATGACAGGGTAAGGCTCCTTGCAACACTTAGAGCTCTGCCCTCCCTGTAGATCCGCCTCTGCCCCAGAGTAGATATGCCTCTGGCCACAGGATGCGGTGACGGCATCTGACCTGGATGCCTTTAAAAGGGAATTTGTTGGATTTCTAGAAGAAAGGTCCATCACAAGTTGCAAGCCGCGATGGATAGGTGCAAACTCCTGGTTCTAATCCCATTTGCGTTTCAGGAGCGTCCTTTTATGATGATCCAATGACAGCACTTCCTGCTTGATGTTGTCACTGCCGGCTATGACATCACTTCTGGGTTAATGACATCAGTTCTGGTGGGTCCCGACACGAGTGCTATTCTAAAAAGTGGGTCCTGGTCTAAAAGGTTTGAATGCCACTGTGTTAGAGGGTCCTCCATCCTGCTGTTCACCGACAGCAGGTCTCCCACCTAGTGATTTGAGAATTCCTCCCGGAGCTTGTGGCGATCAATGCTGACTTGGCCTTCAAAAGGATCTGGAGGCCACCCCAAGACTGATGACCGATGGGAGGCCCCACAAACAGAGGCGTTTCTACAGGGATGGCAGAGCTCTAAGTGTTGCAAGGAGCCTTACCCTGTCATGTACATCCTTCCTCTCCCTTGCTGCTGTAGCCAGTAAGCAATGACAAGATGTTGCTGTTCCCTGTGAGGATTGGCTAAAACGGTGCAGGAGAGGAGTGATTTCCACTGCAAGGGAAGGCTTCTTGCAAAACCTAGAGCTTTGCCATCCCTGTAGAAATGCCACTGCCCACAAGCATTTCTGGGTGTCCTGCGGACTATTTTCCCCCACTCAGCCATAAGCCCGCATAGGAGAGACAGAAACATTAGCAGTTCAGAGAATGAAAAAGGAAGACAATGCAAACTCCTGAGCTTGGAGTTTGCCACGCGGGTGCAGCAAATTTCCTGGTGGGCTGGTCTCCTTTGCCGGCACTTGCACAGGGACGCCAGAGCGCACCGCCAGCGAGTGGCAGCTTCATGCATTATTCCGCAGCGCCCCATTCCCTTCCTGCTGTCACACTGATAACACACCGGGGGCAAGGAAGGGAATCCAGGAGGCAGAAGGTGCCTCCCTTGGCCGCTCTGCTCCCTTGGCAGCTGGGAGCGGCTCATGGGGGGGTATTCATTGCCTCCGCGGAATCTCTCTGTTGCCTGTGGGAGGTGGTGCTCTCTGTGGGCCCCAAAGGCGACGGCATTCCCTGGAGGGAGCCTTGCCTTTTCTTGGGGGATTTGTCTCCAAGAAGATCCGTTTGCTTCGCTGTTCGGTAAACTCCCAGCAGCTGCTCGGACAATGGCGATTCACACACAACCCTAAATCCCCAGCTGGCTCCCCGACAGACAATGCCCCCCCGCCCCCTGCCTGCGATCATTGCTAGCTCGCAGAAAAGAGCCCGTTCCCAGCTGAGCATGCCATCGGAGACCGCACAAGTGTTCGGTTCCTTATGGCGACAATGGCCAGCTTGGAAACAGAATGGCAAAGCTGGGTGGAATCTCACCACTTAGGGGGCAAGCCTAATCTGGAGTCCGGCCAGCACAGTGAGGCCAGCCAAGTTTGGCCAGCCCAAGGGACAGCGTCAAGTATGTTTGGACCTCCCTTGGAGTCGGCGAGGCCAGCACACAGACGTGCGCCACCCTTCCTGACTCCGAGAGTGGTCCCAATGCACTTTATGGTGGCCCTTGTGCCGGCCGAACTGTGCTGGCCTAACTCCAGGTTAGGCTTGCACCCTAATTTTTTTACAAAATGCACTCCCTCGGCATGATTGGCAGCATTTATATGGGTGCATAGCTTGCTGGTAGTGACAGAGAAAGAGTTGGATACAATTGTAAAATGTTTTGCATGCTCGGAAGTGCTCCGGGAATGGTTAGGAGCAACAGGCATAATGTCCAGTTGAGAGCGTATGAAATCTTACTTCCGAAGTTGCCATTTGGGGTGACCTGCCTGCACAGCTTTTTCTTGGAGAGCTTTAGAATTTCTAAACCCTAAATATGATGGGTAATATACAAGATAAGGGGATGAAACATATTTTAATACATGTAATTACAGCAGCAAGATTATTGTACGCTCAAAAATGGAAAAGCGAAGAGACCCCAACTAGTAGAAAAAAATATATGAAATTGTAGAAATGGATGTTTTGACTGAAAGGATGTAAGATGGAGATAGAACTAAGGCTCAAGAATGTTGGAAATTGCTTTATGATTGGACTGAAAAGAAAAGATAATTGAAAGATCATAGACTGCAGATCTATTTTGTTTTTAAAAGTTTAAAATTTAGATTGTAGAAACTGTATAACTGAAATGAGGAACAAATGTATTAAGCTTTGTATACATGAATTTTTTTTGATTAGTGTAGGTGATGAAGATTGTATACAAACAGTAACGAAGTGATGATGATATAATAAGCTGCAATCAATGTGTACCTTTTGTGCTAACCATTGTACCCCTTCCCTATTTTTTTCTTCCTTATACCCATATCTGAATAAATAAAATAATTAAAAAAAAAAAGAATTTCTAATTCAAAACCGGAAAGGAAAGTTGGTGCCTGAACTTGAGAAGTGCCTGAATGAAACTGAGCTTCCATTCAGCCCAACTGCGTGATAAAGCGTGCTTTGGAAGGATCTGCAAACTCCTCCCCCTCAAGTCCCCAGCCTGTCGTCTCTTTGAACCTTCTCTGTGCATTGCAAACACTCCACAGCCTTCCAAAGCTGCCAGTCCCTCTGCTATCAATTATTTGCCCTTTCTCTGTTTACCTTCAGGCAGTGAGTAACTATTTTTAAATATTAATTTAGTTGTGTCATGCACAGTTTGTGGCTCAGCCCTGAGATCTGAGGCGGAGGAAGAACCAAACTGCATCTCGGACGGCACTTTGCTGGTGACATGCTCCGAGCATCACTGGCCATGCCAAACAGACAATAGGTCGCTAAGAAAAGCAGGAACACAGCTCAGGCCAGCTCCGTGCAAGCGCCAACTCTCGGGGTGAACAAGATGCCACTTTGCTGCCCAGTAAAAGCAGGAAGATTGACGTGGAAAAATGGCTCCAGCCTGAAAAGTTGCCATCACTTGGGATGAAAAGGCTCTTGTCCTGAAAGGTACCAAGGAAGTGCTAAGATTAAACAGGCCACAGCTTTATTCAAGGAATGTGTCCTGCCATGATAGGGCATCTATGGCAGTGGTTCTCAAACTTTTTAGACCAGGACCCACTTTTTAGAGCAGTGTACGTCTTGGGACCCACCGGAAGTGATATCTTTAACCCAGATGTGATGTCATGGCCGAAGGTGACATCGTCAAGCAGGAAGTGCTGTTATTGTCACATCATAAAATGACACTCCTGAAATGGAAATTGGCATTCTTGGACTGCAGCAATTGTACAGCCATGAAGCATCCTTGACAGAAAGCAGGATTAGAACAGAATATGATGTAAAAGCACTGAATTAAAAACAAATTAAGGAAAAAAACCCCATCACTTGAAAATTCAACACTCACAAAAGGAATATAGCAAGAGTAAGGTCTGCAGCTTCCAAGATGGCTTTTCCCAGCTCTCCGCAACCCACCTGACATCACGTCGGGACCCACCAAGGGGGTCCCGACCCACAGTTTGAATAACACTGAATTACCTTGTCCATTTCAAAAAGGGCTCCCATCTCTGGGCTGGTTTAGACAGCCTTCCTGAAAGTTGCAAGGCCTTTGGCAGACCCCCTAGCACAGTGGTTCTCAAACCTTTCAGCACCAGGGCCCAGGTTTTAGAATGGCACTCATGTCAGGACCTACGGTAAGTTATGTCATTTTAACCAGGAAGTGATGTCATGCTTGGAAATGACATCATCAAGCAGGAAGTGCCGTCACTGTGACAGAAGAAAATGACACTCCCGGAATGCAAATTGGAATTCTTGGACTTAAGCAACTGCACAACCATAAACATCCCCGACAGAAATCAAGATTAGGACAGAATATTATACAAAAGCACTGAACTAAAAACAAATTAAAAAAACCAAAACCAAAACCCTTACTTGAAAATTCAGGCTGTTAACAATCACAAGAGGACTACAGCAAGTGTAAGTCTGCAGCTTCCAATATGACTGTTCCAAGCTTTCCGTGACCCACCTGACATCAGGCCACTACCCACCAAGTGGGTCCCGACCCACAGTTTGGGAAACACTGGGATACATGCTGTTTTCTAAAGAAGTAACACTGGGACGGTTGAGTGGAGTTGCCTCCTCCTCGCTTCCTCCAAGTTACCTCTCTGGGATCTGGCCATGGTGCTGAATCCAGTTGAATTCAGCAAAGGTGGGCCTTTGGGCAGCTAGTTGCTGATGGCTCATTTACTTGAAAGGACATTCCTCGCAGGGTCCTTTGGATGAGTACAACATTTACTGGAAGGCAACATTGCCTGGGTGGCTCAGCCTTTTCTAGAGAAAGGGAAATGAATGCGCAAGACCCACCTCCCTGAGTTTTGCTCTGATGACCCTTCTTGTTCCAGTGAGAGATTGTGTGTGCGTCCGTGTGCCTGTGTGTGTGTATGCAGGTGTGCACTGGTGGGTGCAGGGAGCAGCCAAGAAAAAAGTGACACGACAAAATGGCTGATAAAACTGCAATGGAGCATCTGTCAACATTGATTCTGTGCCTGCGGCTAGAGATGAGAGATTGAAGCACCAGGCTTGTTAAAGTGAGATGCGTTTGATTTCTCCTCTCTGCACCGAGCAGGATTTAGCTGGAGGGAAGTTAGCAATCAGTTAATTGACATTGAATTAACCATGAAATGCAGCATAACTACTTTTCTTCTGAAGTACAATCCAACAATACTTTAACAAGGCTTTTAATTATTGATTATTACTTATAACACACTGAAAAATGTCTCCTCTTTCCCAAGTCCCCTGCCCTTCAAAGATATCAGGTCTGCCCTTTCTTGCAAATTCTCTCAGAGCGCAATCCAAACCTGGAGTTTGGCTGGCATAGCCAGGCCAGCAAAGTTTGGCTGGCCCAAAGGCCACCGTAAACTGCGTTTGGACCACTCTCGGAGTCAGGGAGGATGGCGCCCGTCTGTGTGCTGGCCTCTGACACAAGCATACTTTACAGTAGTGTCTCTTGTGCTGGACCAACTTTGCTGGCCTAACTGTGCTGGCCTACCTCCAGGTTAGGATTGCACCCCCAGAACGCATGGCAAAGAACCTTAGGAGGAATTGTTCCTAGGACAGGAAGGATCTTCCCAAACTGTGCAGCAGCTGTTTTTGATCTGTTTTGACAAGCAGTTTGGGCGTCAATTTGCCAGTGGCATAGCTAAGGGAGGCAGAGGGTACAAGTTACAAGTGCTCAGTTACAAGTGCAATGAGTGGCCACCTCTTTGCACCACCATTTGCATGCCATTTGGCTTGTGCTCTGAAGAGCATGTTCTTCAGCCTGTGGGTCGGGACCCTACTGGGGTTGATAAGCCTCATTTTGGAGGTGACGGCCAACTTTCAAAGCCTGTGCAAGGCAGGGCTCAGATCCTATCCAATAACAGCACTGCCTCTTCTTGCTGCCCTGCAGTTCTAAAGGCCAGCCTTACTTGGCCAGCCTCCCTCACAGGGTTGTTGTGAACACACAAGAGGTAGGGGAAAACTGAGCAGGCAGGGGCAGGGGATGGGCGGTGCTGGGAGCAGATCAGGTCGCAGGAGTGGGGCAGGACTGGTGGTGGGTTCCCCGCCCCATGCTTCCATTTATTTATTTATTTATTTATTTATTTATTTATTTATTTATTTATTTATTGGGGTCGTGGCAAGAAAAGGTTGAAGACCATTGCTGTAAGGTTAGGATTGTGCCCTGATTTGAACCATGCCCTGAATGGCTAAAACAACAACCACACCCAAAGGGTAGGCTCGGTCTGCAAAGGAGCCCCAAAATGAAATTGGGGGTTTCCTTCCCCTTTCCTTCGGCAATCTTTTGTTTTGTTTTTGTTTGCCCAGTTCTCAGTTTGACTATGCAGCAGCAGAGCTTAGTCAATGTGATGCCTTTTATTTGCCATATCTTTTTGTGCAAATGCACAGAAGCCGCACAGAAGCCACACACAAGCCAAGAGGCACTTTTTCAAGTGGTGTCCCTCTTATATTTAGCGGGCGAGGGAGAAATGGTCTCTCTTCCCCCCAGCACAGTGTCTTTTCTAGTGGCTGTTGCTGGTGGAGTTCTGCAATTTTTTAGATTGTGAGCCCTTTTGGGACAAGGAGCCATTGAACTTTGTTTTTGCCTGTAAACCGCTTTGTGAACTTCTTGTTGAAAGGTAAAGGTTTCCCCACAACAGAAAGATCTAGTCATGACAACTGTAGGGGGCGGTGCTCATCTCCGTTTCTAAGCCTGTAGAGCCAGCGTTTGTTCAAGGACAAGCTTCCGTGGTCATGTGGCCGGCATGACTCTACGCCGTAGCACACGGAACGCCATTACCTTCCCATTGAAGTGGTCCCTATTTATCTACTTGCATTTTTAGGTGCCTTCGAACTGCTAGGTTGGCAGGAGCCGGGACAAGCAATGGGAGCTCACTTCGTCGCGCAGTCTTGAGCTCCCAATCAATCAATCAATCAATCAATCAATCAATCAATCAATCAATCAATCAATCAATCAATCAACAGGTACTTATATACCGCTTTTCAACACGGCCTTCCGGTCGGAAAGCCCAGCAGCAGTGGTTTAACCCACTGCGCCACCACGTCCACTCTTGTTGAAAAGCGGTATATAAATACTCTTTGATTGATTAGACTGTGCATTCCAATTTTTTTGGGGGGGGGACACACAGTAGAGAGATAGTGATTTGACCATGGTGACTTGGTGAATGATGGGGGGACTCGAGCCCAGAACCCACAAATACACAGCATGCCCATGCTTTTATCCGTTTGGACCACCCAAATGGCCTCGGTGTCGGTTGCAAGTCATGTAGTTCTTCCATGGGAACTTTCCCTCTCCTCCACTAGTCCTTTTCTGCAGGACTTATTTGGCAGCCAAGTCCAGAACACACACAGGCAAAGGGCTGGGAGCTTCCCAGCATTAGCCCCAAAGCAGCCGCGGTGCCTTTGATGGAGTCACCGACTCTAAGGCGGAGAGGGAGAGTCCAGTCACACCCAGCTCCGTCTTCCCTGCCAGCAGGTGCGAGATACAACTCAATTGCCCGCTGGTGAGATTCCAGATGGCCCAAATTTGGCTGCCACCCTTAGCAACCTCTCTCAGGCCTGCGAGCTCTGCAGTTGCTTCTCAGCAGCAGGAACAGCTGGCTCTGCTGCCGCATCCAGCTGGGAAGCCTTGCAAGAAGAGAACTACGATACAGCAAGTGGCAACGTGGCTTCTGGGCAGGGCCGGCTTTAAGCCCATGTGACCAATGTCGTCGCATCGGGCCCCGCGCTTCAGGGGCCCCCGCACTAGCAGGGTGAGCAGATTGCTTGTGGCTGCAGCTGGGATCTCTGTGGGCTGTAAGTCAGTGGGGCGAGCAGAGCAGCTTGACTCTCCCACCTGCCTCTGCCTCTGAACAGCCCCAGATGGGCCACCTGGAAGCAGTTGGTGGCAGAGGCGGATCTAAGGGGGGGCAAATCTGTACGTTTTGCAAGAAGCCTTACCCTGTCATGTAAATCCCTCCTCTCCCTTGCTGCTGTAGCCAGTAAGCAACGCCAAGACGTTGCTGTTCCCTGTGAGGATTGGCTAGAACAGTGCAAGAGAGGAGTGATTTCCACTGCAAGGTAAGGCTTCTTGCAAAACTTAGAGCTTTGCCCCCCCTTAGATCCGCCTCTGGTTGGCAGTGATGTGATGCTATCCCCACCAACTACTTCCGCATGCCAGGCTTTGCACATGGCATGAACAGCGCTCTTCTTGGTGAGTGGGGGGGGCGCAGGGAGGGTTGGGGCCCCCGCAGGAATGCCCCACACTGGGCCCTACCGCTGCTAGAGCCAGCCCTGCTTCTGGGCATTGCCTGCTCCTTGCTGCCCTCTGTGCTGAGTGCGGGAGGTTGGATGAGGAGGAGGAAGGCCGGCATGTGAATAGGCCTGAAGCCCTGAGTTGGGTTGGGTTGGTCTGCTGGGGGAGGTCCTTGACCTGTCACGACAAGGCAACGGGGAACTGTGGCTCTTCTCAGTCATGGGGAAAGTGCAGTGAAAGCCACTTTTGTGGTGCTTAATCCTAGGTAGGAAGAGGACAAGACAGCCTTCCCCTCAGTGGCGGAGAGGGCAATCCTACCTTGTGCTGGAGCAGGTAGCAATCCTACCTTGTATCCAGCCCAAGCTGGGAGCTCTCAGGAACCTCCCCGGAGCAAGGGCACCTCCGCGCCTGTGCCCCAGGGGCGGCTCCAGCCTCCCCTATGTGCTCCTCAGATCTGTGCCTGGCTGAGGACACTGTGCAACCCAAATCTGGGCCATGTGACCTAGGGATGGAGGCTTGGATGTGGCCTAATAGCTGCATCCCAGTTCCGCCCCTTCTCCCTGGGCCAGCACACCTCCCGGCCCGCACACTCCCGCCCAGTTCCGCCCTCCCTCCTGCCCAAAACCGCTCTTGCGCCAGCTGAGTTTGGCTGCACATGTGTCTGGGGCGGCCACAGGTTGGAGCTGCTGCTAGCGGCCCAAGGCTACTAGCATCGGTCAGCGCTGGTGCCATTGGGCAGACAGAAGTGGCTAGTGTCGGCCCAAGGGCCCCTTCAGGACTGCGCCCTCAAAGATTGTGATTGGTCTGACATTGGGCATCAATTTCCCTTCCTTGCCTCACCTCCTGCCACACCAGACTCTCCAGCCTTCCCAATAAGGTACTGAATGTCAGATAACATTTACATAAGAACATAAGAAGAGCCCCGCTGGATCAGGCCAAAGGGCGATCGAGTCCAGCTTCTTGGATCTCACAGTGGCCTACCAAATGCCTCAGGGAGCACACAAGGCAACAAGATGCCTGCATCCTGTTGGAACTCCCTTGCACACGGCACTCTGAAGTAGCCTACTATTAATGTAAGGAGGTTGCCCAACCCATCATGGCCTATAGCCCACGATGGACTTTTCCTCCAGAAATCTGTCCAGTCCCCTTTTAAAGGCATTTGTACAGTACTTTTGAGTATACAAAGTACGTCACGTGTGCCTGACAGCCACCTTGAAAGGCACATATTATTATTATTATCACCCCCATATTGCAGATGGAGAAGACCGAGGACAAGGGCATGGTTTGCTGAAAGCAGTGGTGAGAGTCAAACTGGGGAAGTTCCATAGCAGGGACTGTGAGAGATGCCTGAGCAGAGGAAGGGCATTTCTCTCGCACTCGTGTTCCAAACGATGGGAGTTGATTCCCTTCCCCACTTTCTGAAAGGTGTACATTTAAAAAATCTGCAGGTCCAGGATCAGAACGGGGCTGGAACCAAAGCACTCGGCGGAGTCCTGGGCAGAAGATTTAGCCGAGAGGGTTAATGCCTCCGTTTGCCCGAAGATAACACCTGAAGATCTCAAGGTCGTGAGCTCGGGACTGCCGGAAGTCTCTGCGAGCAGCAGACCTTGGAAACTGCGGCTGATTAAAAGCTGAGTTTCAGCTGCCTCGTGGGAGGAGGAGTGTGCTGAAATCAGCTGCATCTCTGGTGGCAGCAGGGAAGCCTCATCAGCCAGCAGACGACAGACGGGTAGCTAAAGAAAGAAGGCTAAATCCAGAAAGAAAGATCTGTAGGAGTGTTGTTCTTGGAAGATAGAACATTCTGTAAATTGTAAAAACCTTCGGGTTTGTGAGAAAGTCTGCCTATGTAAACCGCCTTGAGTTCAATCATTAGAGAAATCTAGTGATATTAAGAAAGGTGGTATATAAATAAATGTATTATTATTATTATTATTATTATTATTATTATTATTGTCACAGCAGGGAAGGTGCGACTCTGGCTGGACCACAACTTCAAGGTTCACACGCCTTTCTGTTGTCTCCCGGGACCTGTGGAGAGAGGCCGGCTCGTTTGCCAGTTGAGACGGGCTCTGCTGCTGGTGTTCCAGGCAGCCCAGCGCCCTCCAGCCCACCCCTGCTCAATCTGGACGGGTCTGGGCTGGATCTGGAATGTGCTTGAAGCAAGGGAGCTGTTTGCCAAGCGCCTCCCACCCTCCTGGCAACAGAGGACTGGGGAAGACACAGCTGAGTTCGGCTGAATTCCTCCTGACTTTGGGACCCCCGCACAGCTTGGCTGTGTTTGATGCCTGCAGTTTTCCCAGAGCAACCCCCCCCCTCTTCCCTGTGCCCCAGTGACCTTCGTCCATTGTGAGTCCTACAGAACACGAGGGAGAGCTGCGTCAGAGGCAGGCTTTGCTCATGCAGGCTCCGTTCTCCATCGCTGCAGCTCAGCCTCGCACCCAGGAGCATCCCTGTAGGGAGGGCGGAACACTAAGGGCGCAATCCTCACCTGGAATTAGGCCTGCACAGTTAAGCCAGCCAAGTTTGGCCAGCATCAGGACCACCATCAAGTGTGTTTGGACCACTCTCGGAGTCAGAGAGGCCAGGGCACAGATTGTTCACCATCCTCCCTGACTCTGAGAGTGGTCCCTTACGGTGGCCAAATTTTGCTGGCCAGACTGTGCTGGCCTAATTCCAGGTTAGGATTGCGCCCTAGATTTTGCAAGGAACCTTACCTGGCCATGCAAATCGTTCCCCACCCCTCTCCATTGTAGCCAATCCTCACAGGGAAAGCCAATTGTAGCCAATCCTTGGCACCCCATTTCCTGGCCAGGTTTCCAGACTTCATCCCTCCTGCAAAAGCTCAGAGAATGGATGTCAGCTTCTGTCACTCACAGCCCAATTTTTAACTCATGCCTTTTGCCATAAACAGGCCACTGGGCCCCCAAGTGATGACCCAACCTGACCGGGACCCATGTTTTAGAATGTTACTCGAGTGGGGACCCACCAGAAGCAGAGGCAGATCTAAGGGAGGGCAAATCTCTAAGTTTTGCAGGAAGCCTTACCTTGCAGTGGAAATCACTCCTCTCCTGCACTGTTCTAGCCAATCCTCACAGGGAAAAGCAACATCTTGGCGTTGCTTACTGGCTACAGCAGCAAGGGAGAGGAGGGATTTACATGACAGGGTCAGGCTTCTTGCAACACTTAGAGCTTTGCCCTCCCTCTGACCAGAAGTGATGTTATTAACCTGGAAATGATGTCATAGCCAGAAGTGCCGTCATCAAGCAGAAAGTGCTGTCAGTGTGATGTAATCAAAGGACACTCCTAGAATGCAAACTGGCCCTCTTGGACTGAAGCAAATGCACAACCAGGAAACATCTTTGGCAGAATGCAGGATGAGGACAAAACACGGTGTCAAAGCGCTGAACTGAAAACAAAATTTGAAAAACCCTCACTTGAAAAATTCAAACTTGTGAACACGCACAAAAGGAATACAACAAGAGTCAGGCCTGCAGCTTCCAAGGTGGTTGCTTCCAGCTTTCTGCGACTCACCTGACATCAGGTTGCGACCCGCCAGGTGGGTCCCGACCCACAGTTTGAATAGCACTGCCTTAGATCACCAGGCCTGCTCTCCCAGCTGTTCCCCTGCAGACATAGATAACTTCAGGAGTTATCACCGCTCAGTGCTGGTTAGTGAGATATACGAGCAGAAGCCATATTGAGCCTTGAGTAACTGGCAGAAGCAGTTCTGGGTTCAAATCCTGGGGGCCCTTGTGTGGCCAGCCTTCTGGGAGCCTAACCCAACTCAGCGACACAGAAGGCTCAGCCTCTTGGAAAAGACCAGCCACTTCCCTTCTCCCCCCACCACCACATGCCCCCGCCACATCGATGCTCCGCCACATCAATCAACGAATGAAATCGTAAACCCAGATAGAGTGCCCTTCCCCAATGCCACCCTCTTTCTTTTCCCAACTCACGTCAAGGCACGGCTCATTTTTTTTTCTTCCTCTGTCGCACTTAACTCTACCCACATGGCAAGATTAATACCCAGGTGGTTGGTTTTTTTTTTCCCCTCCCCGTGCAACAACATAATGTAAATGATAAATTATTTAAAACACCCGTGCATCTTTAGGTTGAGAAAGCGCACATCCCCCCCACCCTCCCCCCTCTCCCACAAACACTCCAGCCAGTTTGTCTCTTTTCTCGTGTTTCAGTCCTGCATGGCGTGTTGCCCCAAGAAGGACAGTGGTGTGTGTGTGTGTGTGTGAAGAAAATGCCCCCCCAAATGCCCTCCCCCTGTGGGCTCTGCCTTTGGTGCATGCCTCCCGCTCCTCTGCAGCCCAAGTAACCATCATGGTTGAGCACGTTGCCGTTCATTAATAAAGAACCTTATTTATCTCCCCAATCAGACATGAGTCCTGCACCACAACAGCGGTAATTAAATTAAATATTGATGGGTGCCGGTCGGATGCGCCGGCCAGGTAACGGGTTTGCCACCTTCAATTAGCATCTTCCCCAAGTGGCCCCGTTGGGGCAGCTCGTTAAACCTCCAAATGGCACGGCTAATGGGAAGGGGGGGCAGCCAGCCCTTGGCAGCCCATCCGCAAACTCTGGTGGGGAGGGAGAGCTCAGGCATGTCGAGCTGCAACCTCTTCCCCTTTCTGGGGCGAGGGGGGTCGAACAGCATGCATGTGGTGGACACAGGGTACAATCCTCACCTGGAGTGAGGCCGGCACAGTTAGGCCAGCAAGGTTTGACCGGCACAAGGGACACCGTCGAGTGTTTAGACCACTCTCGGAGTCAGAGAGGCCCGCACACGGACGTGCGCCATCCTCCCTGACTCTGACAGCGGTCCACATGTGCTTTACGGTGACTCTTGTGCCGGCCAAACTTTGGTGGCCTGACTTCAGGTTAGGATTGCATTCTGAGTCTCACATTGGGGCCAGCCCTGTGCTTTCAGCTTCCAGGTCACACGCTGAATGGTTTTTGTCAAATGTAAACGCTTCCTCTTGGCCGACACAAAACTCCTGTGGCCTGCTCAGT
This sequence comes from Lerista edwardsae, assembly GCA_029204185.1. NCBI lineage: Eukaryota > Metazoa > Chordata > Lepidosauria > Squamata > Scincidae > Lerista > Lerista edwardsae. The sequence goes on along the minus strand of JAJKFI010000022.1, from coordinate 2,919,777 downwards.
GGCCAGCCCAATTCAGGGCTACAGTCCTATACATTGTTTAGCAGGGCCGGTTTTAAGCCGATGTGACCAGTGTTGTCACATCGGGCCCCGCGCTTCAGGGGGCCCCGCATCAGCAGGGTGAGTCTATTGCCTGTGGCTGCAGCTGGGATCTCCATGGGCTGTGAGTCAGTGGGGCGAGCAGAGCAGCTTGACCTTGGTCTCTCCCACCTGCCTCTGAACGGCACAAGATGGGCCACCTGGAAGCAGTTGGCGGTGATGTGATGATATCACCATCAACTACTTCTGCATGACATGCTTTGCATGTGGCATGAACAGAGCTCTTCCTGGTGACTGGGGGCCCCGCAGGGAGGGTTAGGGCCCCCGCAGGAATGCCCCCCATTGGGCCCCGCCGCTGCTAGAGCTGGCCCTGTTGTATAGGGCAGCGGGTTTCTCACAAGGTTTCTCACAGCTCCCCTGGCTGGTTTCTATGGCGCCCTCTGGAGCCAGTTTGGGAACCGCTGCCCAAACTAGAAGATGCGCCAGTCACGCTCCAATGCCCCATCAGGGTTTGCCAGCTCCGTCTCCATGCTCTTTCTTTTCCGGACACTTGTTACCCATCACAGCTGTGCCCAGAGCACCTTGGCTCAGGGAAACCAGGAATGCCACGGGGAGGGGGGGGGAGGGTAGTGGAACCTTCCGAATTTCATGCCTGAAAACAGCCCATCCCGCAAGCCAGTGAATTTCAAAGACATGCCGGAGCAGCCCAAATTGCTGCTATCCCTGGATCTGCAGAGCTTTTATAAATGGCTCGCATTACAACGCACTACAAAGCCGCGATTTCCATAATGTCTGTCTAATGTATGGAGCGTTTTACATAGAGCAGAGCCCGTTTCATCTCCAAAATGCTTTCTAATTAATTCAATTCATTAATACCGCTTGTCATGGCTAAACTCGGGAGACCTAGCAAAAACTTTGCTTCAGCAGTTGTCAACACATTTCATTCAAACATATGTTTTTGAATCCTTTTGGAGCACATCACCGTGCTTCATAAGCAGAGAGTGCACTACTTAGCGGTATTAAACTGGGAAGACCGAGCCTTGTGGGGCCCCAATAAAGCTGCCTCTGAAAGCTGGATGGGGGGAACCAAATTAGAGAGACCTCTATTCCCTTCTGCAGTCCACCCCCAGTCTACCCACAACCTCTCCTTCCCATCCACAAGACCTTCTTACCTGCTCAAGGCAAGCCACACAAGGATAGTGGGGCACCCTATTTGAGTGGTGTGTTTGGTCATCAGTAGGGATGATTTTTTCGGCGATCAACACAGAATGCTAAATAACGAGAATTTCTACTGAAAACGCAACAAAATACAATTTAGGTCAAAACGTGAAATAATACCGCTTTTGCTTATTTTTGACGGAGTTTGACACACATTTCCATCCATTTCACAAAAAAAAATAACACCCCTTTTGTTTCTTTTTGACACCGTTTTGAGGAATCCGCAAAGAGCTTTCAGGAAGGGATCAGGAGGAGGGGTGGCAGAAACAGGAGGAAGCTTGCTTAAACTTGCAGAAACACGCATGTTCATAGTTCACAGTACATGCTGAGGCGACTTGAATGGAATGTGGAAGTAGTAAGTAGTAGTTTCCTGACACTCCAAGCAGCAATCAGAGTGCAGCTTGGGAATTTTTGAGCAGGTTATTTCAGGCTGGTGTGTGTGTGTGTCTGTGTGCGCGCCAGTAATTGCTTGCCTTTGTAGGGCCATTCACCCTTATTTATTGCGCAGTTCGTATAATTTGCAATAAAAATTTGGATAAAAACACATAACACTGCAATTTGCTATTTTAATCAAGAAACTTTGGAAAAAATATCGCCAAAAGCCCCCACCTCCCGTCATCAGGCAAAATTATGTTCTCTTACTTTTCCTCCTCCTCCTCCTGCTGTTCTCACAGTCTTCTGGTAACATCTGCTGAATCTGCTTGTGCAAATGCTCTGGTTTTAGGGCACAAATGAAGGCATGCGTAGGGTCAAACATTACCGTCAGCTAAATGCACAGACATGGCCTGCTGTTTCTCTTTTTTAAAGTAGCATGCTGGGGAAGGAGGGGGTGTTTTTAAGCACATCGTGGGGGAGTAAGGGAGCTCTCTCTAGCACAGGGGTTCTCTTTTTTGCACCAGTACCCCCTTTTTAGGTATGACAACCTGTCGAAAACTCCCTAAGACCTAGGGCTGGAAGTGATGTCATTAAACAGGAAGTGAAGTCATTAAACAGGAAGTGAAGTCATTGTTTTTAATAACTCATACTTTTTGAAAAGTGAAAGAACTCCACATCCTTTGCAGAATGTTCTGAATGCTTTGTATCGGTTTGAGTTTTGAGTTCAGCAATCGATTCGGCACTGAGAACAACGTTGCACAGGGTGGATTGTGGCTTCTCTACATCATTGTTGATCAAGATGGTAAAGCCAAATTTTAGATAGTCTTCAGAGTTTTTACATTCCTCTTCCCCATGTGCCAAGACTCACCTAGGCATGCAAGTGGAAGGCATGACATGCCTGCTTGGAAAGAGACCGGGGAGAGACCTAGGCCAATATTACATGTGTGTGTGTGTGTGTGTGTATGTGTGTGTGTGTGTGTGCGTGCGTGCGTGCGTGCGTGCATACACACACACACACACACACACACACACACACACACACGGTATACAGTACATACTGTAGAAATCAGGACAGCTGATATGCAATCCCCACCGAGGATCACAGATTTCTTTTTTTAAATCAAAATTGCGAAGTACAAGAGTTCTACCCACCATTATCCTTCTGTTTTCTGAAATTATTACTATTATGGGATGGCGCATGCATCCAATCAGACTTTGAAAGGGGAGATGAACAGTAGCATCACTTTCCCTCCAGAGCATGACTCTCTCTCTCTCTCCCTCCTCCCCCCAGTCTGTTATGGGTCTCTCCCACCACCCCGCCTATTGTGCCATTGTTGGAAAGAGCATAGAAGAGGCTTTGCACAAAGCCGCAACTGGCCATGTCGAAAGGGCGCTGTCTGTATTAAATGCAGTGCTAGACACCAGTCACCCCTTCTGGTCCAGCTTGTGCATTTTTAGAGTCTTATGGCAGCCAAAAGCTATAGCTAGGAGTGGGGTTTTTGGTGATATTTTTTCCAAAATTTCTTGATTAAAATAGCAAATTGCGGCATTATGTGTTTTTATCCAAATTTTTATTGCAAATTATATGAACAGCACAATAAATAAGGGTGAATGGCCGTACAAAGGCAAGCAATTACTGGCCCACGCACCTCAGCCTGAAATAACCTGCTCAAAAATTCCCAAGCTGCACTCTGGTTGCTGTTTGGAGTGTCAAGAAACTGCTGCTTGCTACTTCCACATTCCATTCCAGTCACCCCAGCATGCCCTGTAAACTATGAACATGTGTGTTCATGCACATTTAAGCAAGCTTCCTCCTGTTTCCGCCACTCTTCCTCCTGATCCCTTCCTGAAAACTATTTGCGGATTCCTCAAAACTGTGTCAAAAAAGAAACAAAAGGGGTGCTATTTTTGTGAAATGGATGGAAATGTGTGTCAAACTGTGTCAAAAATAAGCAAAAGCAGTAAAGATGGTAAAAAGGGGAGAAGTTCTTTCAAGAAGTGTGATTTATGAAAACAGTGACTTCGCTTCCTGCTTAATGACATCACTTCCGACCCTTGGTCTTAAGGGAGGTCCCAACAGGTTGCTGTACTTAAAGAGGGGGTCCTGGTGCAAAAAAGGTTGGGAGCCACTGCTCTAGGAGGATTTCCTGCTACAGTCAGAGGTTGGACTAGATGACCTTTAAGGCACCTTCCATCTCTGTGATTCTATAAATGTCCAATTCGTGCAGGAAAGGAATATAGATTAAAAAAAAGCTAACCAGAATCTCTGTTTTCAGGCAGTATTTCTGATTGCCAGATGCTTGGGATCAACAGGAGACAGCTAGCACAACGATGCTCTGCTTGTGAGCTTTCCAGGGTCTTCAGCTGCCACTGCTGGAGCAAACGGGCCATCACTCTGACCCAGGAAGGCAGATCTTGTGTTCTGATGCATTTCTGAGCGGTGGCTCTTACGATATATACCCCTGCTTGGTTGTGAGAAAACAAACACAGAAGCTATCGCATGACCCACCCTTGGCAGCTAAATACACGCCCAGTTGAATGCATCAATGTGGATCCAAGAGACCACAGCCCTGCAGAGGACAAAAGACACAAAGTGGGCAACCCCACCACTTACATGCTGCTCACAGAGAGAGCGTGTCAGAGGCAAAGCCATCATTTCTGCCTCTTTTCCTTCTTCACGGCCAACTACAAAGAGGGTCTGGAGACTCTGCGATAACCTCACGTTGTCATCACAAAGTTAAAAACCCCAGCAGCAGCGTGATCGACATTGCTGTGTATTTTTTCTCACCATTTGCTTCTGTTCTTTGGAGCAAGCCCCATTTTCCAAGTCGATGCCAAACAACCCCCCACAAAAAACACAACCCCCTTCTTTCCTCCCCCCCATGAGAATCTTGGTTTAAACCTTCCCTGAAAGTACTCAAATTTCTCTATTTATCCGTCCAGGACAGGCTTCAAAGCATCGCTCTGTTAAAAAGTGGATATGAATTATAGAAGGACATGTAGGAGAGGGGGGACAAAGGAATATTCTATGTGTAAATAAGCAGTGGGGAAGTCATACAAAAAGCTGGGAACTACTGTTACCTCTGAACAGGCGAATTCTCCAATGACATCCAGCCTTACAACACAACACTGCATGCCACGATCGCTAACCTTTTGTCCGTCAAAAGAATTTTTTTGATAAGCCAGTGAGTGACTCTCTAAAGAGGGGAGGGGGGGAAATATATGTCTCTTTTTAGTTCTAGATAATTGTCCTTAGAAAAGAAAACAACAAACCTTTAATTACAACTTGCATGAAGAAAGCGTGATTTGTGCCCTCTGCCGAAATGCTGAGGAGTCGGATGTAAAATATTTGTAATATTTAGGGAACCCAGAGTTTTACATAAAAGTAAACAGCATTGCCTGAAGGCACAATTTCCAGCAACACAATAAAATGTGCAGTGAATTTATGGCGGCCATCCATTAGCTCTTACCAAGGCAACGTCGCCCATATCTGTCGTCCATCATTATAATAGAGGGTTAATGCACTGAATTTACATAAAAAAGTCATATTGTCGGCATGAATTATTTACACTCTCAGCTGTTTTTACAGCTTGGTTTCAAGCTGGATTCTGGGAGAGATTCTGCCAGTAAATTACTCTGTGGAGACCTGGAAGTATAGCGGCAAACGGAGCCAGCAATGAAAGAAAAGAAAGTGGGAAGGCCCCCAAATGCGTTGTGTTTGTAGCAGAAGCTTGGGAGGAAAAGGAAAGAACATTCCCAAGGAGATGTCCGGCTGAGTAGGAGGACAAGCCCTGACAGAGTGGGGAAACGGCCCACCACCAGGGCAAATCTGCCTACCTGGTCCTCTTGTCTTAACCCCATCCTGATCTTCCAGACTGAGCCGCTGGGAAGAGTCCAAACAATAAGAAATAGTCGCATTTGCCACCAGTGGCATTTCTACAGGGAGGGCAAAGCTCTAAGTTTTGCAAGAAGCCTCACCTTGCAGTGGAAATCACTCCTCTCCTGCACCGTTTTAGCCAATCCTCACAGGGAACAGCAACATCTTGGCGTTGCTTACTGGCTACAGCAGCAAGGGAGAGGCAGGATTTACATGACTGGGTAAGGCTCCTTGCAAAACTTAGAGCTCTGCCCTCCCTGTAGAGACGCTTCTGTTTGCCACACTGAGCGTGCAATCCTAACCTGGAGTGAAGTTGGCACAGTGAGGCCAGCAACGCTTGGTCGGCACAAGGGACACCGTAATGTATGTTTGAACCATGCTCAGAGTCAGAGAGGCCAGCACACGGATGTGCGCCATCCTTCCTGACTCCGAGAGCGGTCCAAACGTGCTTTACGGTGGCCCTTGTGCCAGCCAAACTTTGCTGCCAGCCTAACTCAAGATTAAGATTGCATCTTGAGGCATAATGGGACATAAATTATTCCCCGATGCACATCCTCATGGAACTGGGTGGACAAGATACTAGGAGTTACATCCAGTGAGTTATGATGCTGTAGTTGTGGTTCGGGAGTTGGACATAAAAACTGGAAGATCCACGTTCAGATTCTTGGGCCAGACCAGTATGTGCAGTTCCTATTAGCCAAGCTGGGCAGCAGTTGAGACTTTCCTCAATGAAACGCATGTCCCATCGGTGGAAGGTTCCGGTAAGATGAGGCCGTCAGTCCCCCAAGTCTCCCTGCCTTTCTTGTGCCACAAAGGAACCTGAAATGTGGCCCTGTTCATTTTATTTATTTATTTATTTGGAGAATTTATACCCCGCCTTTCCCATGCCGAAGCAAATGCCCAAGGCGGCTTCCATGAGCAGGCTAGTCTAAACCACCATTTTTTCAATGGGTTTTTTACAAGTATACAGTATTCTTGTGATCTGCCAATCCTCAGGCCCAGATATCACCTTCACAGTGTGGTTCTCTCCTTTGGCTGCCTGCCATCAAGCCTCAGCAGGCAATCGCAGGTCAAGCCTGGACAGGTCCTCAAGGTTGTATTCCCTTCTTTGCCAGCTGGCCTTCGTACACACTCCCCCGCAACTCTCACTTGCGGTGAGTAATCAGCTCCACAGCAGCTCCATTCTGCCACCACAGGTACTGCAGCTTGTCCCAGCCTGGCATCTGTCTCCCATCCCAAAACAAGCCACAGATTTTCCTGCTTAGCTTCAGCAGCTCAAGCATCAGTCCACACCTCCTGCCCAGCCTGCTCCTCTTCCCTGTTCAGCCTGCTGCTACACCAGGAGAAGACAGTGGGCAGAGAACGGGGCTCCCTGCAGCTCTCCCAGCTCCCGATGGCTTTGTGAAGCCTGGCAGGGTCAGCACTGAAGCTTCCGGAAGCCTGCAAGGGAATGCTTCTGGAGAAGCCGATTGACCGTATGCCCTTGGCACACGGTCAGCAGCTGTGGAGAATGAGGGGCTTCTGGGGGATGGACATGAGGAAATGCCGGAGATGAGACAAGCAATTGGCCTTTGCACTGCCGGAAAATGTGCATGCAGCAGAAGCTTCTCCGTATGAACGAATGCGAAAGAAAACAATGAAGTAATGATTGTAACAGCAAGGAGAAACAAGCACAGGAATAGCTCTGCCATTTCGGATGCAGACACCAAGCCGTTCTGAGGATGTCATGACAGCTATTGGAGGCCCTTTCGCTTGCAGTGAGATCTGGAGGATATTTAGGGCGCAATCCTAACCCACTTTCCAGCCCTGACCTAGCTGTGCCAATGGGGCATGTGCTGCATCCTGCAGTGGAGCAGTAGTCACGGACACCTCGCACCTCATCAAGGTAAAGGAATGTTGGGTCCCTCACCTTGGAGCTGCATGGCTCTTCCCCTGGTGCTTTGAAGTTGGTTAGGATTGCGCCTTTAAAGTTACGCACACGAGCAGGTGAGGTTCAGTGTTGCTTTTCCACTTTTAAACTGCAGCAAGAGATGTGGGCGCATGCATGTGTGCATGGGGTCAGCAGCAACAGCAAATAGGGGCAGCAGCCTCAGGGGAGCTGCTTTAGGTGCCATGTTCCACTGGGCCACAACTTGGGGTCTTCTGATCCACAGGAAGGAAGGAATCTTGCAAACTGCAGGAGCTGAGCTCTTGGCAGGGCACTTAGCCGCTCTCAGATTTCTGAATAGCCTCATGCCTTGAGGCAAAGACTGGGGTCTTCTGATGGGTTTGGGCCCTCGGCTGGTGCCTCAACAGGCTGACCCTTGAGAACACAATACCAGAACCAGGGGACACCCACTGAAATTGAGCGTTGGGAGAGTGAGAACAGATAAAAGGAAATACTTTTTTTACCCAGTTTTTTAGAATGACAGTCGGTCTAGGACCTACCAGAAGGGATTAAGCTGTGGAACTCCTTTCCAAAGGAGGTGACGATGGCATCTGGCCTAGATGCTTTTAAAAGGATACTGGACAGATTTCTGGAGAAAAGGTCCATCGCAGGCTACAGGCCATGATGGTTAGTGCAACCTCCTTACTTTCGAGGTAGGCTACCTCAGAGTGCCAGATGCAGGGGAGTGGCAATGAGATGCACGTGTCTTGTGTATTCCCTGAGGCATCTGGTGGGTCGCTGCGAGATGCAGGAACATAAGAACATAAGAGCCCTGCTGGATCAAGCCAAGGCCCATCTAGTCCAGCTTCCTGGATCTCACAGTGGCCCACCAGGTGCCTAAGGGAGTTTAGTAGATAACAAGATGCCTGCATCCTGTTGCCACTCCCTTGCACCTGGCATTCTGAAGTAGCCTACTATTAATGTAAGGAGGTTGTACCACCCATCATGGCCTATTGCCCATGATGGACTTTTCCTCCAGAAATCTGTCCAGTCCCCTTTTAAAGGCATCTAGGCCAGATGCCATCACCACCTCCTGTGGCAAGGAGTTCCATAGTTCCATCTAGGAAGCTGGACTAGATGGGCCTTTGGCCTGATCCAGTGGGGCTCTTATGTTCTTACCACTCCACAAGGATCTATGTTGCCAGATCAGCTACTCTCTCTCTCTCTCTCTCTCTCTCTCTCTCTCTCTCTCTCTCTCTCTCTCTCTCTCTCACACACACACACACACACACACACACACACACACAGAGCCCCCACTGCAAATGTGTCCTTGCTCATTGAGCAAGTCCCCCCCAGGAACTGGCAATTGAATTGGAGCGAGCTGGAGGCTGGGGAATTTCCTCGCCCGAAGGAGACTCGGCTCTTCCTTGTTCTGCGGACAAAGAATGTGTTGGAAGCATCCGAGTCAACAGGGGGAAAGCAAAGCAGAGCGAGGGCTGCAGCGATTACTCAACATGGCCCTCCAAACGCATTATAATGCACTATCGGCTGCACGGCGGAAATTATTCCCCTTTGAAATGGTATTCACACCGCTTCAGAGGCATACATCGCAAAATAATCATAACAAGTAACCGAGGTTTCCTGGGGGGGATTAGACCTTGGTGTGATTTAATCCTTAAATTTGTTTTGTTTTCTTTCCCAAGAGAAGGGGGATTTTGGCTATAAAGCATTTCTTCCCCGAAATATCTGGCTCGCTGCGCGTGTTTTTTTTGCATCTGCACTTCCACCTGCAGCCAGGCATGCGGGGGTGGTGGTATTGGAGGGCTGCAACCTGCTCAGAGCTGCAGCCAGCGCTGCATGCACGCAGATGCCGGCCCCCGCCAGCCCCTCCCTCTAGACACGGAGACTTTTGAGGCATGGTTGAGTGGGGTGGAGGGTCATGTCGCCTTGCAGGAGGTCAGAGACAAGGGGGCTGCTGAGCTCTCAGAAGTGGTGCTGAAGAGAGAATTTTGGCAGGTGCCACTTGACGTGTGGGAATGAGACGAGCATCACCTGCTAAGATGTTCTTTTCTGTGCAACTGTGAAAGGCACTGGGGGGTTGCGCTCCTCTTGGGTCTCTGGCTGAGCATCCAAGCAGATGTCATCACACCCCATAGCAGTTCCCAGCCGGAGGCCTTGCCCTAGATCTGGCTTCAATCAAAAGCCATGGGGAGCGGGGCTTAGAAATGGGATAACTCAGCAGTTCTCAAACTGTGGATTGGGACCCGACTGTGGATAGAATCCCTCCAGTGGAAACTCAAGTGATGGAAAGATCTGATAATTAATTGCCTCAAGGCATGAGGCTATTCAGAAATCTGAGAGCTGCTAAGTGCCCTGCCAAGAGCTCGGCTCCTGCAGTTTGCAAGATTCCTTCTAATTCCCCTGCGAACAGCTGAGCTCCTGCAGTTTGCAAGCTTGTATTACTATCAGGAGATCAACATTTGAGTGTCCTTTTTCTGATGTGTTCCCCCCCCCCAAGTCTGTCAATTACAGGTAGTGAAGGCAAGTGAAGGCTGGGTCATATCCCTAAGCCCCTCAAGCTTTGAGGCTATTCACGGTGGTGTTATCTTACCAGTACGCTGGGTGGGATATCCAGGTGATTGGCAGCCCGCCCGTCGCGTACTGCAGCGTTACGCCGTTTGCGTAACCAATTATGTTGCTTGTGTACATTACGCAAACGGCGTAACGCTGCGGTACACGACGGGCGGGCTGCCAATCACCTGGATATCCCGCCCAGCGTACCGGTAGGATAACACCACTGGCTATTCGTTAGGGCTGCCTCATTATAAGAAATTGATTGGGGTTTTTTTGCATGCAAACAATACAACACAATACGACAGAGAGAGAGAGAGAGAGAGAGAGAGAGAAAGAGAGAGAGAGAGAGAGAGAGAGAGGGAGGGAGGGAGGGAGGGAGGGAGAGGGAGAGGGAGAGGGAGAGAGAGGTCAGCACTGCTCTGAATGGAACAGCACACAGCAGTTTTATTCAAACTGTGGGTCGTGACCTGATGTCAGGTGGGTCCCGGAAGGCTGGGAGCAGCCAACTTGGAAACTGCAGGCCTTACTCTTGTTATATTCCTTTTGTGAATGTTCACAGTTTGAATTTTCAAGTGAGGGTTTTCTTTTTTAATTTTGATTTTAGTTCAGTGCTTTTACGTCATATTTTGTCCTCGTCCAGCTTTCTGTCAGGGATGTTTCATGGTTGTACAACTGCTGCAGTCCAAGAATGCCAGTTTGCATTTCAGGAGTGCCATTTTATTATGTTTCAATGACAGCACTTCCTGCTTGATGAGGTCACTTCCTGCCACAGCATCACTTCCAGGTTAATGGCATCCCTTCCGGTGGTTCCTGACACGAGTGCCATTCTAAAAAGTGGGCCCCGGTCTAAAAAGTTTGAATACCACTGGCATAGAGAGAACGGAGGCCCACATCAGGACAGAAACAGATGGAGCGGTGCTCCACAACGTCAGATTCAAATCTTGGAGCAAGAACAAGACGGGATTGCAAACATTCCTGCCAATTAAAAAGGGTGCCCTCCAAACCCTATCTATCCACAGGGTTCCCATCCCAGGCATTCCTGGGCCAAGGCTAGTTCAGACATGGCCCACGTTCTCACCTGGCCTCCAGGAGGAGAGCTGGCAGGTGATGGGAACTGCAAAGTCAGCCAAAGGTGAGCACACACAGCGAGGCCCTCCTTGCCCCATCCTGCCAGCCTGGGGTTCTGCAGAAGATGAAAGGAACCGTTCGGCAGATCATCTCCAGGGTGTTCCCCCCTCCCGTACATCAGGCATGGAGGTCATCCGCAGAGTAGCACTGCTCTACCGTGGTGCCTGCAAAAACTGCTGAGGTTGGGAGCCTGTGGCTGCTTGCGCCGATGTAGGGTCAGGAGGGAATGATCCCAAGTAGTCATCCAGGCAGGGCAACCCGATGACCTCTTTTTCCAGGACACGTCCTGCCTTTCCACCTTCTGTCCAGGGTACATTTCAAAACATCCTGCATTTCAGGACAGACAGATGGGGTCAGTATCAAGAGGGGCTGCCTGCATCACTCGCTTGCGTGTTTGTTCCTTCCTTCATTGGGTTGCATTAAAAAAAAGGACAGGACTCCCCAAAATCAATATATATGAGTGTGTTGCGCTTTTAATTTGTAGCGTCCGACATTTTTCTTGAACGTCCGACGTTTTGGGGTGCTGCATCCTCCTTTGCGGTTATGACATCTGGTCACCCTGCATCCAGGATTACTCTGCTCTCAAGCAGGGGTGATCTGGGGTGGGTTGGTGGGTGTCGGCGTCTGGGGGCACACCTCCAGGGGTGCCACGGTGAGATGTGCGCCACTGTGAGATCCAGGAAGCTGGACTAGATGGGCCCTTGGCCTGATCCAGTGGGGCACTTCTTATGTTCATAGTAATGTACACTGCAACCTCAGGATGCAGGTATCTTGTTGCCTTGTGTGCTCCCTGAGGCATCTGGTGGGCCACTGTGAGATGCAGGAAGCTGGACTAGATGGGCCCTTGGCCTGATCCAGCAGGGCTCTTCTTATGTTCTTAACGCCCAGACTGGGTGGCAAGTTATTATTTACCTCAGAATTTTACCTCAGAATTTACCTCAGAATGCCAGAGTGGCAAGAGGATGCAGACATCTTGCTGTCTTGCGTGCTCCTTGAGGCATCTGGTGGGCCACTGTGAGATCCAGGAAGCTGGCCTGATCCAGCAGGGCTTTCCTTACGCCCTTCGGAGAGGCGATCAGATTGGGCTACACCGAAGCCAGCCCTACGATTGTGTGGTGTGGGTGGGGAGAGGGCTCTTCAAACCGATGCACGGCCCTTGCTTCTGTGAAGCCAAACAAAGTGCCCTGTCGGCCAACAAAGCCGTCTAGAGGTGCTGTTGTTGTGTGTGGCTGCAACAACTGCTGCACAGCCCCATCTCCCCCAGCAGACACTTATTACTGCACATCTTGTCAGGGAAAGTGAATGAGGACCATGGGCGGGGAGGGAACAGCAGCCCGGCTTAATGAGCAGCGCCATCGACAGCCCCTTCCCTCCAGTGGCGAGGTGGCTGGGGGAGGCAGCAGCTGCCAGGAAGCATCCACTCAAGACCAGAAGCCAACCTTCATATGAAGCTGCATTTCTTCCAGCCAGACGCTTCCTTCACGTAATGCCGCTTGGCAGGGAATGGCTCCAAGTCACATTCCTGCATCCATCTCTGGGATGTGTGCAGGACTCGCCGTCGAGTCTTCCAGATACTGCTGCTAAGATCTGGTAGATTGCTGTTGTGTTGGGACTCACAGGACTTGACCTGGCTGGCTGTAGGCAGAGGGAAGGGGTCCCTGTCCATTGCTGATGTGCCACATCCTTCATGAAGGGGGTGATCCACTGGCCATGCCCGTTCTCTTGGCCAGGGGGGCAGGGCGGTAAGTACTGGAGGACTCCAGGTGAGGTCTGACCAATGCGGAGGAAAGCAGAACTGCAACTTCTTGTGTCTTGGAAGCTTGGAAGATACATGAGAAGAGCCCTGCTGGATCAGGCCAAAGGCCCATCTAGTCCAGCTTCCTGCATCTCACAGTGGCCCACCAGGTGCCCCAGGGAGGCACGAGACAGCAAGATGCTTGCATCCTGTTGCCACTCCCTTGCACCCGGTACTCTGAAGTAGCTTACTACTAATGGAAGGAGGCTGCACCACCCATCATGGCCTATAGCCCACAATGGACTTTTCTTCCAGAAATCCGTCCAATCCCCTCTTGAAGGCATCTAGACCAGATCCCATCACCACAGATTAACTACCCACTGGGTCAAAAAGTATTTCCTTTTATCTGTTTTAACTCTTCCAACTCTCAGTTTTAGAGGATGTCCCCTGGTTCTGGTGTTTTGAGAGAGGGAAAAGAACATCCCTCTGTCGACTCTAGATGCTCTCTTCCCCCTTCTTCCCTTTGAATCCTGCTGTGGGGAACTGTGGAATTAAAACAAAACTCACCTTTTGCATGCTTGACGAGGAATATGTGTCAGAGACAAGAAAAGAAGGCAATGCTGGGGGTGAACACATCACACACTACAGCGTGGGAAGAGAAACACCAAGGACTCCACATGTGGCATTTTAGGGCGCAATCCTAAACTGGAGTTTGGCCGGCACAGTCAGGCCAGCAAAGTTTGGCCGGCGCAAGGGACACCGTAAAGCACGTTTGGACCACTCTCGGAGTCAGGGAGGGTGGCGCACGTCTGTGTGCTGGCCTCTCTGACGCTGAGAGTGGTCCAAACATATGTTACGGTGTTCCTTGTGTTGGCCAAATTGTGCTGGCCTAACTGTGCCAGCCTAAATCGAGGTTGTGCCCTTAATCCCATAGACCCAGCTGTGCAGACCAGGTGCTCTCTCTCTCTCTCTCTCTCTCTCTCTCTCTCTCTACCCCACACCCAGAAAAGGCTGCAAGAGCGCCTGAGAAAGTGCAGGTCAAGAAGAACCAGCCGCACCGAGTAGTGTGGCATGAGCAGCCGAAGCCCCATTTCGCGGCCTGCCTGGTTCTTGCATGACTTCTGTTTCACCCCTGCACTGAGGTCCTGCCCGCCCACCTGCTCCTTTGCCCGATTGCCTGGGGTGGCTCCAGCAGCTGCCTCGGAATGTCTCTCCCACCCCCATACTGTACTAGCCAACAGGGAGGTTGTGCCCCTGTGCCCGGGCTGGAACTCGGGAAGTGGAGGGTGCACCAATGCCAAGCCCTGGAGGAGGAGAGGGGTGGGGAAGGGGTGCCCCTGGGTGTCCCGGTGACATCATAGTCCCACCTGGAGGTGGTGGAGGTGAGCAGAAGGCAGGATGTAACCAGCCCGTCTTGGAGGCGGGCTGAGGCAGGCCGTGGGTGGTCGGGGCACGCCTCTCTCCCCGCTCCCACATGGTTCGTCTTTCTTCCACTTCCTGGATTCAAAAATGGAGAGAGGGAGGAGCCAGAACAGGAAATGAGGCGGGCAGCAGGGCCAGAAAGCCAGTGCCCTCTCGTCTACACTTCCTCTTCCACTCTGCTCCCCTCTTCAGGAAGAGGGGTGGTTGTGGGGGTGGGCCGTTGTGCCCCTAGCAGGGCCTCCGAGAGAAGTTTTCCAAGAGGATACACAGTTTCTTTCGGACCCCTTCTCAAAGCGGGACGGTGGCCACTGGGACAGGGAAGAAGTGAAACAGGAAGTTTGCAGCAGCCTGAATTGTCTGCGGAGCGCAGGTCTTTTGGGTTTCCCCAGTGCAGAGCCCAGGTCTGCCTGCTTGCATGGCATCTTGGGTCCCAGCCACCAGAGAGAGCAGCGTTTGGTGCATTGCGTCTGGCAGCTGAAAGTCTTGGACTGGCCCTGCTTGGAGGCTAAGGATGTTCTTGCAGCTGTTGGGATGAATTGCTCAGCACACTCTGTGAAGGTGCAATCCTAACCTGGAGTTAGGCCGGCACAGTTAGGCTAGCAAAGTTTGGCCGGCACAAGGGACACCGTAAAGTATGTTTGGATCACTCTCGGAGTCAGAGATGCCAGCACATAGACGTGCGCCATCCTCCCCGACTCCGAGAGTGGTCCAAACGCGCTTTATGGTGGCCTTTGTGCCGGCCAAACTTTGCTGGCCTAACTGTGCCGGCCTAACTCCAGGCTAGGACTGCGCCCTAAATCTCTCTCATACACGCATTGAGTTCCCAACAAAGGCAAGGCTACTTTTTACAGGGGCTTCCTGAAGTTCATTGGGATGTGTGATTGCATGTGCGTTCATGAGCAAACACACCTGTGCATGCCCATGCGTGTAAATTATTTGTGTGCCGTCCTTCGGGAATTAGGGTGCAATCCTGACCCATTTTCCAGCACTGACCTAGCTGTGCCAATGGAGCATGTGCTGCACCCTGCAGTGGAGCAGGAGTCACGGAGGATTATGCCCTTGATTAGGTTGCTTTCTGGACAAACCCAGGGGAGGGAGGCCCTGCAACAGCGTTGGCGGCCCAGCCAGCTCGAGACCCCCACCCCCGCCCACTCCCCATGGCACCATATTGGCAAAGGTTGCAATGTTAGCTTCAGTTGTGGGGGAAGGGGGGAGCTGTTGCCAGGCGAACTCCAGCTTGCCTTCCTTCTTCGAATAATGAATATTCATGACTCAAGCAATCTGTACTAGCCAGACTCTCTCCTCGCCCTTCCCTCTCACCCTCTCCCCGACGTGAAAGTATTAGTTCTGTGCGATGCTATATTTAATGCCAAACTCTTTTAGCCATTTCGCTTAAAAATGGATACCGAGCAGAACGCACAAGGGAGGCAGAAGGCTGTGTCAGGTAGCCCATGTGGGGTGGGGGCAGAGAAAATCACACC
The DNA here is from genome assembly GCA_029204185.1 of Lerista edwardsae. Taxonomy (NCBI): domain Eukaryota; kingdom Metazoa; phylum Chordata; class Lepidosauria; order Squamata; family Scincidae; genus Lerista; species Lerista edwardsae. The sequence goes on along the minus strand of JAJKFI010000022.1, from coordinate 2,904,064 downwards.
CTCCCGCCCGCCCTCTGGATCATGCCCTGCAAACTAGCAGTGGGGTGTGTGGGGTGTGTGTGTGTGTGTGAGTAGGAAAGGTGATGCACCATATGAGGGCGCAATCCTAACCTGGAGTTAGGCCGGCACAGTTTGGCCAGCACGAGGGACACCGTAAAGTGCGTTTGAGGAGGTCTGACGCGTTGGGGAGGAGGGCGCATGTCTGTGTGTTGGCCTCTCTGACTCCGAGAGTGATCCAAACATACTTTATGGTGTCCTTGTGCCGGCCAAACTTGTGCCGGCCAAACTTTATGGTGTCCTTGTGCCGGCCATACCTTGTGCCAGCCAAACTTTGCTTTATTTACCTCATATTTACCTCAGAATTTTACCTCAGAAATTTACCTCAGAATGCCAGATAGAAGGGAGTGGCGTTTGGACCACTCTCGGAGTCAGGGAAGATGGCGCACATCTGTGTGCTGGCCTCTCTGATTCCGAGAGTGATCCAAACATACTTTACGGCGTCCCTTGTGCTGGCCAAACTTTGCTGGCTTGGCTTATGCCAGCCTAACTCAGTTAACGATTGTGCCCTCATTCTGTGGGCCTGAGACAGCTTCTGCTGCCACAAGACCCTTAGGAAGATCTTCCCTTGTGCTGTACAGCATCTCAGACTGGCATTGCAAGGCTATTGAGAGTGCAATCCTCACCTAGAGTTATGCTGGCACAGTTAGGGAGGATGGCGCACGTCTGTGTGCTAGCCTCTCTTGACTCCGAGAGTGGTCCAAGCATACTTTACGGTGTCCCTTGTGCCGCCCAAACTTTGCTAGCCTAACTGTGCCTGCCTAAATCCAGTTAGGATTGCACCCTGAGACTTGTGCAGGTGGCACCCAAACCAGCTTGACCAAGAAAGGCAGAGGCGTTCGGGCTGCTCACAAAAACGCCCACATGCAACCTGAAACGGCAAGATCACTTTCACAGTTATTTATTAATGGCTGCGATATCAGGTCCCCGGGGATGTCAAGTTTCAACTTCAGATGCGGTGTTTTTGGAGCAAGCAAAACAGTGCCAGAAGTTCTGTATCTAGCAAGGGGCTCTGGCTGGAGAGGGTTTTGGCTGCATCAACTAAGAAAGAGGATGGTGGGGAGCAGGTCTCTTTGCAGTCCAGAGCTTTCTGGCTTGCCATTTGTCTTGTGATCCACAAGCAGAGCATATTCTATGCATGAAGGCAGTGGTTCTCAACAGTGGTGTCATTCAAATGATTTAGGAACAGGAACTCACTTTTGATTGGCACTTGTTGGGAACCCGGAACCAGCCATGGAGCCCGTTAGGATCCGGAACGCCCATTCTGGTCCGTTCCCCCTGAATGACATCACTGCCTTCGCCCCCCTAGGAATCCGGAGTCGCTCCCTTTAACCCTCTGAGTGCCGGCCAACCAAGTAGAAAAGCTCTTTACAGAGGAATTGGGAGGGGGGAGGGGGGAGAGTGAAGTGGGCGGAGTCAGCCCTAATTTTAACTAGTGGAACTGAGTTCCCCCGCGTTCCCCCTGCATGACATCACTGGTTCTCAAGCTTCTTCAGCTGGTGGCTCCCCGCGGGGGCAGGGACGACGGTGAAACGGAGCGGTACGCAACGGGCGGGCTGCCGCTCACCCGTTCCTCCCACCCAGCGTTCCGGCTGCATGATGCCGCTGGTCCTGACCCACAGTTCAGTGCTTTTACATAATATTTTTTTTACATAACAGTCTGAATTTTCAAATTTAGTTCAGTGCTTTTACATCGTATTTTGTCCTAATCTTGGTTTCCGTCTGGGATGTTCCATGGTTGTACAATGGCTGCAGTCCAAGAAGGCGAATTTGCATTTCAGAGGTGCCATTTTATTATGTTACAATGAAAGTACTTCCGGCTTCATGATGCCACTTCCGGCCAAAACATCACTTCCAGGTTAATGACATCGCTTCCGGTGGGTCCTGACCCGAGTGCCATCCAAAAAATGGGTCCCAGTCTAAACAGTTTGAATATGTTGGGATACTGAAGGAAGTCCCTGGAAATTTACAGGCCTGAATGGGGCAAGGCCTAACACTAGGCCGACTCAGGGGGTAAAGTGCTGAGTCATTCAGGCCTAGCAGACCAGCAGTAAAGTGCTGAGTCATTCTGACTCAGCTTCAGCCTGGGGATGAGATCATCTGATCTCTGATTGGATGCTGGGGGCTATTTAATCAAGACCAGAAACACCTGTGGTCAGTTGCTGGAGATGTAAGTGTTGCTGTTGGAGGAGCTTTGCTGTTCCTGTTTGCTGTTCTTTGCTGCAAGAAGCCTTCTTCTGAGAATATAGAAGTTCTTGCTACCCTAATCTCTGTTGTCTGAATGATTCCTTGCCGGAGCTCTGCGACCTTGAAGCCTTGCCAAGCCTCACAGATGCAAGCTGCTTCTACGCTATCATCAGAATTCCACTGGGATAGGGTGACGGATTTTTTGCAAGGTTCTGCAGCTCCCCTGGCTGGTTTCCATGGCACCCCAGAAGCACGGATCACAGTTTGGGAACCACTGTAACATGGTAACATTTTTTGGCAAACCCCCAAAGGAAGATGGGTGGGTTCTGGATAACATGGGACCTTCAGAACCAATCCAACATCTCTATGCACTCAATCGGACTACATCTCTTGACTCCCAGGCACAATGGTTGTCAGTTTAGCATTATTTTGACAGTCTCTAGGGTTCAGGGCTCTGTTCCTTATGCGGGCGTCAGAGCGCAATCCTAACCCGGAGTTAGGCCGGCACAATTAGGCCAGCACAAGGGCCACCGCAAAGCGCATTTGGACCGCTCTCGGAGTCAGGGAGGAGGGTGCACGTCTGTGTGCCGGCCTCTCTGACTCCGAGAGTGGTCCAAACATACCTGACGGTGTCAATCACACATCCCAATGAGCTTCAGGAAGCCCCTGTAAAAATAGCCTTGCCTTTGTTGAAAACTCAATGCATGTACGAGAGAGATTTAGGGTGCAATCCTAACCTGGAGTGAGGTTAGGCCAGTTAGGCCAGCCAAATTTGGCTGGCACAAAGGCCACCCGCAAAGCGTGTTCGGACCACTCTCGGAGTCGGGGAGGATGGTGCACATCTGTGTGCTGGCCTCTCTGACTCCGAGAGTGGTCCAAACATACTTTACAGTCAGTAGTGTCATCCTGGCGGAACGGCCCAGTACGCTGTTCCGCCAGTTCTACGGACGGGCCCGGGCTGCACCGCCGCTCCTGAGGACGGGCAAGCTGCTCCTGGGCCCGCCCTCCCTCCCTCGCGTCCCGAATCGCTCTGAAATGGAGCGATTCGAGGCGCAGGGAGGCATGGCTGCCCTCTGCCATAGGGGTGGAGGGCTGTCAATCATCCAGGCATTCCAGTTCCTGGCGCGCCCGGATGACGTCTCTGTTTACAGTGTCCCTTGTGCCAGCCAAACTTTGCTGGCCTAACTGTGCCGGCCTAACTCCAGGTGAGGATTGCGCCTCCATAAGCATTGGAACCTCTGTCCAGAATGCCTGATATGTTCCGTTCTCCAGTCCGTGCAGGAGAATTTTCCGGAAGGCACCAGAGTGACTACCCCGGCAGAGGGAACATGGAAACAGGCCTTGATTCGATGGCACTGTGGCTGTCCTTGGCAGCTTGTTTAGCGCTGCCTCCAGGCCATCGCCCTGGCTGCGCAAGCTCCCACATGGACTTGGGAAGGAGCCAGGAGCATTCTGCGTTCATTGATGGCCGCACACAGCCCTCAGCCCGCCTGGCAGGCACCGCCAGACACCCATCTCCCATCCTTGCTCTTCGTCGAGCTGCTCCAAACCCCAGGGAGTCGGAAAGCTCTCCTCATTTACAAGTATGCAAATTTGTTTCTGCTCTGATATGCAAATGGGGGAAAGATCAGGCAGCTAATTAGGGTCAAAGGGACAATCCCTGCCAATTAGCGGAACCGATACTCTGTTTTCCTTTGGGATATTGGTGCCCTCTCAACTCCAGCTACCAAAAGACTCCCTTCAGAGACATGCTGGCTGTCAAAACTCCCCCCCCCCCATTGCTGCATCTTTATAGGCAGCCTGGCTATGAGCCCAGCGAGCCCCCCAAGGAGCAGGACTTGGAAATCACTCTCCAGTGGGGCACAAACTGCTGCTGCCTGCCTGGTGTGCAAAACTTCCATCTGACCAGGCTTTAGGCCACACTAAACTGGCCTAAATTGTGCTGGCCTAACCTTGTGTGGAGGCCGGATCCTAGGCCGGATCCCCGACCCGATTCAGGCCATGTGGTCTCCTTGGATCTGCGCCTGCTGTTTAGCAGGTGCAGAACTGGGCAGCGCAAAGGGCACGGACATGCCCTTGCTGCGGGGAGGCTCCAACCTCCCATATACTGCGCTGGATTTGGCGAAGGCTGGCTGGCAGTATAGGATTGTGCTCTGAGTAATTGCACACCTTGCCCCCGCATGTCGTCTACCGCATGCGTCATCTGAGCATCTCGAGGAAGTTGATGAGAAGCTCAGCATCTGCAGTGATGAATTGTTGGTAGCCCAGTGCACACGTTCCACAGTCCTTTCAGAACTCCTGGGACGATCTTGTTCTCCTCTGTCTCCTTGACGATGGACCTTCTCTCCAGACCTGTCCAAATGGCTCCTCCCAGGCTCTTCGCATCTTCCAATTGTGTGCCGTGCAGCCCCTGAATTACCCCTCCGTGTGCTGAATATTTCCAGCCATGATTGACTGACACCGTCTCCCTGACATTTGTATGGTTATGAGTCCCTTCCCACGTGCGGCTCCGTGGCCGGCGCGGCTCGTAAAAGCCGAGTGGCACAGCCTGAGCTGCCTCTCCCAGCAGGTAACGGAGCACCAGGGTTGATTGATGCCCTCTGGCTGCTCTCGGATACCACGGCTGTTTTTTATGATGTCATTAGGAGGCGATGGCCGCATTAAGGAATCCCTTATGACATCATAAAAGACTTGATATTTCGCTAATGTTATTTCAGCCGAGTGAAGCTCCGGCGTTTTATAGGCCCGGCAGTCCCCAACGAGTCGAGAGTTGTCTAACTGCGTCCTGGAAGAAATGCAAAAGGAGTCAAATTGTGATCCAGCGAGGAGGGTGGGAGAATGCGGAGGCACTGGGGTCTCTCGCAGCACCTTTTGGGCACAACCCTGAGAGCTCCCTTGGGCCAGCGCGAGCCCTTGGCATCAGCCTTGTGCACGCAGTGCTGGTGCGGGGGTGCTGTTTAGGACGCCCGCACTAGCACTGCATCCACAGGGCCGACACTGGCAGCAGCGTTGGTTCTGTGGTGCAGGCAGAAGCTGGCATTGTGCCGCTCCTACTCCGGCCGGGTTCAGCTGGCGCAAGAGCGGTTCTGGGCAGGGGATGGCAGGAGGGAGGGAGGGAGGAACTGGGTGGGGGTGGGCGTGCTGGGAGGTGTGCCAGCCCGGGGAGGGGGTGGAGTTAACGGCCGCATCCAAGCCTCCGCCCCCAGGCCGCGCAGCCCCAATTAGGGCCACGTGACTAGCTCAGAGCTGCAGGTGCAGATCAATCAATCAATCACTAGTATTTAGATACCGCTTTTCAACATGAAGTTCACAAAGCGGTTTACAGGCAAATAATAACATTAAAGTTAACTGGCTCCCTGTCCCAAAAGGGCTCACAATCTAAAAGAATGGAGAACACCACCAGCAACAGCCACGAGAAAGACACTATGCTGGGGTGAAGAGGGACAATTGCTCTCCCCCTGCTAAATATAAGAGGACACCACTTGAAAAAGTGCCTCTTGCCCAGTTAGCAGATGCAAGCAATCCAGTGGTGTCATCCAAATGATTTAGGAACAGGTCCTCACTTTTGATTGGCACTTGTCGGGGTCCGCCCACCGGAAGCGACATCATAAGCCGGAAGTGATGTCATGGCAGGAAGTGAGGTCATAGCCGGAAGTGATGTCATGATGCCGCCACTACCACGCTGCCTGCCTGCCTGCCTCCTCACAGAACGTGCAGGCAGTGGCTGCAGGCGTGCAGTACGCATGCGCAGCTGCTGAGCCAACCAGCCGACGGGGCCAGCTTTGAGTGGGCGGGGCCAGCACAACTTCTAGGAACCGGTACGCACGTAGTGGTGCGTAGTGGGTGCATGACATCACTGAAGCAATCCCATTGGGGCGGCTGGCCCCTACCCTGGGGCAAGGGCACAAACGAGCAGCCTCCTAACTTGCATACAGCGCAGGTCCAGCAGCCTGTTCCAGCCAGTTGCCCAGGGAGAGAGTTCTGATATTGCCACATCTCTTTCCCGGCGTCTGGGGTGCTGAGCAGGCAGGCAGCACGAGGCAAGGAAGCTCCAGTAGCATAGTGGAGAATCACGGAGGAGGAGCAGATTGGATGGATGGCTGCGGGGAGGTGAAGGGGCCTCACAGGCTCTGATGAAGACGGTGAGAGAAAGGGTTTCAGTTCTCGGAACGCAAAGCCAACTGACAGATGCATGAGGGACTGCTGCCCACCGAACCCTGAACTCAAAAGCGCATGGAAGCTGCAGAGGCGGATCTAAGGGGGGGGGCAAATCTGTAAGTGTTGCAAGAAGCCTTACCCTGTCACGTAAATCCCTCCTCTCCCTTGCTGCTGTAGCCAGTAAGCAATGCCAAGATGTTGCTGTTCCCTGTGAGGATTGGCTAGAATGGTGCAGGAGAGGAGTGTTTTCCACTGCAAGGTAAGGCTTCTTGCAAAACTTACAGATTTGCCCCCCCTTAGATCCGCCTCTGGGAAACTGCACACACGCGCGCGCGCGCACGCACGCACGCACGCATGCACACACACACACACACATACAGAGAGAGAGGGAGAGGGAGGGATGGAGGGAGAGAGAGAGAGGGAGAGTTAACTTGGAGTTAGGCTGGCACAGTTAGGCCAGCACAGTTTGGCCGGCACAAGGGCCACCGTAAAGCGCGTTTGGACCTCTCTTGGAATCCGGAAGGATGGCGCATGTCTGTGTGCTGGCCTCTCTGACTCTGAGAGAGGTCCGGACATACTTTATGGTGTCTCTTGTGCCGGCCAAAATTTGCTGGCCTAACTGTCCTAAACTTTCCTGCCCGAAATAAGAAAGCTGCACCTTCCATCAGTGGACCTTTCCTTCAGAAATCTGTCCAGCCCCCTTTTAAAGGCAGTTAGGCCAGACACCATCACCACCTCCTGTGGCAAGGAGTTCCACAGATTCTTACACAATGGGTAAGAATGTGTTTCTTTTATCTGTATGTAGGAAAGACAAGAGTATGTAGGAAAGACAAGAGTATTCACGAAAGCAGTTTTGAGATCAGAGTGATCATCCATCCCTATTATATCCTTGTGCTGCAGTGCTCATTGCCACCATAATTTTCTCAGGCTCTCCCAATAACCACTGAGCTTGTTCAGTCGCTAAGTCATGTCCAACTCTTCGTGATCCCCTGGACCACAGCACGCCAGGTCTCCCTGTCCTCCACTAGCTTCTGGAGTTCGCCCAATTTCATGTTCATATTGCTCTTTGCAGCATCGTACTTTCCTTTCACTTCCAGGCACAGCCACAGCTGAGCTTCCTTCCGGTTTTGGCCCAGCTACTTCACTCTTTCTGGAGCTACTAGCAGCACAATGGACACCTTCCGACCTGAGGGGCTCATCTTCCAGCGTCATATTGTTCAGCCTTTTAGTACTGTGATCCATGGTGTCTTCTTGGCAAGAGTACTGGAGTGGGTTGCCATTTCCTTCTCCAGCAGATCACGTTTAGTCCGAACTCTCTGCTATGACCTGTCCATCTTGGGTAACCCTACATGCAGCGACGGGATCTACAAACGACCTGGGGGAGCGCTAGGCAGGACGTAGGCGGAACATCCGGGTGATTGGCAGCCCGTCCGCGGCGATCCGCAGCTGCCCTGGCCTCGGGGGGGGGGGCTCCTGCTCGCTGCGGAGGACAGGTGAGGGTCGCGCCGGGTGCCTGGGCGAGCAGCGGTGGGGCGCACTAACGGGGGGCAGCCCCCCCAGGCCAGGACAGCTGCAGAACACTGCGGATGGGCAGCCAATCACGCGTAAGTCCCGCGTAAGTCCTGCCCGCATTCCCCCAGGTCGTTTGTAGATCCTGTCGCTGCCTACATGGCATAGCTCACAGCTTCATTGAGCTACTCAAGCCCCTTCACCATGACAAGGCAGTGATCCCTGAAGGGGAACCACTGAGCACATTGCTCTAAACCTCAGCAACACCGTTGACTCACATTAACAACAAATAACACTGAAGATGCAGATGCCCGGCTGCCTGGGTGATCGTGGAAGCCAGAAGCTCCTTTTTCCAGTTTTAGAAGATTCGCCAGCTGTGGCCCAGTGTGGAAAAGCCAGATCGAACCAGTTCTCTACAAGCTCTGTATATGCCGACTATTGTGTTGTCTTCAGAATCAGAGGTGTTCCGAAGAGGGGATCACAGTGCTCGTTTTTGGAGCCATTTGGAGCCAACATAGTCTCTGTTTTGCTCTGGCTGCTGGGAAAGGTTCCAAAGAGGAGGGGAAGTGGCTGCTTGCAAAACTTAGTGCTCTGACCCCCCCCCTCTAGTTTTGCCTCTGGTCAGAATAACCCAGAGACTTTTTTTTTCAAAAGAACTTTATTTTTGAATACTGCACAGCAAACGGCAAATGCTCTCAAAAATATAATCTTCGGGTGAAGTTTTTTTTGAAAAAAATATATATTTATTTGTTTGATTTTGCTGTGCTTTTACATGAATGCTTCCACTTCCGAAACTTTGGAAGGCGAATATGTGCCATGTGAGATGTCTCACCCACAGGCACTCCTAGATACTAAAAATTATAGCCTTGGAAAGGACATAAAGTACAACTGAAGTGTGGATAAAAATACTTGCCTTCAAAGTCACGGTGAACATTTCGTCTGACTGTTCCTCCCGAAGTTCCTCCCGAAGATCTGACTTTTCACCCAGCCCCATGCCATCTCCCCACCTTAGTGCAGCATAATATTGACATATCGTTGCAAACTTGCTGCTTTACAGCACAATCCTAAATTGGAGTTAGGCCGGCATAAGCTAAGCCAGCAAAGTTTGGCCAGCACGAGAGCCACCATAAAGCATGTTTGGACCACTCTCGGAGTCAGGGAGGATGGCGCACGTCTGTGTGCTGACCTCTCTGACTCTGAGAGTGGTCCAAACATACTTTACAGTGTCCCTTGTGCTGGCCAAACTTTGCTGGCTTAGTTTATGCCGGCCTAACTCAATGTAAGTTTGTGCTCTCAATGTCGGCTGGTTGTTGCTTTGTTACACTAAATATTTAGGAAGTCAGTCCACATTTCTTAGGGTGCAATCCTAACCTGCACTGGAATAGGCAGGCTGACTCAGCTGGGCTGCATGCTAATGACATTAGAAGGCAGCAGGAGCTCAGCATGGGGCAAGGGAAAGAAAGTCCCCTTGCCCTGGGGTAAGCCCAGGCTAGCCCTATGGGGATACCAAGATCTGCACCAGCAAAATAGCAGGCGCAAGTCCATGAAGCCAGGAGTGGAGTGGCCTGATTCACCAGACTGGCACAAGGGACACCGTAAAGCACATTTGGACCACTCTCTGTGTCAGGGAGGATGGCGCACATCTGTTCTGGCCTCTCTGACTCCGAGAGTGGTCCGAACATTCTTCATGGCGTCTCTTGTGCCGGCCAAACTTTGCCGGCCTAACTGTGCCGGCCTAACTCCAGGTGAGGATTGCGCTCCCAGGCACATGAAAGGATGTCACCTTCCCAGGTTCTGCATGACTATGCTGACAACACTTGGTGTAAAAAAAAAAATCCAAAAACAATATGATCAACTCACAGCCTGTACAAAATGTGGCAGAGCAAAGAAGTGTAAGGCATGGTCTCTCTCTCTCTCTCTCTCTCTCTCTCTCTCTCTCTCTCTGTGTGTGTGTGTGTGTGTGTGTGTGTGTGAGAGAGAGAGAGAGAGAGAGAGAGAGAGAGAGAGAGAGAGGTGCCAGCTGTCTCTTCCTCAAAGCACAAAAGATAAAAAAATAATTTCTTGCCCCATGAAAAAAGTTATGATGTTCCACAGCCGACCAGTGATGGTGCCATTACGACAGGGTCAAGGAGAAATGTAGGGGATCACCAAGCTGGGTGGGATTTTCCAATCCAAGCTCCATCTTTGGTTCAATGTGGCCTTCCATTATCCAGTTCGTTTTGCCCACAGGAGAGGGAAGAGCTCAGCTTCTAGCCTGCTCAGGGAGTAACACAAATCCTGGACTGATCATCAGGAAGGGGAGGGGGTGTCCCGTTCCTGGCCTCTGGGTTCACAAGGAAGGGTGTGTGTGTGTGTGCGTGCGTGCGTGCGTGCGTGCGTGTGTGCGTGCATGTGTATTGGAGCCTCCTCCTCCTCCTCCTCCTCCTCCTCCTCCTCCCTGGGGACAAGGGGCAGTCGCACAAGAGGAGCTGCCGGCCCCCTCCCTGCCCTTGCCAAACAGACCTGCCCTTTGACCCCCACCCCATCCTTGACAGGGCCTCTCCTTTGTGGAGCCCTGCAACAGCTGGTTCATTTAACATGCAAGGCGAGTGGCAGACCGGTGGAATGGGGAGCAGATTGGAGGTGGGCTGATTCCAGAAAGTCGGCTGCCTTCTTGCTACCCCACGGCTTCCCTAGAGAGGCAGGACTAAGGCCTTTCATGGGCAAATCTCGACATTAAGCATTCCACTCACGCCCTCCAGGCCAGAGAGTTCCAAGAAGGCAAGGCTGCACTGCTTCTCTCTCTCTCTGTGCGTGTGTGAGAGAGAGCACAATCCTAACCTGGAGTTCGGCCAGCAAAGGTTGGCCGGCACAAGGGCCACCGTCAAGCATGTTTGGCCCACTCTCGGAGTCAGGGAGGAGGGCGCACGTCTGTGTGCTGGCCTCCGACACCGAGAGTGGTCCAAGCCTACTTGACGGTATCCCTTGTGCCGGCCAACCTTTGCGGGCCTCGCTGTGCCTGCCTAACTGCAGGTTAGGATTGCGCTCTGAGTGCACATAAGCACGCACATGCTTGCAAGTGGGGACAAATGGAAGAAGAGCAGCCGGCTTGCAAGCAGGAATTATACCCAAACAGCTCTCTGGGGCCTCGCTTCCCAGGTCACCAGGCACACCAATGCTCACACAAAGTGTATTTTTAGAATTAGCACAATAAGAGCTGCCATCAGAACTTGAGTTTCTTCTTTTTTTTTTAAGACCACATAAGGGCTCCTGCACGTTTTGTGCATGGAAAAGATCGCTTCACGGCACCTTTGAGGCGCCTTCTCCTTGTAGGGAGTGTGAATTTGTCAGGGTTGAGAGTCGCTTGCAAGGAGCCTGCCAATGACATTCGTATGGGGGGGGCAGGAGCCTGAGCCCCTGTGTAATGCAGTCTCTCCCCCTCGCCTTCAGAGCCATTCATGGCTTGGAGAGCTGGCTCGGATGGTTTGCTCTCCAAGCCAGGAATGGCTCTGGATGTGAGGGGGAGGGACAGTGTTACACAGGAGCTCAAGGTCCTGCAACACTTAGCATTCCCCCCAGGCAAGAATGCCACTGCAGCTTGCAGGTTTAGGCAGGGTTTTCAGGCAGCTCAGCTTGCTAAGCTTGCACAATCCTGACCTGGAGTTAGGATGGCACAGTTAGGCCAGCAAGGTTTGGCCAGCACAAGGGCCATCATAAAGCATGTTTGGACCACTCTCGGAGTCAGGGAGGATGGCGCACGTCTGTGTGCTTGGCTCTCTGGCTCCAAGAGTGGTCCAAACATACTTGACGGTGTCCCTTGTGCTGGCCAAACTTGGCTGGCCTAACTGTGCCTGCCTAACTCCAAGTTAGGATTGTGCCCTGTGAAATGAACCCAGAGAGAGCAGTGATATTAGGGCTGATGGGGGGAATATGTACAGGCATGCCCCAGTATCTGCTGGTGTTCCATTCCAGATCCCACCGTGGATCCCGGAAACCGTGGATACTGGTGACGCCTTTTTAACGACAGGGGAACATCAGTGGTTTTGCTACAACAAGGTAAAAGAAAGAGATTTGTTTAATGTTCCCCTCTCTTTTTAATACCGTCATGTGATGTATCGTTTGATATGGTATTTCATGCAGAATGCAGGGAAACAAATCTGAGGGTCATATCTGCATTCTGTCAAACGTTACGGCCAGAAAACCTGAAAATGAAAGTATAACTGTGACATCACTTCCTGTAGTGACGGGACACTTCCTGTAGTGCATTTTTTAATATTTGAAAAGTGTATTTTTCAAAAGACAGTATTTTACTGCCTTTTTCAAGATTTCTGAAGACATAAGAGGGTTTACATTGGCAGGCTGTTCATAAACCCCTTTTTTTCAAATTTTTACAATTATTGTTCTATGTGCAATTCACAGAACCCTCCATTTCTCCTGATGTTTCCTTTCCAGTGTGTGGTCATCACCCTGGCTGCACCCTGGCACCTTCCGAGCCTTCACAGGCAGCGCAGATCACACCTTGGCCAGTTCCCAAGATTTTATCTACCTCTTGTCAGGTGACCTCCTCCACATTCCACACTCCTCCCATTCCACTGCGAGCTCAGTGACTTGTCAGTCACTTCTGGTCTCCCATCCAAGACCAATCCAAGGCTGATCCTGCTTAGCATCTTCAGGCAGGGCAGCAGCCCAACCTCCAGACCACGCCTCCTGCCCAAGAACTTAATAGGAGAACTTAGGCAGCAAACTGGGGTTGGGGTGGCTGCTTCCTGCTTACCCAAGGACTGCCAGCTCCTCTGCCAAGAGATGTTCCCAAGTGGCATCTGAAGTCCAGCAGTGTCCTTTAACCTGTTGTTGTTGTTTTTGTGGCCACTGAACACATTACTGTGACCGTAAAGCGGCTGGTGCAAGCCATGCGTTATTTATAAAGCACTTTTGATTTTTATCTGTGCATCTCCTTCAAAAGCCGACAGCAGTTTTGCTGCCGCCGTCGGCTCTCCTTCCCCCAGAACCGTGTGCTGGCTTAGATCCCCACCCCTCCGCTGGGCACGTCCAAACCCAAGGCAAACGCTAGGAAAGCTGCTCTCTTAAATAACCTTATCTGATTTCTAATAGAATTTCTAATGGAAAAACAACATGGTAATTTTGGGATGCTGCTGATTAGATGAAAATGATATTGCATCAAAGTTGCCTCTGATTTATGCTGGGGAGGGGGG
>JAJKFI010000022.1:2792510-2868641 GCA_029204185.1 Lerista edwardsae | reverse complement strand
GAGAGAGAGAGAGAGAGAGAGAGAGAGAGAGAGAGAGAGAGAGAGAGAGAGAGAGAGCATAATCCTAAACTGCAGTTAGACTGGCACAGTTTGGCCAGCACAAGGGCCACCATAAAGCGTGTTCGGACCACTCTCGGAATCAGAGAGGATTGATATCTTGTGTTGGACCAGTGGGAAGGAGCTCATTTGCTTCTTCTTTGCAGAAGGATGCAGACGTGGCATCCTTAGTTGTACCAGTGCAGTGGCATAGCCAAGGGGAGGCAGGGAATTCATTGCCCAGGGTACCATGCCTTGAGGACATGCAGGTGCCTGTTGAGCATCTAACACTACCCCTTCAAGGTGTGGCACCTGGGGCTTCAAAGGTGCCCTTTGGAGGCCTCTGAGATGTTGTATGGGGATTTTAAAAATGCTATTGGGTGTGTGTGTGTGAATTTTTTTGTGCCCCCAGGTGCCAGATGCCTTCGCTACACAAACTGATGTAGAATCTCATGCAAGTGGGAGAAGCAGCCAGCAGCGATCTTTTGGGAGCATAGCTAGGTTTCTTCTTGCCTGTGCTGGACAGCCAAAGAGTGCCTTCACTAATCTCACCTGGAGCACAATCCTAAACTGGAGTTAGGCCGGCATAAACTAAGCCAGCAAAGTTTGGCCGGCACAAGGGCCACCATAAAGCGTGTTAGGACCACTCTCGGAGTCAGGGAGGATGGTGCACGTCTGTGTGCTGGCCTCTCCAACTCCGAGAGTGGTCCAAACATACTTGACGGTGTCCCCTGTTCTGGCCAAACTTTGCTGGCTTAGCTTATGCTGGCCTACCTCAGCTTAGGGTTGTACCCACGTCCAAGTAGAAATGAGCACAACTTGCTGGATCTGTTTCCTCTCTTCTTCCTAGCAAAGCTTCAGGCGATTTACTTGTGGGTAAGGGGGTGGCAGGAATGGATCAGGGCAAATCTCGGCAACAGTGGCATGTGCAGGGTTTTATGTCCCAGGCCCCACACACACACCCTTTGGCCTAACAGATTTGCCTCAGCAAAACAGGCATTGCAGGTGAACATGGCTCTTCCATGCCTGGTTCAAGAAGGGCATGTCTGTAGCCCAGAGCCGGCTTTAAGCAAATGTGACCGATGTCATCACATCGGGCCCCACGCTTTGGGGGGCCCTGCACCAGTGCAGTGAGCATATTGCTTGCTGCTGCAGTCAGGATCTCTTAGGATTGTATGTAGCTCAGTAGGGCAAGCAGAGCAGCTTTACTTTGGTCCCTCTCACTTGCCCCAGCTTCTGAAGTGCCCAAAACGGGCCTCCTGGAAGCAATTGGCAGTGACGTCATCCTGTCACCACCAACTATTACCAGGTGCCACATTTTGTGTACGGCACCACAAGTGCTCTTCTTGGTGAGTGGGGGGTCCTGTGGGGAGCCCCACAGGAATGCCCTGCATTGGGCCCCGCCACTCCTAGAGCCGGCCCTGCTGTAGCCTCTTCCAGTAAAGGGGAGGAAAGCAAAGAAGCCAGCGCCATGCCTTTTCACTCCGTCTCCCCCAGGCTTTGTTCCTCAGGCTTCCTTCTCCTTCCACACAGCTGTGCTCCATTCCTGCCTCTACCTTCTTCTTCGGGCATTCCCCCTCTATCCAGAGACAATCGCTTGATGTCTCTTCCAGGCTCTGGCCTCCTTTGTTTGGACAATTCCAAGCGAATTGGACTCCAAGTGGAAGCCAACAGAAGCCCTGGAGGTCTGCCAGGGGTGAGCAAGGGAATGTCAGTGCAAAGGCAAGGGTGCGGTAGGGAGGAACATAAGACGAGCCCCACTGGATCAGGCCAAAGGCCCAGCTTCCTGAATCTCACAGTGGCCCACCAGGTGCCTCAGGGAGCTCAGTAGACAACAAGATGCCTGCATCCTGTTGGCGCTCCCTTGTATCTGGCATTCTGAGGTAAATTCTGAGGTAAATTTCTGAGGTAAATAATAACTTGCACCCCAATCTAGGCCTTAAGAACATCAGACGAACCCTACTGGATCAGACCAAAGGCCCATCTAGTCCAGCTTCCTGTATCTCACAGTGGCCCACCAGGTGCCTCAGGGAGCTCAGTAGACAACAAGATGCCTGCATCCTGTTCCCACTCCCTTGCACCTGGCATTCTGAAGTAGCCTAAGGTAAGGAGGTTGCCCAACCCATCATGGCCTATAGCCCACGATGAACTTTTCCTCCAGAAATCTGTCCAGTCCCCTTTTAAAGGCATCTAGGCCAGCTGCCATCACCAAGGATGGAAGGAAGCAGTGGCATAGCAACAGGGGGCAGTGTGCTAAGTACTGCAGGCACCACGGAAGCCTCTTGCAGTCAGAGCCATTCCAGGCAGCGATGGCAGCATGCAGGAGCGCTCTTGCCATCGCGGCCCGGAATGGCTCTGACAGCGAGTGGGAGGGGCTGCTTACATGGTGCATTGTGGCGCCTGCAGTATTTACCACGCTACTCCCCTCTAGCTATGCCACTTGGAGGAAGGCTTGCCGAAGTCTATGGGGTGGGCGTTTCAAGACTTCTCAGAAGCGCTCCATTCCGGCAAGCTTGGCTTGGAGAGTTGGCAAAGGGGCGGGAGAAGACGAATGTGTTTTTTAAGTGCCCCATTCCAGGGGAATTCATCACATGCCAGGACAGGGAACCCCTGCGTCAAGGGGACAGAATTGCCACTTCTCCCGCATGGATTCGTGCCCCCCCCCCAAGTCTGCAGAAATGCAATTAAAGGGTCCTCTGATGGTGCCAATTAGGTCCGAGCCCAGCGCTCAAAGACAATTCCATGGGGCTGAGCAGGGCTGGAAACATCCATTAGCCATTACAGCTCTCATTAGTCCTTGAAAAACAACTCGTTAGTGTCCTTAGAACTGACAGGTAAATACAACTAATGGGATAAATCTATCAATAAATTCATTGTGTGAAAAACCTGGCTTTCTGTCACTGCGCTGTGCCAGTGTCTCATCAGAAGGTTAAGTGCTGCTCCTCTCGGAAAGCTCTGGCTAAGCGGCTAAGCAGCCAAGCACTTAGCTGGAGAGCCTCTGGAAGACGGAGCCGGCGGGGGGAGGAAAAAACAGAAAGTGAGAAACGAGGAACGACGACCACGATGACACCAAAGGTTTGTATTTACAGTGGGGCAGGTTCACCACGAGTTCAGGTTGCAGCCGACTGTCACAGCGGTGGAGGCAAAAGGAAAAAAAAAGAGGAAAAATTTGGCAGTGTATTGATTTGCTTTAATTTAATTGCTTATAATGATGCTCCAAAAAGGGATAGAGTACAGAGGAATGTTGGTTCCGCCGGACTGAAGACCTGGGCATACCGGAATCTCCTTCTTCCCCTGGAGTGGACAGCCCCGGGGAGGATGCTGAGAGAGGCCCCAAAATGAACTTGACCCCTGGGCAGAGATGAGCATTCAGCGGGTGCCAGCTGGCAGGGATGCTGTGCATTCCCCCCTCCCTCTCGCTCTCATTGGTTCGGCCAAGAGGCAGAATGCCCATGCGGGGCAGTGCCCTCCCACTCAATGGCACTCCAAAGGAAGGCCTCCTGTCATGAACGCTTTGGCGGTTTCATTCCAAGCGGCTTTTGTTGCCCAAGAGGAGGCTCCTTCCCACTTTGCCAAGCACGGAGCATTTTCTCACTTGGTTTCTTCGTGTTTCCCAAAGTGCAGAGCGCAGGGCTATGCCAAAGGGTTATACAACCCGGAGGGAAGGGTCTTCAAAGCAGAGATCTCTCCACCCCACTTGCCGCTTTCCAGAACTGCAGACAGCAAGGGGAGTTTCGTGCTAGCAGAATTACAGCTATTTCGAAACACCTGGCAAGTCCCGGCCATATATTTTCTCGCCTCCATTCCCTAAGATCCATACGCAAGTCTGCCAGGGAGAACTTTTACTTAATTAATCTGAGATTTAAAGCAAGAAGTCTTTGGATTAAAAGGCAGCAGGGAGAGAATGGCTTCTTAATTAAAATGTCATTTAGGTACTACAATTAACTGGCAAAATTGTTTGCCACTGCAGCTCATCTCCCCCCCCCAATACTGCTGTAGCTCCTCCGAGACCAGAAGAACTAGCATCCTTCCAGACCAAGGGTCTCCAGATTTGCAGTATGAGGGCCTTATCATATATTGTACAGGTTTTCGCGGGCTAAGAAAAATCAGTTTTATAAATGAATGAATGACATTTCAATGAATGAGGGAGGGTGTTAGGCTGGCACACTTCCCCACGTGCCAGCCCAGGAGTGTCACAAGTGCACCACAAAGCATGTTTTGTTGGGATACTGAAGGAAGTCCCTGGAAATTTACAGGCCTGAATGGGGAAAGACTCAGGGGGTAAAGTGCTGAGTCATTCAGGCCTAGCAGACCAGCAGTAAAGTGCTGAGTCATTTTGACTCAGCTTCAGCCTGGGGATGAGATCATCTGATCTCTGATTGGATGCTGGGGGCTATTTAACCAAGACCAGAAACACCTGTGGTCAGTTGCTGGAGATGTAAGTGTTGCTGTTGGAGGAGCTTTGCTGTTCCTGTTTGCTGTTCTTTGCTGCAAGAAGCCTTCTTCTGAGAATATCGAAGTTCTTGTTACCCTAATCTCTGTTGTCTGAGTGATTCCTTGCCGGAGCTCTGCAAACTTGAAGCCTTTCCAAGCATCACCGCTGTAAGCTGCTTCTACGCTATCATCATGCGTGTGATCTCATGGACACAGAAGCACATCTGGGAGACGGGCAGTTCCCCTGGTGCAAGGGCACAAAAGCTCCAGTCACCTTGGAAGCTGTGTTGGCCTGCCTGCTCCACAACAGCTTAGGATTGGGCTACCGGATACAAAGCATTCAGAACACTCTAAAAAGGATGTTGAGTTCTTTCAACTTTCAAAAGGTGTGATTTATTAAATAGAATGACTTCACTTCCTGCTCAATGACATCACTTCTGGCCCTTGGTCTTGGGGGGGGGGGGAGGTCCCGACAGATTGTCGTATCTAATAACAATTCAAAGGTAAAGGTTTTCCCACGACCAAATGGTCTAGTCGTGACCGACTGTAGGGGGCGGTGCTCATCTCGGTTTCTAAGCCCCAGAGCAGGCGTTTGTCCGAGGACAAGCTTCCGTGGTCATGTGGCCGGCATGACTATATGCCGTAGTGCACAGAACGCCGTTCCCTTCCCACTGAAGTGGTCCCTATTTATCTACTTGCATTTTTAGGTGCTTTCGAACTGCTAGGTGGCAGGAGCTGGGATAAGCAACGGGAGCTCACTCTGTCGCGCAGTCTTGAACTCCCAACCTTCCGGTCGGAAAGCCCAGCAGCAGTGGTTTAACCCACTGCGCCACCATGTCCACTCTTGTTGAAAAGCGGTATATAAATACTCTTTGATTGATTAGACTGTGCATTCCAATTTTTTTGGGGGGGGGGACACACAGTAGAGAGATAGTGATTTGACCGAATGGGGCGGTGCTCATCTCTGTTTCTAAGCCGAAAAGCCGGCGTTTGTCCGAGGACAAGTTTCCGTGGTTGTGGGGCCGGCATGACTATACGACAAGGCGCACGGAACGCTGTTCCCTTCCAGCCAAAGTGGTCCCTATTTACTGGCATTTTTACGTGCTTTCGAACTGCTAGGTTAGCAGGAGCTGGGACAAGCGATGGGAGCTCACTCCGTCGCGTGGTCTCGAACTGCCAATCTGCCAATCAGTGAGTTCAGCAACAGCAGTTGCTAATAACTATCTAATAACAATTAGATATGTGCAAAAAAAGTTGGAAACCAACCACCACTGTAAGCTTTGTCTCATCCCAACGCCCCAAACAACACATTAAGCAGTATGTAGAGTGCCAAAACCTTTCCAAGTCCCAAATTTTTGAGCCTAGATTGGGACACGTAATAGTGCAAATTGTAACAAAATATGGAGAAACAGCTCCCTGGAGCTGCCCAGAAAGGGTGGAATTTCAAAGGAGTTCAGAAGTTGCCATCACAGTCAAAAGGTCAGGATCCCACCCTGGGCATCTAGAAACAAAAGGGTTGTTAACTCACCATCTTCCTCCCACCCAGACAAGCAGCTCCTTATTTCCAGTGAGCTTCAGATATGAAGTGAGCTAAATCGCAACTGCATCATGCTAGAGGCACTGCAGGAGATTTTTTTTTTTTCCTAACTTCATCTTTGTGTGCATCAAAATGTAATTCAATTGTCCATATGGCATGATAGCTCGAGTCTCCGGACTTTTCTGACGAGGGCCACATCGTATATTTTGTAGATGTATGGGTTTTCCCAGTAGCAATGTATGGCTGTGAGAGCTGGACCAGAAGGAAGGCGGAGTGCCGAAGAATAGATGCTTTTGAATTATGGTGTTGGAGAAGGCTCTTGAGAGTCCCCTGGACTGCAAGGAGTTCCAATCGGTCAATCCTCCAGGAAGTCAAGCCTGATTGCTCCCTGGAAGGACAAATCCTGAAGCTGAAGCTCCAATACTTTGGCCACCTCATGAGAAGAGAGGACTCTTCAGAAAAGACCCTCATGCTGGGAAAGATGGAAGGCAAAAGGAGAAGGGGGCGGCAGAGGAGGAGATGGTTAGATAGTGTCACCGAAGGGATGAGCATGAGATTGGGTGAACTCTGGAAGCTAGTGGAGGACAGGGAGGCCTAGCATGCTGTGGTTCATTGGTGTCGCGAAGAGTCAGACACGACTTGGCGACTGAACAACAACAACAATGTGGGCCAAACAACATCACATTTAAAAAAAATGAATGAATGAATGAATGAATGAATGAATGAATGTAATTTAAATGAATGAATAAGTTTTACTTGGATCTTTTTTTTTGTAATCAGCATATGATTCAGAACAAAAGAGAAATGTGACACTTACAAAAAGACAATGCCATACTTAAACTCAGAAATGATATGTAATGAATAGAAAAATCAAATATTTTAAGAGCGAAATCTTAACCTGGAGTTAGGCCCACACGGCAGGGCCGGCTCTAGCAGCAGTGGGGACCCCCCTCACCAAGAAGAGCACTGTTGGTGCCATGCGCAAAGCATGGCACATGGAAATAGTTGGTGGTTATATGATAACATCACCACCAACTGCTTCTAGGAGGCCCATTTTGGGCTGTTCAGAGAAAGGGGCAGGTGGGAGGGCCCAAGGGAAAGCTGCTCTGCTTGCCCCACTGACTTACAGCCCATAGAAATCCCAGCTGCTGCTGCAGGCAATATGCTTGCCCCATTGGTGCGGGGCCTCCTGAATTGCGGGGTCAAATGTGATGACATTCGTCACATTGGCTTAAGGCCCGCCCTGCGCGCATGGTTAGGCCAGCAAAGTTTGGCCAGCACAGGGGCCACCATAAAGCATGTTCAGACCACTCTCGGAGTCAGGGAAGATGGTGCACGTCTGTGTGCTGGCCTCTCTGACTCGAGAGTGGTCCAAACATATAATACTTTACGGTGTGCCTTGTGCCAGCCAAACTTTGCTGGCCTAACTGTGCCGGCCGAATTCCAGGTTAGGATTACGCCCTAAGTTGCTACAGGCTGGATAAAATCTTCTGGTGGGCCAAATTTGGCTCCTGGGCCATGGTTTGGAGATCTATGTGAGAGCTGAATAATACATTCCCTCCAAGACACATGCACATACACACCCTCGCATATCCAGGGCCCCTCTAGCAGCGGCGGGGCCCAATGTGGGGCATTCCTGCGGGGCCCCCAACCTTCCCTGCAGGGGGCCCCACTCACCAAAAAGAGCTCTGTTCGTGCCTCGTGCAAAGCATGTGGAAGAACTTGGTGGGGATATCATAACATCACCGCCAACTGCTTCCTGGTGGCCCATTTGGGGCTGTTCAGAGGCAGAGGCAGGTGGGAGAGTCAAGCTGCTCTGCTCACCCCACTGACTTACAGCCCATAGAGATCCCAGCTGCAGCCACAAGCAATATGCTCACCCTGCTAGTGTGGGGCGCCCTGAATGTGACGACATTGGTCACATTGGCTTAAAGCCGGCCCTGCTCGTATCCTCTCTTGAGCCCCCTGCATTTCCCTGGCTCTTTTTCAAACAACAGCTCTGAAGCTATCTCAATTTCCCATCCTCTCCTAACTTTGTGAGACATCCCCTGTACCATCACGTTTTTTCCCCTGGCTATGCCAGCCTCCTTCTAACCATTTCCTTGATGCTCCTGTTTAGCATCCTAATTCATATGAGATTTTTTGCCATCCATTTCTCTCCAGAGGAGATGACATCGTGACTCAGATGCATGGGAAACAGATCACGTTTGGCTAACTTGATCTTCAGGCACACGAGGCAAAGATCTCATCATCGTTTAAGCCAAAACTGAGTGGGGACTCGGCTTGAAGCTCTGAGGAGGAGAGGTGAATTCTGGAGCAGAAATCATAGCTTTAAGTAACTCTCTAGAGAGCGTTTCCAATGCAAAGCTAACAAGACCCTGTGATAATTTCACTGGAACTGGCCCCATTCCAAGTTTTTGAATATGGCTTATAAAACAAACACCATCCCCCACAAGCATTGAAGGAGAGGAAAATAACAGAACGGGGCTACAGGAATGGGCTGTATTGTGGGACCAAAAGCTGTCAATCAAACAGGCTGACAGGCAGCTCAGATTGACAGGCAGGCTCTTGACTTCAGTTATCTGGGGGAATGAGAAAGTGTCTGCAAGAACATGTTAAATTGCCAAAGTCATTACCAGTCACCAATTACCAAAGAAAAGATAACAAGGTGTATTTTAGAAAAATCGATGCAACAACATGCATTTCAATAAAGCAAGTTTTCAGAACTTTACAAAACAAAATGAACTATTTGGGGAATACAGCGTGTTTTCCATTGAATATGAAGGATGCTTCTCTATCAGTGAGCTGTAGCGATTCATCACCGTTCGGCTTAGATGTTAGTGGCACCCAGGGGTCAGCCGCAAAAGAGTTCCTTTTGTTTCTTGTTACGCTGACTTAATTGAAAATAGCAAGGATGGGCTGGCATCTCATCAGCCAAGCTAGGCTAGCGGGTACCACAAAGCCTTTTCATTCCCTATAAGGAGAGTGGGAGAGACGGTAAGGAGGTAGAAGGGCTGGAATCTCTGGACTGTTACAGGTATAGCTAAGGGCGCAATCCTAACCTGGAGTGAGGCTGGCACAGTTAGGCCAGCAAAGTTTGGCCAGCACAAGGGACACCATAAAGCGCGTTTGGAGCACTCTCGGAGTCAGGGGGGATGGCACATGTCTGTGTGCTGGCCTCTCTGACTCTGACCTGGAGTTAGGCTGGCACAGTGAGGCCAGCAATGTTTGGTTGGCACAAGGGCCACCGAAAAGCACGTGCCAGCCTAACTTCAGATTAGGATTGCGCCGTGAGCGTGGTCCAAAAACATTTTACGGTGTCCCTTGTGTCAGCCAAACTTGGCTGCCCTAACTGTGCTGGCCTAACTCCAGGTTAGGATTGCCCCCTAAATACCATGAGAAACAGTTCTTCTTTCTTGGGCCTCACATACACCCGCAGGGCTGAGTATACTCTGGCCTAACCATTATACTTCCTCAACTTTTTGGATAATACAGTATCCACTGATTTGATATCCACCGTTTCAGTTATCCACAGATATATGGACACTGGTCCCCTTACTCTGCCCCCTCCTACACACACTCACAGGGCCAAATAAGGTGCACCCACAAATGCATGATGCAGAGTTGTGCTTTCTGTCGGATGCACCTCATATTTGTTAAGAACTCCTTGGGGCAGGCGGGCAGGCCTCCCACCTAATCTCAGATTGGACATAGCCATCATAGTTTGTTCACCTGTGATGCAATTTTCTTCCATAGCTGGTGGACCACTGTGGGTAAGAGGATGCTCAACCAGACATGCCTTTGGCGTAATCCAGCAGGGCTTTTCTTATGTTCTTATGTTTAGAAATGCGAGGGCAGAATCCCCTGGGAAGTTCTACTGCACAAGCCCCATTGGAATGAACGGGAGCCTGTCGTGCATGAACCACAGTTTTGTGTGAATCTCAAGAGACTCCATCTGGGCTCCCTATAAAGAGGCTCTGAACTGACATAACACTCAAGGTTGAAAGTCCTTCACAAAGACGCATATTGTGTCCGCAGTGTTGCCTTTGACTCACATCCACACCCCCATGCTCAACATGCAGAATCAGCTGCAGCAGGGTCATTGTGCATGAATGAGTCATGTGCCCAATTGGGATTATGACAGAAGTAGTGGGAGATGCTGAAATGTTTGTGCTCCTCTGAAAATCTTCCCTCCCCCAGTCTGACTGGCATTCAATTTAAAAAAAAACCCATCTTTCTGCCTTTTGGCATTGCCCTCCCAGTCACTAAAATAATGTTATCAAATCAAACTGCTTTCCATAAAATTGTGGAAACATAACAAGTTCTGGCAAAAGCAGGGGGAAACCTGCACAGCCGCTCAAAGCTAATTAATTTCTATTACTAGTGAATGAAGAACCACTTAACATGTCTTTTCTTATTTAAATTACCATTGATGACACCTGCTTTTTTATTCTTGGGAAATCCTGCTACAATACCAGCTAAATTATGTAAGACCGTAGAATTTATGAAGAGGAGGCAATTAGCATTACAAAAAAGAAAAAAAGAAAAAAACAATTCGGGGCTACAATTTATGGGGAAAAGAAAGAGGTTCTGATGCTCGGCTAAATGGCCCACTGATGAATTACATATTTAGTTAAGCCTTGTTGTCATTGTGGAAATTTGGGGCTAAATGGTGTCATTACACTCAGTAATTAATGATTTGGATGCATGTAGGGGTACTTCAGTCGTGTGTTGTTTGGGATTCAGGAATGTGTCACAATGGGGATTCAAGGTGGTCACAGAGCCATTGCTTGCCAATTTGTACAAAGAAAGAAGCACCTGGGTGCTTCCATTGGTTGGCGCAGGGCAGCGGTTCCCAACCTGGGGTCATGACCCCCAAGGGGGTTGTGAACAGATTTTCAGGGGGTTGCAAACAGCTTGGGGCAGCCATCTTAAAAAGCTGAGCACCACCATCTTGGAAGCTTCATTTTGGCTAGGGAAGAGGCTTCCCCATTGAACTGCCTCTCTCCTGGGTCTCTTTCTGAGCAGGCACATCATGCCTTCCATGTACATGCCTTTGTGAGTCTTCGCACCTGGGGATGTAAATGCTCTGAAGACTATCTAAAACCTTCGTCAGCAAGGGCTTAGAGAAGCCACAATGTGTTCTGTGCAATGTTGTTCTCAGTGCTGAATCAGGCGCAACCCTGCTGTATTGGAAAAGGCCGGAGATGCCCCGAGGAGATAGGGAATGGTATCAGCAGTGGCCCCTTGTCCAAATAAGCCAGGAAGTACAGGGTTAATGCCAGAACTCCTGCAGCAGGAACACAGCTGCAGGCTGATGAGGGCTCTGGCTATGAAGGGAGGTTAGCACAGGTGCAGATGGGTGTGGCTGATGGCAGAGCCTGCCCAACAACAGACACCGATTGGCCTGCCTCTGTATAAAGTTGGAGGCAGGAGCTACAGTACGTTAGCACCAGGCAGGTGAAGGAAGGAAAGTAGCAGTGGATTGCTGGATGGACTGACTGAAGGACTGTTAAAGGGTAAGGTAAGGTTATTGTGGGGAACTGTTGTATGGCTGCCACGCCCCTGGAGCCACCAAGTGGAGGAGGCAGTTGTGGCTTAGGCAAGCTGACTGCCTTTTGGTTGGTGGTGGGGTTTGTTGGTGCTCAGTTAGGGTATTTTGAGCTAAGCCGGTGATGAGGGCAGTCTGGAGGAGGCTGGCCAGCCGGTGATCCCAAGCAAAGCTGCTGGAAGAGAGGAGGCCCAGTGGGTGAATGAACCGCCTCCCTCTTGCCTATGTCTGAGGCTGCTCTGGAGGGGAAACTAGTTAGCCTAGTGTGGGCCTTGGGGGCCTTGGGGAGGCCCAGCAGGGAATTTGGCAGAACACCTACCTGTGCCCTTGGGCTGATGCTAGACTCTTGTGTTGGCCCAATGTCACTAATGCCAACATGGGGGCACCGGCCTGAGGCCCTGTTGCACTGTTCATGTGCCAACTGAACTCAGTTGGCACAAGAGCGGCTCTGGGGAGAGGGAGGGGGGAGGAACTGGGTGGTTGGTGAGTGGGCCGGGAGGCATGCTGGCCTGGGGAAGGGGTTGGTATGTAGCCATTCGGGTCTTTAGGTCATTGGGATGCGGCCGATTCAGGCCAGGTGGCTTTCTCGGCTCTGCGCCTGCTAAAAAGCTCATTCCCACGTACAGGCTGTAAGTTCTATTCTCTGCTGTGCGGTGTGTGCCATTGTTGAAAAATGTCAAAGAGGCCAGCAGACACCCAAACAGGTAACAGTGCAAAGAGCAAGAGGAAGCATTTCTTGTTCTCTTTCCCTGCCATTATTCCAAAATCCAGACAAATTCAAAAGCCAGACACCTTCCCATCCCAAGCAGTCCAGATAAGCAGTTCAAGCAGCAGCCCAAGCAGTTCAGCCTAGAAAAAAGGCGCCTGAGGGGGGACATGATTGAGACATACAAAATTATGCACGGGAGGGATAGAGTCGATAGAGGGATGTTCTTTTCCCTCTCTCAAAACACCAGAACCAGGGGACATCCGCTAAAACTGAGGGTTGGGAGAGTTAAAACAGATAAAAGGAAGGACTTTTTTACTCAGCGGGTAATTAATCTGTGGAACTCCTTGCCACAGGAGGTGGTGATGGCATCTGGTCTTGATGCCTTTAAGAGGGGATTGGACAGATTTCTGGAGGAAAGGTCCATCGTGGGCTATAGGCCATGATGGATTGTGCAACCTCCTTACAAAGGTGGTGGGCTACTGGTACCAGGTGCAAGGGAGTGGCAACAGGATGCAAGCATCTTGTTGTCTCATGCCTCCCTGGGGCACCTGGTGGGCCGCTGTGAGATACAGGAGGCTGGACTAGATGGGCCTTTGGCCTGATCCAGCAGGGCTCTTCTTATGTTCTTATGTTCTTAAGGGATACTCAACCTGTATTTCATTCAGTGAAGACTTCTGGGTCTAATAACATGTAGGAGGCACAGAAGGGAGTGGAATTATGGGAAGGGGGAGCCTAGCCTAAAGCCCCATAAAATGCCCCTGCCATCGTTCCATTTTGTGACGCCGCCTGGCCCCAGTTTAAAGAAAGTTCGCACAACATAGGGCTGCATTAGACATTTTGCAGAACCTGTAGTTTGACCCTGAAACGCACCTGGCTGAGGTGGGGGGAAAAAGCCAACTTCCAAAGAGCGCAATTTGCAAATGAGGACCTTTCAAATAATAATGGGCCGCGCATTGCCGGTGGGATTATGAGGCTGGTGTGATGTGTAAGTGGGACTCTTCGCCTGCTTCTCGGAGGGCTGGCCTTGCATTGCGCTGAGCTCATTTCGCCAAAGACCTCCGAGGAATCAGCGATGCCTTTTATGCAAGTCAAGCCCATGCCGACATTTGCAGAAGCCAAAAGGAAATTTCTTTCTGTGACTCTGATTGAAGTTAAATGGGAGTCACACAAAGAACATTTGCTTTAACCTCCTCACCTGTCTCCTCCATGCAAGTTAAATAATCAGATACTCTTTTCCCAGGAGAGGAAATCAAAGAGGGGAATCTTCTCAATTTCACAGCATTTCACGGTGCGGAAAGGAGCAGGTAGCCCAGAATCCATCATTCCAGGAAATCCCGCTTGCATTCAAGTCCTAGGATTAAAAAAATGAGGATCTTTCTGGGGAAAAAAAATTCCCATTGGAGTCATAGAATGTTAAAGTTTGAAGGGATATTTGAGGTCATCTAGTCCAACCTCCAGCTCAATGCAAACAACTGCTACAACATCTTTGACCATTCATCTTTCTTTCAGAATGGCTACTTTGTCTAATTTACCTTGTTCTCCCCTCTGTCTCTGTTTCCCTCTCCCTACTTTGCTTCCCCCTTCCCCAATTTATCCAGAATCCATATGTGGTTTTTGTTTCACATGTCATATGGAACTGGACAAACAAACAGAAATCCCAGTGTTTTCAGTAGCTGAAACACTGCTGTCCTCTGCAAGAATGGCCTGCCTATTTATTTTAACATCAATCTTGCTAACTGGGCAAGAGGCACTTTTTCCAGTGGTGTTCGTCTTATATTTCGCAGGGGGAGAGTCATTGTCCCTCTTCACCCCTGCGCAGTGTCTTTTCTAGTGGCCGTTGCTGGTGGGGTTCTGCATTTTTATTTTTATTTTTAAGATTGTGAGCCGTGTTGAGACAGGGAGTCATTTAACATTGTTATTATTATTTGCCTATAAACCGCTTTGTGAACTTGGTGTTGAAAAGTGGCATATAAATACTGTTGATGATTGAAAAGCGGTATATATATTTTCCAGCAGCAAATAAAAGTTCATGTTAGGGAGAGAGAGAAAAATAGAAGGAACTTTCTTTACAATTGGTACTATCTGCCAACTTTTCCCAAAGGGCATTTGAGAGAGAGAGAGAGAGAGAGATGACGACGACAGTTTGTCTCTCTGTAACTGTCTTGCAACTGGGACAAAAAAATGCAAGTGTGAAATGAAATGAAATGGAAGGTTTTCCCTCTCTTAAGACTTGACAAAAGGGCCAAATCATTTTAGGAGTGCAATCCAACCCAGCACTGCATTGGCAAGACTGGCAGCCCAGCGCCAAATGCAATGCTTGGTTGGCGAGGCAGGAGCCTCCCCGCAGCAAGGGAACGTGCGCTCCCTTACTGTTGGGGAGGCTCCAGCCTCCCCTATGTGCTACTCAGATCTGCGCCTGCTAAACAGAAGGCGCAGATCCGAGGAGACTGCGCGGCCCAAATCGGGGCCGCACGTCCTCCTGGATGGGCCAAGGATTTGGCCTTACGGCTGAATCTGGAGTCCACCCAGGTTCCCTCTCCCCCCCCCTGCCCAAAGTCTCCACCCCACCCCACCCCCGCAGCCAATCCCTTGAGGAGGGCTACCTCCTAGGGGAACATTTATTCCCTTACCTTGACGATGCATTGTGGTTTCACTGGTGCTGGAAAGTTGGCCTATACATCAACTTCTGGGCTATGCATACAATTCACGGGAATAATAGATGTTCAGTCTCTGTTCTTCAAAGTTCTGGGAGCATTTATTATGCCGAGAGACTTCAAATGAATTTTGGTAATTTTCCCATTGACAGAAGCAAGAATCTTTCTCTCTCTCCGATTTCTCTATTCCCCAGCCTCAAAATGAGACAGAACTAATTCCCACCAGCTATTTAGATAAAGCAGCCCAAAGCAAAGAAATAGTTGGTTTAAAAAAAATCGTTTTGCATGCATTTCAATAAGTGACGCTCCAAACTTTGCTGGAATCGTGTAAATAAATTGTAGGCATCTTTGAGAATAACATACCCTGAGCACAAGCAACCAGAAGCTGATATTGGCAGAGGTCTCTCTCTCTCTCTCTCTCTCTCTCTCTCTCTCTCTCTCTCTCACTCACTCAGGCCTCAGATGACCCCCCCCTTTTTTTTTACACTTTTTTGCACTTCCTATAATACTTTGGCCATCTCATGAGAAGAGAGGACTCTTTAGAAAAGACCCTCATGCTGGGAAAGATTGAAGGCAAAAGGAGAAAGGGGCGGCAGAGGATGAGATGGTTAGACAGTGTCACCGAAGCCATGAACATGAAATTGGGGAAACTCCGGAAGCTGGTGGAGGACAGGGAGGCCTGGTGTGCTGTGGTCCAGGGGGTCGCGAAGAGTCAGACACGACTTAGCGACTGAACAACAACACTTCTTATACATAACTGTACCCTTTTAGGGTAATGTAACACCCTCAAGTGCAGCGGATAAGCTCTAGTTCCTGGGACTTCTTGAGTGCCAGTCTTGTCCAAACCTACATAATAGCAAGTACAGGTTTTTAGTGTCAATCAGATTGCTGCCGCAATATAAACACCCCCACAGTTTTCAGTGGGCAACTCCTTGTGCAGACCCGCAACGTTCTGAATCTTTTTTGTGCCTTCCGAGCAGAGAGCAGCCTAAGCTTAAAAACAAAAAAAATCTTCATAAAACCGACACAGCATCCCGTCTTTCTTCAGTTTGACGCAGAGAACTTGGAGATAATGATCCACCGCTGTCCAAAATGTGAGCCTGATCCCTAGAGGAAAGGAGCAGGAGGCGGCATTTCAAACCAAAAAGCACATTCCTTCCCCAAAAATAAAACCGCTTTTACTTGGTGCAATTCAGTTCTGAGTGAGCACAGGTCAAGCTCCCTGCTTGGTGCAGATCTGTGGTGAAATGAACCAGAAATAGCAGTGGTTCCCAAACTTTTCAGCATCAGGACCCACTTTTTAGAATGCCAATCTGTCCGGGACTTGCTGGAAGTGATGTCATGGCCTGAAGTGCTGCCACTGTGACTCAGGGGCCTGGTCAGGGGCGTGTTTTCTGATCAGCATGTGCCCTCAGCCAGTGGTGTGCCTTGCAGGAGGTCAAGAACATAAGAAGAGCCCTGCTGGATCAGGCCAAAGGCCCATCTGGTCCAGCTTCCTGTATCTCACAGAGGCCCACCAGATGCCTCAGGGAGGAAACAAGACAACAGGCTGCCTGCATTCTGTGGCCACTCCCTTGTATCTGGCATTCTGAGGTAAAATTCTGAGGTAAATAACTTGCCACCCAATCTGGGCCTTAAGAATATAAGAAGAGCCCTGCTGCATCAAGCCAAAGGCCCATCTAGTCCAGCTTCCTGGATCTCACAGCGGCCCACCAGGTGCCCCAGGGAGACACGAGACAACAAGATGCTTGCATCCTGTTGCATTCCCTTGCACCCGGTATTCTGAAGTAGCCTACTACTAATGTAAGGAGGTTGCACAATCCATCATGGCCTGTAGCCCACGATGGACTTTTCTTCCAGAAATCCGCCAATCCCCTCTTAAAGGCATTTAGACCGGATGCCATCACCACCTCCTGTGGCAAAGAGTTCCACAGATTAACTACCGGCTGGGTAAAAAGGACACAGGGGCTGGAGGGGCAGCAGAGCTGCCACCGCTGCTCGCTCGCTCGCTCGCCCACCCGCTTGAGCCGCTGCAAGTGCCAAGATGAGTGGCGTTCAGCACACCCACCTGCCCTTGCACTCTGAGGGCTCCAAAACGGAACATGGCATGGAGGGGTGCATTTTGGGGCAGCACTGGGTTGGGTGGGAAGCCAGCACCGGGGGCGGTGATCCACAGCCTGGCCAGGGCAGAGCCTTGGCTGGCTCCACCACTGTCCTCAGCTGGTACCCAACCTGGCCAAACCCAGTAACCACATTCACCCATGGTTGGGCCCCTAAGCTTTCAGGTATTCGGGGACCCCTCCAAAACTCTTCAAAAAAGCAATACAATACATTTTCAGCTCCCCGTCACCACCCCCACCCCTGAAACAGCAGAAACACAGGCAGAAACCTGAGGGGCAAAAAATGGAGAAGACAGGCACTACTAAAAGGTTCTCAAAAGAGGAGAAAAAACTCGCACATGGGCACAGGCCCACATGGAAGCTCCCCAGTGATGCTCCACCTGCATCCCAGCTCAATACTTGGAGGCGGGGCTTGCCCCACATGGTTTTTTGAGAGCTCTGTAAGCAGGGCCGGCCTTAAGCAAAATGTGACCAATGCCATCACATTGGGCCCCATGCTTTGGGGGCCCCCGCACCAGTGCAGTGAGCGTATTGCTTGCTGCTGCAGTCAGGATCACTCAGGATTGTATGTAGGTCAGTGGGGCCAGCAGAGCAGCTTTCCCTTGGGCCCTCTCAGCTGCCCCAGCTTCTGAAGTGCCCAAAATGGGCCTCCTGGAAGCAACTGGCAGTGACGTCATCCTGCCACTGCCATCTATTTCCAGGTGCCGCACTTTCTGTGTGGCACCACAAGTGCTCTTCTTGGCGAGTGGGGGGTCCTGTGGGAAGCCCCACAGGAAAGCCCCGCATAGGGGCCCCCCCCCACTCCTAGAGCCGGCCCTGTCTGTCAGCCTCACCTTTGCAAGTTTGGGCTTCCAGCCAGCTGGAGGGTTGGCGGGCCGGATGGGAAGCCCCAGGCACTGGACCATGCATGCGGCTGATGCCCAGGCACCCCAACGTGATGGTCCCTGGTCCCTGTGGGGCCCCGAGGCATCAGCCTACTCAGGCTAATAGATAACGCGGCCCTGCCAGTGGCCATTTCTACTCACCAGACACAGCGCAAGCCGTGTGCCCAGCCGCTTACTGTCCACCTGACGGTGCCGCTCGGTCTCACGTGCGCTGCTCCCCCACCCCACCCCGACCCCTTGTCCACTCCGCAGTGCTGAAAGGGTTACAGCTGCCGGCCGTGCGAGGCAAAGGAGAAATTTCCCTGTCCTTGCCTAAGTGAATGGCTGGGATTAAACTGACAGCCCACCTTAGTGATGGTGGAATAATTGGTTGTTCAGCTCCGTCCTTGTCATAGCGCTGACAGTTGTGCAGATGTCCTGCTTGGCTCTCCAAAGGTTACCCTCAGCCGGAGCGGGTGCTCATTAATCATCCCTGCCTGACAAGGCCCGTCTGCTGCTCTGTCCCCCTCCGTCCCTCACCCTCCACCCACCCCTACAGCAGCCACTGCCTGCTAAGGGGGAGGGCAGGGCAGGGCCCCGGGGTCTCAGGGCCCCAGCCAGTGGTGTCATCTAAATGATTTAAGAACAGGTACTCACTTTTGATTGGCACGTGTCGGGACCCGCCCACAGGAAGTGACGTCATAAGCCGGAAGTGAGGTCGTGGCAGGAAGGGACATGAAAAAAGCCCTTTTGGAGGCCTCAGATGATTTTAAACTGACCCAACAGTTGCAACAGTATTCCACAGCACCCCCAGAACATGTGAAGGAGGCCTGGCATCATGTTAAAGTGACCCAACAGTTCCAAAACCCCTGAGCAGCTCATTTTTCAGTGGCAAGGCAAGGCAAGGCTCCGCACACTGCCTGCCTGCCTCTGAGAACGTGCAGGCAACTCAAACGAGCAGGAAATTCAAACGTTGCAGGGGGCAGAGTCAACGAGTGGGTGGGGCCAGCCATAATCCTAGAAACCGGTACTCGCGTACCCCCGCGTACCCCCTGCATGACATCACTGGCCCCAGCGCTTGGGAGACATGTAGGGTGTGTACAGACACAGGGCCCGGTGGGGAACATGCGTTGGCCCATCGGAAGAGATTGCAACGAAACCAGCAAGCCAACACAGGTCGTTGAAGCTGGTAAACAGAGTGCCACCGCAGTGTGGTTTTCCAAACGTTCTCCTTGCCTGGTATTCAGAAATGCACACACATACACCCCGTGGATACCAGAAACCGCGGATACCGGGGACGCCTTTTTAAAGATTGGGGAGCATCAGTGGATCTGTTTGGAATCAGCAGGGTCTGATTCGAAACAAAAGAGCAATTTGACAATCCCAAAGAAACAACAGGGAACGTGGTGGCGCTGCGGGTTAAACCGCTGCTGCTGGGCTTTCTGACCAGAAGGTTGGGAGTTCGAGACCACGCGATGGAGTGAGCCCCTGTTGCTTGTCCCAGCTCCTGCCAACCTAGCAGTTCGAAAGCACCTAAAAATGCCAGTAGATAAATAGGTACCACTTGAGTGGGAAGGTAACAGCGTTCCATGTGCCTTGGCGTATAGTCGTGCCGGCCACATGACCATGGAAGCTTGTCCTTGGACAAATGCCGGCTCTACAGGCTTAGAAACGGAGATGAGCACCGGCCCCTACAGTGGGTCATGACTAGACCATTCGTCGTGGGGAAACCTTAAAGAAACAATGCCCGGCTTACACTGAGAAATGATCTATAATGAGTAAAAATGTCAAACATTGGCTAACGCTCTGACAAAAGTTGCTGAAGGCCAGATCAAATCTTGTGATGGGCCAGATGCCCCCCCCCCAGGCCATAGTTTGGAGACCCCTGCAATGAAGGTTTCTGGTTGACTTCCATGGGAAACAGGATGCTGGACATTTCTTATGCTTTTACATCTGCACCTGTGCCTTGGCGTGACTAAGGGTGCAATCCTAACCTGGAGGTAGGCCAACATAGTTAGGCCAGCAAAGTTTGGCCAGCACAAGGGCCACGGTAAAGTGCGTTTGGACCACTCTCAGAGTCAGGGAGGATGGCGCACGTCTGCGTGCTGGCCTCTCTGACTCCAAGAGTGGTCCAAACAACTGAGCCGGCCTAACTCTAGGTTAGGATTGTGCCCTAAAGCAAACCTCAGGGCTGTCCTGTTGAAGTAAACTAGAAATCTGTTTCTGCAAATTGTCTGGTAGCCAGTGGTCTGTCTCAGGCTGCTGCTAATAGGCGAACAATGGAAGAAGCAACGTTTCAAATAATTGATTAAGTGCCGCTCCAAAAAATTGGAAAGGAAACAAAGGAGCCAAGTGATTCGCATTTTGCTTTTCACGTGCATGCCATGTTTTTCCAGCGGATGCTCGTGACTTCATTGTGTGCACACAAACCTGCACGCTTGTGCTGCTGGGAAAATGCAGCCCGACCCCCATCTCCAGCCAGCATTCCCAAGTGCAATGCGATTCTCCATGACGTCACCAGTGATGAGTGAGCAAACTGCCTCTTGCGCGCTGCCCCCATCCTGCCCAGCAAGGCATTTGCGATTTTCCATACAATTTTTTTTCCAGAACTGAGCACCAAAGGGGCCACAGGGATTCACACTGGAGCAGTAAACACTCCTGGAGCTCTTGATGTGGTGGGTTTATTTTAAGATCTCAAATGCCAACAGTGGACTTAGAATGATGCCACTCCCCTTCCCCTCCTTTCTTTTTCCTGCCTGTGTTTATATTTTGTTCTTTGGAGGCTGAACCTTCTCCAGAAGGGATAAATTCCTCCTCCTTTTCAAAGGCACCCTCCATGCATTTCATGAGATGCCTCCAAATGTCATCTACAGTGGCATAACTAAGGGTGGCAGTGGGATAAAGTGCCCTGGGTATCACACATAGGAACAGCCCCACTGGATCAGGCCAAGGCCCATCTAGTCCAGCTTCCTGTATCTTACAGTGGCCCACCAGATGCCTCAGGGAGCACATGAGACCACAAGATGCCTGCATTCTGTTGCCACTCCCTTGTATCTGGCATTCTGAGGTAAAATTCTGAGGTAAACACACTGATGGCTAGTCAAGATTCTCCACAGCATTTCTCATTGACAGCCACCAGAACCAGATGCTCCTCTGCAGATATGTACTCATAGGAACAGCCCCACTGGATCAGGCCAAGGCCCATCTAGTCCAGCTTCCTGGA
Source organism: Lerista edwardsae (assembly GCA_029204185.1). Lineage (NCBI taxonomy): Eukaryota > Metazoa > Chordata > Lepidosauria > Squamata > Scincidae > Lerista > Lerista edwardsae. The sequence goes on along the minus strand of JAJKFI010000022.1, from coordinate 2,847,514 downwards.
TCTCACAGTGGCCCACCAGGTGTCTAAGGGAGCTCAGTAGACAACAAGATCCCTGTATCCTGTTGCTACTCCCTTGCACCTGGCAATCTGAAGTAGCCTACTACTAACATAAGGAGGTTGTCCAACCCATCATAGCCTATAGCCCACGATTGACTTTTCCTCCAGAAATCTGTCCAATACCCTTTTAAAGGCATCTAGGCCAGATGCCATCACCACCTCCTGTGGCAAGGAGTTCCATAGTTTAATTACCCTCTGGGTAAAAAAGTATTTCCTTTTATCTGTTTTAACTCTCCCATCACTCAATTTCAGTAGATGCTCCCTGGTTCTGGTATTCTGAGAGAGGGAAAAGAGCATCCCTCTATTGACTCTATCCCTCCCGTGCACAACTTGTGGGAATGCCAACCTGTACCCCAATGGTAGTTCCCAGGGCACGTGGGAGAAGTTCTGAGGCTCGGAGAGACTGTGCGCAACCTCCCTGTGCCTCAGAAGGCCTCCTAGGCCCACCAGATGCCTCAGGGAGCACACCAGACAACAAGATGCCTTCACCTGCTGCCTCTCTCTAGCACCTCGCCTGAGGTATCCTACATCTAAAACCAGGAGGTTGCACGTACCCATCACTGCCTGTAGTGTGCGATGGACTTTTCCTCCATGTCCAATCCCCTTTTAAAGGCACCTAGGCCAGACACCATCACCACCTCCTGTGGCAAGGAGTTCCACAGGTTAATTACCCACTGAGTTTTTTAAGTATTTCCTTTTATCTGTTCTAACTCTTCCAACACTCTATTTCAGTGGATCTAGCCTTCCGCTCTGGCCCCTAGCACTGCAGTAAGGACTTCCTGCTCATTCAAACCCCATCTCCTCTGAATGCCGAGACGTAGGGAGAAAAAGTCCATTCCCACCCAGAAACGCAGAGTATCGGAATGGTTAAAGTTGCTTTTGGTGGAAAAATATGAATGAGGACAAAGGAGGCGAGTGAGTTGATGTCAGCTCATTGACTTCACCCACATGATGACACCGGAATGATTGACACATCCATCAGTCAGGATTCAGGGCTGTTGATAATTAAGAGTAGAAGGAAGGAAGGGAAGGAGGAAGGGAATCCACTAGGTGCAGCTTGATGAGCAGAACCCTCAAAAGCAGCACCTGCCTCAGTGACTCACATACCAGCTTAGCAGCAGCAGTGCAGCAGGCCTTCCCCCCTCTCGCCTACGTGGACAAGGGATAGGCACAATCAGCAAAACAGCAAACATTGCAATGCCATTATGTAAACCTCTGGGCTTGGCTCCGGTCATCTTTTCTCAAGAGCAGAATTCCAGAGCTGGAGAAGGTTCCGGAAAGAGCATCTCAGCTGTTCCCTCTGCTCTGCGGCATTCCTACAGGGAGGGGAAACACTAAGGGTGCAATCCTAACCTGGAGATAGGCCAGCATAAGCTAAGCCAGCAAAGTTCGACTGGCAGAAGGGCCACCGAAAAGCGTGTTTGGACCACTCCCGGAGTCAGGGAGGATGGCGCACGTCTGTGTGCCGGCCTCTCTGACTCCGAGAGTGGTCCAAATGTACTTAACACTGTCCTTTGTGCTGGCCAAACTTTGCTGGCCTATCTGTGCCGGCCTACCTCCAGGTTAGGATTGCGCTCTAAGTCTTGCAGGAACCTGAGCTCCTGTGTAGCACAGCCCCTTCCCCTTGCCTCCAGAGGCACTGCTCTCCAAGCTGTGAATGGCTCTGAAGGAGAGGGGGAGGGCTGGCCTTAAGCCAGTATGACCAATGTCATCACATTGAGCCCAGCACTTTTTTTGGGGGGGGGGGCACCAGCACAGCAAGCATATTGCCTGTATAGAAGATGGAATTTGGGCAGGTGCAGCTCAGCATGGAAGGGCTTCAAAAGTTGCACCTGCCCGAATCCCATCTTCTTTAAAGGTACAGGCACTCTGTCCCGGTTTGTATCCAGTAGCCCTATATACAGCGATGGGATTCACAGATTGACAAGGGGAACGCTGGGCGGGACTTACGCGGGGCTTCCGCGTGTTTGGCTGCCTGTCCGCAGCGTTCCGCAGCTGTCCTGGCCTCAGGGGGGCTGCCCCCGGTTAGCGCGCCCCACCGCTGCTTGCCCAGGCACCCGGCGCGACCCTCACCTGTCCCCCGCGGTGAGCGGGAGCCCCCCCCCCCAAGGCCAGGACAGCTGCGGAGGGGCTGCCACTCAAGCGGAAGTCCCGCCTAAGTCCCATCCAGCGTTCCCCTTGTCAATCTGTGAATCCCATCGCTGCCTATATATAACCACCACTCATTACCTAATTCCGTAACATGCCCAAATTTGTTTCTGGTAACCCTAACTGGAGATGAACTGATTTTTTTAAAATGCCTCATATTTGGCTGACCGTCTGCTTTCTTGAAAACAGAAGGCAAGCTGAGAGCAGAAATGACACTGAGCGGTATGAACGGTCCAAAGGATACTTTCTGAATGAAGGTGCAATCCTAAACTGAGAGCGCAATCCTAAACTGGAGTTAGGCCGGCATAAGCTAAACCAGCAAAGTTTGGCCAGCACCAGGGCCACCATAAAGTGTGTTTGGACCACTCTCAGAGTCAGGGAGGATGGCGCACATCTGTATGCTGGCCTCTCTGACTCCGAGGGCAATCCAAACACACTTTCTGGTGGCCCTTATGCTGGCCAAACTTTGCTGGCTTAGTTTATGCCGGCCTAACTCCAGTTTAGGATTGCGCTCCGAGAACTGTCTGTAAGCAAATGAGAGGCTTCTATGACCTCACAAACCCCGGACATGGTAGGAGGGGCTGAAGTGTGAGATGACTCCTTTCCCCAATGCCTCTCTCAGTGCAAGACAAAAGCAGTGTTTTGGCTTTGAATGTGTATATTTTGAGGGTGCAATGCTAACCAACGCTCCAGCACTGACATAGCTGTGCCAATTGGGCATGTTCTGCATCCTGCAATGGAGTAGTCATCACAGAGGTCTCCTCACGGTAAGGGAATGTTTGTTTCTTTGCCTCAGAGCTGCATTGCCTTTACCCCAGTGCTGGAAAGTTGGTGAGGATTGCACCCTAAGTGAGGGACGGAATAGGATTTGATCTGTGGAAGTCAGAGGCTGGGGTGGGAGTGATTGAAAAAAAGGCAGCAGTGAATGTCGAAGAAACGTTTGGGGTACAGAGCAGTCAGGTGGGGATGTGACCTGCTGTTGCTCAAAGTGCCTGCAATCTAACTCCCTTCCAATGTTCAACAGGTACGTTTGCAAATATTACAGAGACACCCTCCATCTCCCGTGATCTCCACTCTCCCGGAAGCCAGAACCCCAGTCATGCTGTGCTCCAGGAACTCCTTGTGCTGGTCAGGAAAGTGGGAGGGGAGCACGTAGCACTCAAAGTTAATGAAGCTGTCAAAGCAGCTTGCAACATCCCCGCCAATCACTTCGGTTGACATAACTGCAGTGCAGAAGCCTGGGGCGGAATGACTGGCCATTCGGCAGGGAGGCCCCGCCCTCCTGGCTCCCTGGGAAGAAGGTGGGACTGTGGGGGCCTGTCAATCACGCTCTTTTGCCACGCAACACCAGGGCCTGCAAGGAGGTCTCAAGAGTGATGCTTGTGCTTCTCCCACCTGTTTGGAGAGCGGCTACAGAAGCCTCCGTCCCCTTGCATGACAACAAGCCACAACAAGCCACAAGGAGCTGAATCATCATTTCCACATTTTTTTAATGGGACGCAATTATGATTAATTAGATGGCACTACAGTGGTGCGCTACCGGCTACTGCATTTCATTTTCTGGTCTGTGCAAATGCCCTTCGATCCAATGGTGCTCCTGGACGTCTTCAGGCTCTCCCACAGACAGCCCAAGGACACAGACCATCTTCTTGGCGACGGCTAAACTGCATCAGCACCATTTCAGGACTGGTAGGAAATGAGGACACCCACGTGGCGACTAGTTTGCGTGCCAAAGTGCAGCTGCCCTGTACTCCTGATGATGGCCTTAGTTCTGCGTGGTGGCAAACAGTCTCGAACCCAGAACTAGAGTTCTGTCCTTATCAGTTCAGGTTGACTGGAAACAGGGAGATCTGATGGGGTTCTTGGGTCACTGAGCCCATTCAGAAGCTGCAACAGTTGGTAGGACTCTCCAAGGCAAACTTTGACAGGGATCTCTGAATGAGAGCTTCATCTCCCATGATGAACACCTGTGGACATCAAGCTGCGGTGTCCTCCAGAGTGCCCTCCCCCAATGCAGCAACCACAGAGGTTGTTTCCAGATGAACTAATGGATCCAAATGGCTGTCTAGCCTGCCCTTTGGGGTCTCGGGTGTTGAACGTGCTGCGGCCCTTGTCAACATTTCCCAGCCCAATCACTGCTCTCACAAGTAAAATGCTCTTAGGACAGTGATGTCATGCAGGGGGTACGTGGGGGTACACGAGTACCGGTTTCTAGGATTACAGCTGGCCCCGCCCATTCGCCTGCCCACTCGTCGACTCCGCCCTCTGCAACGTTTGAATTTCCTGCACGTTTGAGTTGCCTGCATGTTCTCAGAGCCAGGCAGGCAGGCAGGCAGGCAGGCAGCGAGCGGAGCCTTTCCTTTCCTTGCGACTGAAAAGTTGCTCTGGGGTTTTAACATGAGGCCAGGCCTCCTTCACATGTTCTGGGGGTGCTGTGGAATACTGTTGCAACTGTTGGGTCAGTAAAATCATCTGAGGCCTCAAAAAAGGCTTTTTTTTCATGTCACTTCCTGCCACATCACTTCTGGCTTATGACGTCACTTCCGGTGGGCAGGTCCCGACACGTGCCAATCAAAAGTGAGTACCTGTTCTTAAATCATTTAGATGACACCACTGTCTTAGGACTTGCTGGCAGGGGCACAGCTAATGAAAGCGTAGCCCAGTGCAGAGGGCAACGTGTTGCCCCGGAAGTGACATCACAACAGGAAGTGGCATCACAGTTACAGTTCCGTTTTCAGGGTTTTTTGGGCCATAACGTTTGATAGAGTAAAGATAAGACACTCTGGTTTGTTTCCTTGCATTCTGCATTAAATTATCTTTCCAATGATATATAGCATGATGGTGTTATTCATACATGTCAACATGGTTATTCAACATGGTTTTCACCATGTTGGCTACTAGTGTCAAGCTCAGCTCGTTGCCCCCCTAAAGCTTGTTGCCCAGTGCAATTGCACCCCCCTGCACTTCTTTAGCTACGCCCCTGCTTGCTGGAATCTTTTTGACTGCAGTTTGAGCTCATTTTTCCCATGCATTTTTAAAATGCTATCAGGGCTGACCCAAGACTTCCTGATGTAGGGTGCCAGATGCCGCCCCCCTTACATAATGATGTGGCATCCTCTGCTGCGCCCACTCTCCAGCGTTCTAGCTCAGCAATCTTCTCCCTGCCACATTTCCTCTCCCTCTCTGTCCCCCTCTTCCTTTCCCAATCCAGGGAGTAGACAGAGATGCAAAGGAGGCAAGAGAAGATTCCCACCAACAACAACCTGATGCCTGATGCAACAGCTTCAGTTGGCCACATGGACAGGCCGGTCCTGATTGCTATCGGGATTTAACAGGCAGTTAACTTTTAACTTTTCCAATTGCCCAGTGAATCAGAAAGAGGGAGGGAAAGCCTATTTACAACCTTAACACAAGCAAAACACCCACACAGCCCTGCCCCTTTCCAGCATCCCATCTTCCCCTATTTTCAATATGGCTGCTCTTGGTGCTTCGCGACCCACCTGACATTGGCTCACGACCCACTGGTGGGTCCTGACCCACAGTTTGGGAACCACTGCCATAGATGTAAAAAGTGGCATTTTTGCAACTTTTTTTGCGACATTTTCAGGGAACCTCCAAACAGAGAAATATGGGGGGGGGGGGGGGGGGGTTTTGAAGAAAAACAAAAATTCAAGGTGTTTCCACATACCTGTAGTCGACATGCATGTTTTTTTACAGGCACAATGATGTCACTTCCTGCTTAATGACATCACTTCCCGTCTTGGGGAGGACGGTCCAGACAGGTTGTCATACGTAAGAAGCAGGTCTTGGTGATAAAAAGGTTGGAAACCACTGCAATAGGTGCTTGCAATGCTGGCACAACCTCTCTGCGTATAGCAATTGTTTCGTGCCCTCTGGAGGGGGAGAAGCACATTTGCCCAATTATGAGTTGGGCATTGCAGGTTTGTTGGAGTGCTGGGCCAGTGTGATTTCCCAACAGCAGAAGCCTGCCTTGATTGGCACTGTCTGGGTTCCCTGTTGCAGACGAGTGCCGTTTGCATTTCTGTTCTCTTCCTCTCCCTCCTCCAAATGACCATCAGAACAAACCGCGACGAATCACGAGGCCAGGCCTGATGCAGCCATAGGTGTGGGGTTCCAGCCATTCCCGTGCTGTTCCAGAGGAAGCACCGTGTGGTTTAATGACCAAAGGAACCCGAAGGCCATGATGAGACCTGGGCTCACCTGCCCAGCAATAATGAAGTATGATCCTCATTACATCTGCCTGAGTGATGAATTATGAATGGAAAGGCTCTTTTTTTATCCCCCTGTAAGATGACAAGCTAGCTACAAAACGTGACAGCAGCAGGTAAATTAAATTAAAATCTAATTGCAGACCTTACATGCACAGGCATGCATGAGTGAATTGACAATGAACCCTGAATGGCTCTGTCCAGTGCGAACATGAAGGGATTCCTTTACCCCCTCTTAGTTTTAAACTAAAATGCTACTGCTAGCCTTGGCTCAAGGCCACTCGTGCTGTCGCAGTTTGCTGGCGCCACTGAGTCGGCGCTAGTGACCTTGGCACGTCGCGTCGGCCCATGGCACAATTTAAGATTGCGCCCAGTAATGGCATCTAAATGATTTAGCAACAGGTACTCACTTTTGATTGGCACTTGTGTCGGGGCCCGCCCACCGGAAGTGAGGTCATAGCTGGAACCCAGGAACTGCCCCCAGCAACCGCTGCACCTCCTCTGGAGGGAGCCCCAGGCAGCCTACCTGCTCACACTGCTGCCGCCGTCGGTCTCCCTCGCTCCGCTGCCTGCCTGCCTGCCTGGCTCTGAGAACGTGCAGGCAACTCAAACGTGCAGGCAATTCAAACGTTGCAGGGGACGGAGCGGAATGCCAATGGAGTCGACGAGTGGGTGGGTGAATGGGCGGGGCCAGCCCTAATCCTAGGAACGGGTACTCACGTACCCCCGCGTACCCGCTACATGACATCTCTGATTGTGCCCTCAGTTTCTCCTTCAGATCACATGTGTGAGCAGGTTCCCAGAGGAAGGTGGGATTCGAGAAGGTTCCCAGAGGAAGGTGGGATTCGAGAATCAGTTTTGAGAGGCAACGCTTACACAAACAGGCAAACACACAGCGCAATCCTAACCTGGAGTTAGGCTGGCACAGTTAGGCCAGCAAAGTGTGGCCAGCACAAGGGACACCATAAAGCATGCTTGGACCACTCTCGGCGCACTCACAGAGTTGTCTGACTCAGAGAGTTGTCCAAACGCGCTTTACCGTGTCCTTGTGCTGGCCAAACTTTGCTGGCCTAACTCTGCTGGCCTAACTCCAGGTTAGGATTGCGCGTGTGCGTGCGCACGCACACACACACACACACACACACACGCACGCATACTGATCCCCTTTCCCATGCTCTGTAAGGACCTATCATTTTGTCAGGGCTCAACATCATGTGTCCCATCCGTCCCTCCCTTGCCTTTCTTCCTGTATCCCCCCCCAAGTCCTAAGTGGATGGCTTCCTGAGGAGCCTGGGTTGGCCTGTGTCTTGCAGGAATTCCAGAGGGTCCTGTCCCTCCATCCTTCCCAGCTCCCCCCTCCTGTTCGTGTGAGCCATCGCGATGGCCGGGGCTGCCAGTAATTGCTGTTGACATCTCTTGGACCCTTGCCTCACGGCTAGGGACAGACCTCTCATTCATGAAGAATTGCCGCTCGTTAGGCCAGCTCTAGACAAACCTGCGTTAATTAACTTGTAAAAAAGTGGCTTTGCTCTGCTGGGAAATTTGCACACAAAGGCCTGGTGTCTGGCCCTCTCCTCCACCATTGTGTCTTCTAAACAGTTTTCCAACAAAACAAAGCGCACTCCCGTGTGTGTGTGTCCCCCGCTCTTGCCCACACACGCACAAGCACACACATTCACACACAAACACACTCACCGAGTGCTGAAAGCCAAGGGCGACCCTCATTAACAAGCCAGTTTGCCATGGGATGTTTTTTTTTTCTTTTCCCCATTGATTCACTCCTAGGCCTTTCTCTCCCTTGCAATCAAGGGGGTGTGAGTGCCACAGAAGGACTCTCCACAGACTGATTGCTGGGGGGAAACACAAAAGGAAAGAGCATAAACAGGTACAGGAGAGAAAAGCCTCTTGGAGCCATTATATAAACATTTCCAACGCTGTTTGCAAAGCTGGCAGCTTTGTTCCATTCTGTTCACACAACCTTTGCTGCATCCTCGTGCCAAGGTTAGAGCGGCAGGTTCTGTGCGGATGATGCTGGGCGCCCGGAAGACATGCCTTGCTGGAGCTAGGCGGAGAGGACATGATGCGCTTCAGCCTGGACCCTGCCTGCACAGAAATCCAGCAAGCTGAGTTGCCGTTTCTTATGCTTGCGTCCCACAAAAGCCGAGACATCACCCTGCCAACAAAGATTCACCTAGTCAAAGCGATGGTTTTCTCAATAGCAATGTATGGCTGAGAGAGCTGGACCATAAGGAAGTCAAGTCAAGCCTGATTGATCCCTGGAAGGACAAATCCTGAAGCTGAAGCTCAAATACTTTGGCCACCTCAAGAGAAGGGAGGACTCTAAGAAGCATGAGGGTCTTTCTAAAAAGACCCTCATGCTGGGAAAGATGGAAGGCAAAAGGAGAAGGGGACAGCAGAGGAGAAGATGGTTAGATAGTGTCACCGAAGCAATGAGCATGAAATTGGGCGAACTCAGGAAGCTAGTGGAGGACAGGGAGGCCTGACGTGCTGTGGTCCGTGGGGTCGCAGAGCGTCGGACATTACATAGCAACTGAACAATACAAGTGTTTTTAGCTTTTATTTTGTCCTACATTTTTCTTGAATGTCCTTCATTTTGAGGTGCTGTGACTTCCTTTGTGGTAATGACAGCTGATTGATTGATTGATTGATTGATTGATTGATTGATTGATTGATTGATTGATTGATTGGTCACCCTGGTAACAGTGAAAAGAGCAAGAGGAAGCATTTCTCATTCCATAATTTCTCAATTATTCCAAAACCCAGAAAAATCCAAAATCCAGATAACTTCCCGTTCCAAGCTGTTAGGATAAGGGATACTCAACCTGTATAAATATAAGTAAAATATAGACAGGTCAAGAATAAGCCCCAGTGGTACCCAAGCAGAGGACATTCCCTGTTCTCATGCACTAGACTGTGAGTGCAATCCTCACCTGGAGTTAGGCTGGCACAGTTAGTTAGGCCACCATAAAGCGTGTTTGGACCACTCTCGGCATCAGGGAAGATGGCGCATGTCTGTGTGTTGGCCTCTCAGATTCCGAGAATGGTCCAAACATACTTTACAGTGGCTCTTGTGCCGGCCAAACCTTGCTGGCTTAGTTTATGCAGGCCTAAGTCTGTTTAGGATTGCACCCTGTGTGCGAAAATATCTGTGATGGATACAAATATAGACAGAGTTCTGAGTTGCAAGGAATCTTTTCAGGTGCAGAGGTAGGCATAACATTATCCCCAGTAGTGTCCTTAGAGGGGGGCAGAGTGCTAAATTTTGCAAGGTGCTTTACCTTGCTGAGTATACCATTCCTCTCCCTTGTCCTCGTAGCTAGTAAACATCTTGGTGTGTGCATATGAGTGTGATGAAGTCTCCCCTGGGTCTCCTTCTGCATGGGTATGTCACCCCTTCCATGTGCATGCTTAGGTGAGTCTCAGCACACCAGGAAAAGGAACGTAAATACTCTGACTATCTAAAAGGTGGCTTTACCACCTTGATCAGCCATGGCATAGAGAAGCCACAATGCGTCTGTGCAATGTTGTTCTCTGTGCTGAATCAGTCACTGAACTCAAAACTCAGACGTTACTTAGATACATTTTTAAAAGGATGTGGAGTTCTTTCTTTTTAAAAAGTGTGATTTATTTTTTTTAATGATGTCACTTCCTGCTTAATGATGTCACTTCCTGCTTAATGATGTCACTTCCAGCCCTATGTCTTGAGGGCGGGTCCTGACAGGTACCTAAAAAAGGTACCTTTTTACCTTTTTTAAAAAGGGGGTCCCAGTGCAAAAACGTTTGGGAACCACTGCTCTAGGATCTTATCTTTTTAACCTATTTCTGTTTTTTATTTTTTGTTTTAAAAAAAATCATGAATGTTAGTTGCCTTGGGGGAATGTTAGGAAAGCAAGTTGAATGCCCTTCCACAGCCCCTGCCCAGTACCGAGATGTAAACCACTTAACCCAAACCACAATTCATTTGGACAGATCTGGAATGAGATTAGCACTGCGGAGCCTGAGATTAGAGGTGGCTCCTCTCTCACCCTTCGAGGTGAGCATTCCATACCACGATAGTTTGTGGCGGATGGGTCGATTGTTGAAGCATTTCTGCATGCATCAGATCAACCTGCAAGAAGCACGGCTGCCCGCTAAAGATTCTCGCTTCCCTTGCAGAAAGAGCCCCTCCTTCACAAACTGATCTCTTCTTGTATTGCCTGCAAGCATTTGCAATTACTGCACTTGTATTACTCTTAATGAAGATGATGATTGCTCAAGAATCTTTCTGGTGCTAGCAGAAACCTTTAATCTCTTATGACACAAGACATTACGATTTTGATGTGCTTCCACTCCAAATTGCTTCTCATGTTAAGGTTATCCTAATATGTAACATCATGTCACTAATCCCAGATACAAATACATTGGTGTAGGAGACAAGAGCATTGAATTGGTCTGCGAGCCCAGCTTTCTAACCACCCTAGACTCTCTTTTAAAGCAGACAAATCTTCGTTTTATGGAGTAGGGTTGGTTTAGTTTATTGACAGCCCAGTCCTATTGAGCTGCCCCATTGGGGGGATGAAGTCATAAAGCACAAACGCAGAAGGCTCACTTGCATGTGCACAGATTAGCATGCTGCAGAAGTGGAGATGCAAAGTCCGGAACCTTCCTGCATGTATCGGTGGACCTACAAAGACCCACCATGGCAAGGGGTGTCAGGACAGTGTAGGGATGGGGGGAAGGGAGTGAGGGAGTGTGGAATGAAGTGGCAACGGGGAAGCTGGAACGGGGAGCTGATGGGGCAGGATATTTATTATTATTATTTATTTAATTTATATCCCGCCTTTCTGCCCCATGGGCACCCAAGGCGGCTTACAACATTAAAATACAATAAAATCACAATTTGTCATTTAAAAACAGTAATTAAAAGCAATATCAAAATAATTGAAATTGAAAACAACAAGCCCCGTGGATCCTAAAATATACAAAGAGAGTATAAAAAACCAGCCAGCCTGTCAGCAATTAAAAGCTTGCTGAAATAAAAAGGTCTTCAGCCCCAGCCAAAAAATTGCCAAGGAGGGAGCAGTTCTCAGTTCTAAGGGGAGGGTATTCCAAAGTTGGGGGATATGGATGCATTGGGTCTGGAACGGGGGCCAGTTTGCGGGCAGTTGGGGTTACCATTTTAAAGAGATCAGCGCTGGTCGCAGGTGCCATTCTGAAGGTCTCTGCAGCCTTCGGGAGGTCTCATCTACTATGCAGAGACCTCCCAAAGGCTTCAGGACAAAGGTGCAGAAAGTAGCCCTTCTGCTCCTTGCAGGTAAGCGAGGTCGCGGATAAAGAGGATCGACTGTATGTCACCTTTCATGGGAAGGGGTCATTCAAAATCCGTTTGCAGTGTGACTCCCAGCTTGTCCTAAGAGCAAGATCCAGCTGTCCACAGTGAATTCCATCACTGGACTGCGTTGTGTGTCCTTCTCCATCCATTGACTAGTTTCCCTATTGACTCTTGTTCAGTGTACAGCAGAAGCCTGCTCTCCATCTGATCTGTGAACACAGATCTGAGGAATTTCCCCTTGGCCTCATATCAAAGCTCACATTCCCTTCCTGGTCTCTGGGGTGTTTCGATTCCAGCCGCAGCTTCAGCCCAACTTGGCAATTTCTGTCGCCTTCACACAACTCCCAACATGGCTATTTGGAGATGATGCGCTGGCGCTTGCCTTTCTACCAGTGTTGCTCTAATGCATCATTGATAGAAAATGTTAGCAAGTCTGCTCCTGGGAAATCTATCCAGGTGGTGGATTATATCAAAAACACAGCTGCCTTTGGAGGACAGAAGAACACCATCGCACATGCACATGCACGCATTTTGTGGCACTAAAAAAGAGATATTGAAGAGGGCCCTTAATGATATGGTAATTTATTTAGAACAGATACATTCCTGAAAGTGACCCACTTAAAAATATTAAAGACACATGGTGTTTGTTTTTTCCTGTCCATAAAGCAGGCAGCGGCTTATGAATATGCAAACGGATCGGGTGCAATTAGCATGATTGGCTCCTACTGCAATACTGGCTTATATGTTTAGATGCAGAAACTAATGAGGTCATGTTAATAGGCTTGTGAATGAAGCCTCAGCTGTCAGGACAACCGATGACAATGTCTGTAATAACCCTCCTGTTTCCGCAAAAGCAAAAAAAAAAAATGTGAAAATGGCAAAATTCTCCCTTGATTAGGCTGGAAATCACAGAAGTGTGAAGTCTAGCAGAGAGGAATGCGGCCATTCAGGGTGATGACAATGTAGCATTTAATTATCCGGAAAGTCTTCAACAAGTGCCAGAGACTGAGACTTTCCTGGCAATCTCTTGGGCCAGTGTCACAGCCCCGTGTGCCATTCCTCACCTCCCTTTATCGTTGATTGGCTTGCCTGCTCCAGTCTAAGAGCAGGCCAAGGAGCAGAAGGCACCTGCGGAAGAACACCTGTGGTGAACTCTGGCTGTGGGACGCCCACACTCAGGACCGGCCCAAGACCTCCCAGTGCCTGAGGCAGCATGCCAAATGCTTAACCGGGTGATGTGCCAGCCTCTGATCCACCCACTCGCCAATGTTCTAGCCCAGCAATCTCCTCTCCCCCTCATTTCCTCTTCCTCCCTGTTCCCCTCCCAATCCAGGGAGCGGAATGAGAAGGAGGACTGGAAACCAAGAGGTGGACAGAAACGAGCTCCCGCACCAGTCTGCTGCCTGAGGCGACCACTTCAGCTGACCTCACAGACGGGCCGCTCTCGGAGTCAGGGAGGGTGGCGCACGTCTGTGTGCCGGCCTCTCCGACTGAGAGTGGACCAAACATCCTTGACAGTGTCCCTTGTGCCGGCCAAATTTTGCTTTATTTACTTCATATTTACCTCAGAATTTACCTCAGAAATTTACCTCAGAATGCCAGAAACAAGGGAGTGGCGTTTGGACCACTCTTGGAGTCGGGGAGGGTGGCACACATCTGTGTGCTGGCCTTTCCAACTCTGAGAGTGGACCAAACATCCTTGACAGTGTCCCTTGTGCCGGCCAACCTTTGCTGGCCTAACTGTGCCAGCCTAACTCCAGGTGAGGATTGCGCCTTCAGAGAAATACACCAAGCAAGAGGATGGGTGATCAGTGCCTGATGCCAGGGCCGGGTTGCCATCCCAAGTGGCAACAGGGATGACACATGTTCATATGGCAGCACACTCATGTTCTCAGCCCATCCTGATTTCCCTCCCTCGGGTTTGGCCCAGCAGACAAGCCCCAAAGAGGCTTGTGGTCCCTGCTGCCTCTCCCTCTGGAGGCTGCCTGCCAGATCTTTGAAGCTAGTCTTTACAGTGGTGGGGAGCAGAGGACTGTGGGTGCTTAGCTGAGAGCTAACAGTAGCACGAGCCACAAATGTTGGAAATTGGGGAGGGGGAAACAGAAACTCACGGCCAGAGGCGGATCTACAGGGAGGGCAAAGCTCTAAGTGTTGCAAGAAGCCTGACCCTGTCATGTAAATCCCTCCTCTCCCTTGCTGCTGTAGCCAGTAAGCAACGCCAAGATGTTGCTTTTCCCTGTGAGGATTGGCTAAAACGGTGCAGGAGAGGAGTGATTTCCACTGCAAGGTAAGGCTTCTTGCAAGACTTAGAGCTTTGCCCTCCCTTAGATCTGCCTCTGCTCAAGGTGCAATCCTAACCTGGAATTAGGCCAGCAAAGTTTGGCCGACACAAATGACACCGAAAAGCGCGTTTGAACCACTCTCGGAGTCAGGGAGGATGGCGCATGTCTGTGTGCTGGCCTCTCTGACTCCGAGAGTGGTCCAGACATACTTTACGGTGTCCCTTGCGCCACCCAAATTTTGCTGGCCTAACTGTGGCGGCCTAACTCCAGGTTAGGATTGCACCCTCAGGCTCAGGAGCTATGGGACAACGTGGAGTAGGAGAGGAGAACAAAAAGGTGGTGAAGGAAGGGGGGATTTGAGAAAACCATAGCAGAGAGAGGCCAAATATTTAGGCCCCCTCCTGCAAGAGAGTTGTCATATGCCACATAATGAGGACTACCATCTTGCAACCCTCTAAGGCAGGGTGGTGTTTAAAAAGTCATTAATGTGGAGTCCCAAAGACTCCTCCCCCCCAATTCATGTTTATGAGAGAAGCAGAGTGACACCAGAAATCCCAAAGCAGTGTGTGTGTGTGTGTGTGTGTGTGTGTGTGTGTGTGTGTGAGAGAGAGAGAGAGAGAGAGAGAGAGAGAGAGAGAGAGAGAGAGTTGCTGTTCCTGTCTCATTCCCAGTGGCACTCCTTGGGAGGGTGCAAAATGCTAAGTTTTGCAGGACCCTGAGCTCTTGTGCAAAGCGGCCCCTTCCCCCTCGCCTCCAGAGCCGTTCGTGGCTTGGAGACACGGCTCCAATGCTTTGCTCTCTGAGCCGCGAATGGCTCTGGATGCATGGGGGAGAGACTGTGCCACACAGGAGCTCAGGCTCCTGCAACACATAGCATTTTGCCCCCCCCCAAGAACACCACTTCTCATTCCATCCCCAGCCTTGGGGGCTCTTAATTCTGTTTTTTCAGCACGCGTGTGTCGTCCCCGTCCCCCCCGCCAGCTGCCAATCTGGTGTGCGATGACTGGGTGGGCGGCAGCCACATTTCTCCCTCTCCCTCCCTCCAGTGAAGCCCCTCACCCAGTCTCCGCCTGGCTCCCTTTCAGCATGGCCCCTCCCTGCCTTGTGCTGACTGGGCTGTCACAAGCAGGCCGTAAATAATCCACCCACCCAGCACATTGATTAAACATCCCAGGAACACTTAATACACTTTGCATAAATCATGCAAATGAGGTGAGGTAAACTGGAGATTCTCACTGAGCAGCCAAGATAGATGGGGGATGATGTGGAAGTGGGGAAGGGCTGGGGAGCTCCTGTGCCACCCGGCACACGGGCACAGGTGGCATGGCGACCTCCTCTGGCACTCCCAGGGAACTTGGCAAAGGAGCTGGCTCAGAAAGGCGAGGGCCTGGGAACAGCCACAGACTAAACAGTTGCACCCCGGCTCCTTCGCCCCAGTCAGAGGCCTTCTGCAATTTGAAACCGGCTTTGTTCGTGGAAATGCATTTGCAAGCAGGCTAAAGATCTGGATCTTCCACCTGGGGGAGACTAAAGGAATCCCCAAATTAGTGGTATCAGCTTTGCCCCTTTCTCAGGTTATCTAGGAATTGCCAGTCTTAGGTGCCCTGTATAGGAGGTTCCCTTTGACATTCTCCTTGCCTGTTTCTTGACTCCAGGAATTGTCCAAACATACCCATGAGAAACAGGGATACTTTGGTTTCCAGCAGAGCACAGACACATCCTTAACATTCACTTTTTCCATGATGCATTAAGCACAATGCCTTAGAACAGGGGTGTCAAAACTCATTGCATATGGCGGGTGGAATAGTATTCATGGCAGCTGCTGAGGGCCGGAAGTGACGTCATCAAGCAGGAGGATGGCACACGTCTGTGTGCTGGCCTCTCTGACTCCAAGAGCGGTCCAAACATACTTTACTGTGTGCTGGCCAGACTTTATTTATCTCATATTTACCTCAGAAATTTACTTCAGAATGCCAGATACAAGGGAGTGGCGTTTGGACCACTCTCTTAGTCAGGGAGGATGGCGCACGTCTGTGTGCTGACCTTTCTGACTCCAAGAGCGGTCCAAACATACTTTACGGTGTGCTGGCCAGACTTTATTTACCTCATATTTACCTCAGAATTTTACCTCAGAAATTTACCTCAGAATGCCAGATACAAGGGAGTGGCGTTTGGACTACTCTCTGAGTCAGGGAGGATGGCACACGTCTGTGTGCTTGGCCTCTCTGACTCTAAGAGCGGTCCAAACATACTTTACGGTGGCCAAATTTTGCTGGCCTAACTATTCCGGCCTAACTCCGGGTTAGGATTGTGCCCCAGTTGTGTAGTTGGCCTGATCCAGCCAGGCCCTTCTTCTAAGAAGCAGCTTCTGCTGTCTGAGTAGTGTCTGCACATGGCTCCTGAAATATCTCTCTCAGTCCAAATCTCTCCTGCTATGCATTTAATTCCCTGCACGTATGCTTACAAAGCATGATTTGAGTGCCAAGGGCTGTTGTGTAAGCACTTCATTGATCACCTTTTTCCCTATTATATGACAATACAGCCAAGGAAACAAAATGCATTGTTGCCGTCTTCGGGTCACGTTACATGTGCATTCAAAAGTATGCTTTTTATGCAGACTAAAAAGAACCAGTGATGGTATCACAACCGAGATCTGTTGGGGCAGCAGAAGAAACTGACAGAGCAATCCTAACCTGGAGTTAGGCTGGTTTAGTTAGGTCAGCAAAGCTTGTCCAGCACAAGAGATACCATAGAGCACGTTTGGACCATTCTCGGAGTCAGGGTGACTGGCCTCTGTGGTTGTCTGTGTGCTGGCCTCTGTGGCTCCGAGAATGGTCCAAGCAGTGTCCCTTGTGCCGACCAAACTTTGCTGGCCTAACTAAGCTGGCCTAACTCCAGGTTAGGATTGTGCCCTAAGTGCCTGCATCCATTGGGGCTGGTTGTAGTTGCAGTCTTTTTAGCAACCCACATTGTGAGCCAAGTGGGGTCGGGTGGAGAAGAATGGGTGAAGGTTGATCTCAGGGGGAGAAGCAGGATCACCCTGTTATCTGGGTCTGCGGTGGACCACCACCTACCCTGTTATGCTCCCCCTCAGGCCAAGAGCTGGGACATAACTTCTTGACTGTGTTGCTTGTGGCCTCTCTTTCATCATCATGGGCCATTATCGTAATTAGCCTGAAGTGTGAGGTTGGTCATTAAGGTCCCTGGCCTTTATAAACAGGAAAATGACACTGTCTCTGTGCGGAGGGTGCCAATTTCAAGACCATCAAAACAAACCCATAATAACCAGGCTAATTATAGGCTTGGACCTGTCTCACCCTGTACATCTGGCCTGTTGCCATGAGTGCAAGGGGGGGAGCAGTACGCCTAGTATGTCCCAATGTTCCTTTTTTGGGGGGGTCATTTCTTGGTTCCAATGAAGGCGTTCCAAACTGAAACCCACTGCAAGAGTCAAACCAAATGCCTCCTGGGTTGGCTTTGGAGGAATTGGTGGAGAAAGCATAGGGCTGATTTGGTCCCATAGGCCAAAATGACCCTAAGGCCAGCTGCTCCATTCTCCTCCAGCGGGTCATTAATCTGTGGAACTCTTTGCCACAGGAGGTGGTGATGGCATCTGGTCTAGATGCTTTTAAGAAGGTTTTGGACGGATTTCTGGAGGAAAAGTCCATCGTGGGCTATAGGCCATGATGGATTGTGCAACCTCCTTACATTAGTAGTAGGCTACTTCAGAGTACGGGGTGCAAGGGAGTGGCAACAGGATGCAAGCATCTTGTTGTCTCATGGGCTCCCTGGGGCACCTGGTGGGCCGCTGTGAGATACAGGAAGCTGGATTAGATGGGCCTTTGGCCTGATCCAGCGGGGCTCTTCTTATGTTCTTATGTTTCTTTTCCACACTTCCTGTTCCCTTCTTCCTTTCCCAACCCAGGCGCAGTGCTGGCTGGTTCAGCCCAAAGCCATGCCCCAGGAGGTCTTGGGCTGGACCCATCTCCAAACTCCAGCCCAAGGGCACATCGGCCCTCTGGAAGATTTTTGGCAGGTGGTGGGGCCAGCCCTTAGCAACCTGCTGAGGAGGGATGAATACCATGCAAACTTGATATCCACTGGGGTTCTAGTCCAAAGCCGCCCCCCCCATGGATACTGGGGTCACCATTTAGAAGCCCCTATATATATGATGCGGTCCTTGTGCCGAAAAGCTTGGAGACCCCTGTCCTAGACCAAGTGATGCTCAGATCACAGTGCACAGCACAGAGAGCAAACCTTGGTGGGAATGGAAATCCTGGGCATCACTCTCTTGAAAGGCAAAAGTCTCAGAGATGGAAGGACGACTCTCTGCCTTCCCATCGGGAACCGGGGACAGGGGCGCACATTGCTTGCCCAACCCTTGGCCACATCGAGTCATTTCGGAGCACTGTTCCCACGTCAGGGAGCTGCCTTGACAGCAAATTCCTCGTTGCCTGACCTGGCTCAGGGCTTCAGCAGCATGAGCACTTTTTTGGGAATGTGGGAGAAGCAACAAGGAGTCTGGTGACACCTTCAAGGCGAGCACATGGCAGGCGTCTTCCTCCTCCTCCTCTCAGGCGATCCCTCGGGGGTCACAGGGAGGCTCTCGGTATTGGTTTTGCGCTTTACGCCTGCCTTGCACGGAGCTCAGGGGCCTCCAGGCGCAAGTGAAGAATAAATAACTCGTGGTTGCATTATTCATCAGCCAGGCACGGTCATTCAGGGCCCATCAGGTGCTTCCCACTCCCAGGCAGCCAAAGGCACCGAGGGGTTGATGCAACCTGGCAACAGGGTTCACACAATTAGCAGAGGGAGCCGGCGACTTGCCCTCTGCATGCGCACTTTGCATCTTTGAACATCGCCACAGGGCGCAGCAGCCGCAGCGGTGGTTCCCACCCACAACGATTCCGCGAGCATCAAAGGATTCTGTCGGCTCCTCTCTCACATGCGCAGGCATGCCCACCAGCACGGACCCCCCACATGCCCCTGTCCTGGCCACATTCATTAGGCACGTTGCAGCAACCTGGGGGGCTCCAGGTCGAGAACGTGTCTCGACAGGGACTATTTTGTGGTATGGAAGAATCAGCCAGGCTGCAGAGGAGAAGTGCGCGTGGAGGGTTTTTTCTTGCACAGAACTAGGACAGAACTTTGACAAGCAGGGAAGGGAACGATGGGCACCAGGGCCGGCCCGTCCGTGAGGCCAACTGAGGCAGTCGCCTCAGGCAAGCAGGTTGATTGTGGGGGGGGGGGAAGCACCCATATCTGTCTTCCTGCTTGCCTCTAGGCAGTGGTGTCATCCTGGCGGAACGGCCCAGTACACCTTTCCGCCAGTTCCCCGGACGGGCCCGGGTCGCACCGCCTCTCCTGAGGATGGGCGAGCTACTCCTGGGCCCACCCGCCCTCCCGCGCATCCAAATTGCTCTGAAATGGAGCTATTTGAGGCGCGCTGAGGTGCAGGGAGGCGTGGCTGCCCTCCGCCATTGGGGCGGAGGGCTGCCAATCATCCAGGCGTTCCAGTTCCTGGCGCACCCGGATGACGTCTCTGCCTCTAGGGCTTCTTTTTATCTTCCACTCTTTTCTGGTCACCACATCTCAAAAAGGACATAGTGGAGCTGAAAAAAGTGCAGAAGAGAGCAACAAAAATTACGACTGGGCTGGGGCGCCTCCCTTATGAGGCAAGGCTGCAGCATTTGGGGGTCGTCAGTTGAGAAAAAAGGTGCCTGAGGGGGGACATGTTTGGGACATGCAAAATTATGCATGGGATGGATGGAGTGGATAGAGGGAGGTTCTTTACCCTCTCTCACCAGAACCAGGGGACATCCACTAGAATTGAGTGTTGGGAGAGTTAGAAGGAAATACTTAATCTGTGGAACTCCTTGCCACAGGACGTGGTGATGGCATCAGGCCTAGGTGTTTTTGAAAAAGGGATTGGACAGATTTCTGGAGGAAAAGTCCATCGTGGGCTATAGGCCATGAGGGGTTATGCAACCTCCTTACGTTAGTAGTAGGTTACTTCAGAATGCCAGATACAAGGGAGTGGCAACAGAATGCAGGCATTTTGTTGTCTCATGTGCTCCCTGAGGCACCTGGTGGGCCACTGTGAGATCCAGGAAGCTGGACTAGATGGGCCTTGGCCTGATCCAGCAGGGCTCTTCTGATGTTTTCATGTTCTCTGGACTGGAAAAGAGAGCAGGAGGAAATGCAGAAGAGGAAGCAAGTGCTGAAGTATGGCTTTGGAGAATGGGGGGGATCAGAGGGTGGCACGACATCAGGTAAGGGGAACAGCATCGGGCCGGACCCCTCAGCCATGAGGAAGTCTTAGACAGAGCCTGATTGGCACCCACTCTGAATCAGTAAGCATGGAAACCAGCCAGTCCTGCAGCAGAAACTTCTCTCATTAAGGGTTCCCATTAAGGCAGACCCATCGAGAAGCCTCTTCCATGTATGATAATCCCTTCCCTGCACCGTCTCTCTCCATCATACAGTCCTAGGGTTGCCTGTTTGCCCCAATGGCCCAGCTTCTCCAGGCTTTTGTACTCAAGTGGACAGGTGGCAAAGTGCCAGTTAATCTCGGGCCATTTTGAGGCCACTGCCAAGCTCTGACCTTTTATCACACAGTCCTGTGGTCAATTGGCAGGGGAGCATCTGCCTCTCTCTCTCTCTCTCTCTCTCTCTCTCTCTCTCTCTCTCTCTCTCTCTGCCCACCTGCTTCCTCCACTCCTCTTTCCACCCCCAAGATTCCAAAAGGGAAAGAGGAATAGAGCAGGA
Organism: Lerista edwardsae; assembly: GCA_029204185.1. Lineage (NCBI taxonomy): Eukaryota > Metazoa > Chordata > Lepidosauria > Squamata > Scincidae > Lerista > Lerista edwardsae. The sequence continues at coordinate 2,826,698 of JAJKFI010000022.1, read as the reverse complement.
GCATGGTAGAGCATCCCTGACCCTCTAGCCCACCAGCCTCTTCTCCTCCAGCCTTCCTGTTCTAAACCTATGTCTTCCGTGATCTATATCTCTTTCCAAATCTAGAGAGCAGAAGGAAGAGGAACAACACAGGCAATGGCTGGCATACTGCCAGGTTAGGGAGTAGTGGTATTTGGCATGTCACTTCTGGCACCAGGAGATCTTGGGCAGGCCCTGGGAACAGCAGTCACACAGTCTCAAGGCACCATAGGCTGAGCAGTGTCACTGATTACGATCTTCAGTTTGAGGAGTCTCTCCCCCCCCCCCGCACTTGTCCTTGCGATGCCCAGACAGACAACATCACAACAGGAGTGTCATCAAGAAGATTGATCTGTGGAACAGGGATCTTACTTGCTTGGCAGAATGCCTGTGGAACTCTCCTCTGCTGGATGACGCCAGGATGTTGGGCTTTCATGTTATTGGCAGCATCTAGCACAGCATTGGAGCACATAGTCTTGCCTTGAGACCTGTTTAGTTGGCGATGTCGAGGACTGAACAACCTAGGCATTCTGCATACAAACCATATCATAACCCCTGCTAACTGGGCAAGAGGCACTTTTTCAAGTGGTGCTCCTCTTATATTTAGCAGGGGGAGAGTAACTGTCCCTCTTCACCCCTGCGCAGTGTCTTTTCTAGTGGCTATTGCTGGTGGTGGTCTGCATTTTTTTTTTAGACTGTGAGCCCTTTTGGGACAGGGAGCCCCAAGTGCTTTGTGAACTTGGTGCTGAAAAGTGGTATGTAAATACAGATGATGATTAATCGATTGACCCAACAGAACTGATCTCTGTTGGAGCTATATTTCCAGAAATTAGGCTTTCTGTACAGGTTTTATTAAAATTGCGAATATTTTTCTTTCCCTGATCTCTCTGCAAAGAGGGGGAAAAAAACATACACCCACTTATAAGAAGTGCAGTTACACACCTGAGGGAAGAAGGAAAGAAACAATTAAAATCCTGAGCACGAACAATTAAAAGAGAAAAGTTGTAAATAAGAAAAAGAAGAGCAAGACCAAACAAGCTGGTTCTGAGTTTACCGTGGCAGAAACCACAGCTTCCGGGTCTCATTTTAAAGCAGGGAAATGGTTTTCATCCCTCCTCCCACAGTAAGGTAAAGGTAAAGGTTTCCCCATTACCAAATGGTCTAGTCGTGACCGACTGTAGGGGGTGGTGCTCATCTCCGTTTCTAAGCCTGTAGAGCTGGTGTTTGTCCAAGGACAGGTTTTCGTGGTCATGTGGCCGGCATGACTATACGCCGTAGCGCATGGAACGCCGTTCCCTTCCCACCGAAGTGGTCCCTGTTTATCTACTGGCATTTTTAGGTGCTTTCAAACTGCTAGGTTGGCAGGAGCTGAGACAAGCAACGGGAGCTCACTCTGTCGCGTGGTCTCAAACTCCCAACCTTCCAGTCAGAAAGCCTAGCAGCAGCGGTTTAACCCGCAGTGCCACCACATCCAGGATTTTTAAAAATGGAATTTTCTTCAGGGAAGCAAGCTGAGAGATTGCATGTTGTATGACAGCGTTGAGGAGCGCGGGCATGAAACAGTGTTGACGTCCCCAAATCTGCGACTTCTGCTACAATATAAACACAGTAGAACCCAGGAGGATACCAGACCACTGGAACAGTAATGGATGGCAGAACTGATACAACGGGGGAATCCATTCATCACAGATGAGCAGCCCCGCCGTTTCATACTTCCTGCTTAGCGTAACCGTTATGTTTGCCCCAGTTCAGGACCAGCAGGACCAAGGCCAGCTCTAGGAGCAGTGGGGCCCAACATCAGGCATTCTTGTGGGGGTCCCAAACCTCCCTGCCGTGCCCCCCACTCACCAAGAAAAACACTGGAAATACTTTTTTTTTGTACCAAGCGGGTAATTGGTCTGTGGAACTCCTTGCCACAGAAGGCGGTGATAGCATCTGGCCTAGGTGCCTTTAAAAGGGGACTGGACAGATTTCTGGAGAAAAAGTCCATCGTGGGCTGTATGCCATGATGGCTGGTGCTACCTCCTTACATTAGTAGTAGACTACTTCAGAGTACCAAATGCAAGGGAGTGATAACAGGATGCAGGCATCTTGTTGTCTCGTGCGCTCCCTGAGGCATCTGGTGGGCCACTGTGAGATACAGGAAGCTGGACTAGATGGGCCTTTGGCCTGATCCAGCAGGGTTCTTCTTATGTTCTTATGTTCTTACTTCTGGTGCCATGTGGGACACCTAGAAATAACAATGTTGTGCCGGTGCTACGCAGGGTGTCAGATTGCGCCCTTCATGTTTTGCCACCCCACCCCGATACGAACGCCACTGTTAGAACAGGCTGGAGCTAGTCCAAGCCAGTGGCGAGGAGAGGACTGGAGCAATGCTGTTGCAAGGTGTCCTTCCCTGTGGTCCCTGTGGTCACCTGGGTGACTGCAGCTCTTTCGCTCCCCATCTTCCCCCCCCCACTTTCCCGGATTTAGTACCTGAGAATGCATAACAGAGGGGCAGGGGTGACGCCAGGTGCGACTCAGGGCAGGGGAGATGCCCCCCCCTTGCAGAAGACAAGAGTGGCTTCTTGAAAAACTCCCACTGCCTAAATGCAGCGTTCTTTGGTCTTGTAAATCTTCTGGGATCCGTCAGCCTTTGCCAACTGCCTGGAGCGTTCGATGCAGGTGTGAGGAACGCTACACGAAACGTACATTTGCAATAAAAAAGATTACAAATCGGCAGTGTCAAGGGCTGGAGGGAGGGTGCTCCATTTTCCCCCCGTTTATACGGTTGCTGCTGCACTTTTCAGCGGCCTGCGATCGTTCTGTCTCGGCGGCTGCGGCCCCTTCACATCCTCACCAGGCCCGAGGAAGTCTCAAAACACCCCCCTGGAGGGCTCTGTTTTCCTTTGCGTTGCCTTGTTGACCTACAGCCGTGACGTGGTGATCGTCTTCCTTTAAGGAGGCCTCGTCCTTTATGCCTCTGGGACCTGCAAGGCTATGTGTCAAAGGAGGGGTGGCACTGTGGGTCCGCCAGGTTGGGCTCTGGTCCACCACGGCATGCTGGCACCAGAACCCCTGGAGAGGGGTGGCGTTTGTGGCATCCAAAGGCCCAGCAGAGATGGGCAAGATGCAGATGTGGAAGGTCCATGCAAGGCTTTGGCCAAGGAACCCAAAATTCCAGTGTCTGTGTCATTCAGGGAAAGGAGGCACACAGGAAGGGAGCCTGAGAGCGCAATCCTAAACTGGAGTTAGGCCAGCATAAGCTAAGCCAGCAAGGTTTGGCCAGCACAAGGGCCGCCGGAAAGCATGTTTGTACCACTCTCAGAGGCCAGCACACAGACATGCACCATCCTCCCTGACTCCAAGAGTAATCCAAACACACTTTAGGGTGTCCCTTGTGCCGGCCAGACTTTGCTTTATTTACCTCATGTTTACCTCAGAATTTTACCTCAGAAATTTACCTCAGAATGCCAGATACAAGGGAGTGGCGTTTGGACCACTCTCAGAGTCAGAGAGATCAGCACACAGACGTGAGCCATCCTCCCTGACTCCGAGAGTGGTCCAAACTAACTTTACAGTGTTCCTTGTGCCATCCAAACTCTGCTGGCTTAGCTTATGCCGGCCTAACTCAGTTTAGGATTGCTCGCTGAGTCGAACAAGAGCACTGTGCTCTCCAAGAAGACATCTGCAGTGGTGGTGAAAGTGAAAGTCAGGCTAGGATAGGAAGGGACCAGGATGGTGTAGTGTAGCGGTTTTTAGAATGGCACTCGTGTCGAGGCCCAATGGAAGTGATGTCATTAACCTGGAAGTGACGTCATACCCGGAAGTGACATCATCAAGTAGGAATTGCCATCATTGTGACGTAATCAACTGACACTCCTGGAACGCAAACTGGCATTCTTCGGCTGCAGCACAGGCACAACCAAGGAACGTCCCTGACAGGAAGCGAGATTTGGACAAAATAAGGATGTCAAAGCCCTGAACTGAAAACGCCATTTTAAAAACCCTCACTTGAAAATTCAAAACTGTGAACACTCACAAAAGGAATACAACAAAAGGAAGGTCGGCAGCTTCCAAGATGGCTGCTCCCAGCTTTCCGCGACCCACCTGACATCAGGTCGCGACCCTCCAAGTGGGTCTCGACCCACAGATTGAGAAACACGGGTGTCGTGGTTAGGGAGTCGGGGAATTGGACGGAGGGCACTATCCTAACCAACGTCCCAGCTCCAAGGTAAGGGAACAAGCATTCCCTGACCTTGAGAAGGCCTCCGGGCCTATTCCCCCACTGCAGGATGCAGCACAGGCCCCATTGGCACAGCTAGGTCAGTGCTGGAACGTTGGTGAGGATTGTGCCCTTCGTTCCAATCCCCGCTCAGCATGAAGCTTCCTGGGTTAGCTTGGGCCAGTCAATCTCCATGTCACCTACCTCGCAGGGTTGTTGTATGGAAGGAAAGAACCATGGTCACACCCTCTTCGGAGGAAGGGCACTATAAAAAGAGTGGTGGGGTCTTCCAGATGTCCCCTGGAGATGCAGGAGGACATCAAGCCGAATATATACAGGTGGAAGGCAGGCCCCACAGCTGGGGTGTAGGGTCGGCTGTCTTGGCCCAAGGAGACAGCAGCTGCCGGTGGCTGCAGGCTGACCCCACAGGAGCCTGGCCATGCCGGGTGGCAACACGAAGAGCTGCAGCTCTGGGCAATTTGGCACCAGGCGCACAAAAAGCCTTGCCGAGCTGGGAGACACCCTTGCGGTGAACTCAGCAGTCTCCTGGGAACGGAGCGCTAAGCAGGGCCCGAGGCGCCACCCTCTCGCGGCGACTGGCGCAAGAGCCTCTCCAGCGTGGAAGCAGGGAGGGTGCGCTGCGCAGCCAGCACAATTAGCTGGCTCCAGCAGGCCGTATTTGCATGGAGAAACCGACACGAAACTGCTGCCTGCTCTGGAACAGGGAGGCCCCCGACTGCAGCCTCATTACCGAGCGGGATCTAATTACTGCTGTCAGAGGGTGGGGCGGATTTTGGGCATCTCTCGGCAAAACTTCCAACACTGCAGAATTCCTTCCAGCACCTGCATCCCAGCTCCACATCCGGGAAATTCCCCCCTCCACTGCTAGTGGTTTCTGAAAATGCTCAACATCTGAAGGATGCTCCCCTCGCACCCCACCCCACCAATCCCCACACTCAGAGCGCAATCCTCACCTGGAGTTAGGCCAGCACAGTTAGGCCAGCAAAGTTTGGCCAGCACAAGAGACACTGTAAAGTATGTTTGGACCACTCTTGGAGTCAGAGAGGCCAGCACACAGACGTGCGCCATCCTCCCTGACTCCGAGAATGGTCCAAACATACTTTACGGTGTGCTGGCCAGACTTTGCTTTATTTACCTCATATTTACCTCAAAAATTTACCTCAGAATTTTACCTCAGAATGCCAGATACAAGGGAGTGGTGTTTGGACCACTCTCGGAGTCAGGGAAGATGGCGCACGTCTGTGTGCTGGCCTCTGTGACTCCAAGAGTGGTCCAAACATACTTGACAGTGTCCTTTGTGCCGGCCATACTTTGCTGGCCTAACTGTGCCGGCCTAACTCCAAGTTAGGATTGCACCTCCGGTCACTGATGAGAATTAGTACCCTCATTGTGCACACACGAGAACTGGCAGACTTCTGAGATCAATTTTTTCAGGGGGTTCAAAGGTAAGAGAATAAGAAGAGCGGAACTGAGAGAACAATCCTAACCCGGAGTTAGGCCGGCGTTTATCCGCTGTGTGTGTGTTTATCCATTCCATACCACCCCTCCTATGAATACCTGAAACCATGGATGCTGGGGGATGCCTTAATAAAAACAGGGGAACATCAGTGGTTTTGCTACACCAAGGTAAAAGATGTGTGTAATGTTCCTCTTTTTTTTTTTAATAGATGCCCCAGTATGCATGGATAACTGAAACCATGGATACCGGATCAGTGGATACTGAGGCACACCTACACACACACACACACACGCACACACACACACACACACACACACACACACACACTTTGTATATTCAGATCTGCATATTTATAGATATAAATTCATATTTATGTTTATATTTAAATATAACTTTGGAACTTTGGACATATAACCATATCAATAAACATGCTTCTTTTGCAGGTGGCTGCGGCCAGCGCTAACCAGCGCTAACCAAATTGTGGCTGCAGCCAGGGTCTCCCCAGCTGTCGTCTTGGGGCACGCTCTCTGTCGCCCCCCTGCAGCCTGGCACCCAGGATGGAGGGGAGTCCCCGCCCCTTTGTACAGCACTGATCTTGTCGTCTTGTGTCTTAGAAGGCATGGCAGAAACCACTGGCAGCTCCCTCCAAGTGCAGCCAAAGCTTGCATGCACACACACCTTGCCACCGCGGCCTGCGCACCCTGCCCTGCCCAACGCGACCGCATTATGCATTCTCCCGTGTCCTGCTTCTCTCCTCTTTATGTGTATTAAATAAAACCATAAATCCCCACAGCTCGGGAGTTACAGTAAAGTTCCGCTCCACGAGATCAAGAATTTTAATAAAAGACATAAATTCTCTTTCAGCCTTGAATCGTAGGAGCCGAGGCAAGAGCAGTGCCAGCTCGCCCGTGTCCGGATTGTGGCACCTTCCGAGCCGGGAAAACCCTGCCAACGAGCAGAGGGCGAGGGCATGAAAAATGACGCTGTCGGCGGCCTCCCAGGTGCCACGGCACGTTTCACCCACCCAGAAGCGTCGGAACAACCTTGGCTCCCGCAAATTAAAACGCCGTCTCTTAAAAACCGACGCAGGGAATGTTAAAACGCTTGTGATCTTAGAAAGATTCGCCCCAAGCTGTTACCATTTGCATGCCTGGAAATTAAGGAAAGCCCTTAATGCCCATAATTTGACTTCTTTAACCCTGGAGTTCAGGGCAAGTGTTGAGGGATGACTTTTCAATTCTGGCTCAAGCCCCATCAGGGAATTCCAGGGTTCCAATGTGGGCATCTCATTAGCAACTTCCTCCCCCCCCCCACAATGCCCCTGCACACAAATATAACCAGCGGCGGCATTCAGCCGGTACGCTGGGTGGGAGGAACGGGTGAGCGGCAGCCCGCCTATAGCGTACTGCTCCGTTTCGCCATCTTCCCCGCCCCCACGGGGGCGGGAAAGGTGGCGAAATGGACCGGAACGCAACGGGCGGGCTGCCACTCACCCGTTCCTCCCGCCCAGCGTACCGGCTGAATGCCGCCACTGAATATAACCCTGAAGTAGAGTGGTTTTCAAACATTTTAGATCGGGTCCCACTTTTTTCGAATGGCACTCATGTGAGGGACCCACCAGAAGTGATGCCATTAACCCGGAAGTGATGTCATAACCCGAAATGACATCATCAAACAGGAAGTGGCACCTGAACATAATCATAAGAATGCAAACATTCTTGGACTGCAGCATTTGCACAACCATGGAACAGCCCTGACAGAAAGCAGGATGAGGACAAGATATTATGGGAAAGCACTGAACTAAAAACAAAACACTTGCTTGAAAATTCGAACGGTTAACACTCAAAAAAGAATCTTGCAAGAGTCAGATCTGCAGCTTCCAAGATGGCAACCCATTGATATTCCCACCGAACTTTCAGCAACCCACCTGATACTGGGTCACGACCCGCCAAGTGGGTCCCGACCCACAGTTTGAGAAACACTGTAGCAAGACAAACAGTAATTCTTGAAACCATGGTGTAAGCAAAAACTGGTCTCTGGTCACACTGGTAATCCACTGGCATAGTCTGTTGGTCAGCTTCAACTCGAGAGTGTTGCAATTGATGGTGAGACCAGCAGGTGGCGACAAGCAAGTCCTGGTAATGCTTTGCGAAGGAAAAAACCAAATGAGGGCTTTGCAATTCAAGGTTGAGTCCAGTAGGTAGCAGACGCAAGTCCCAAGAGGCAACTCCTTGGATTTTTGTAGCATCAGAAGTAGGGATGGCCCACCCACTTTCAGGGCGCAATCCTAATCTGGAGTTAGGCCGGCACAAGGGACACGGTAAAGTAGGTTTGGACCACTCTTGGAGTCAGAGGCCAGATGCGCATGTGTGTTTTCCTACAGATGACCAACATTTTTGCAAAACACTGTTCAACAGGGAGCAATAAAGTCCTTCACCGAATAAACAAATATTCCTGTGGGTTCTTGCTGTTGTTGTTTTTTAAGTGCAATGGTGCAGAAATCTCCAAAGCACAGATGTGGAAGACCAGGCACCACCTGATTTTAGAGATGTTCCCTGCATTCCATTTGCAGAATTGATTTTCCATCCAGGAGATGTTATATGCATGAAGATTTCTCCGTGGCAGGTACAACAACTCCCTGTCCAAAAGGCAGAACTTGGAAATTTATGTCAGACTTACACGAGGTAGCCTAGAATAATTTCCCAATTATGGAATGAACGAAGACCACTTTACGCTGGCAAAACAAGATACTTGCACAGGAGTGAACCCACGTGTTACAGTACATTTTTGCTGCTTGTGTAAACTATATGCAGATAGAGGGCCAACTTTGGCTGTGGGAAATGCCCTGAGCCATGAACCTTGAAGTATGGCCTTATAGAGCTGGCCTCTCCATGAGGCCAACTGAAGGTGCAATCCTAAACTAAGTTAGGCCGGCATAAACTAAACCAGCAAAGTTTGGCCAGCACAAGGGACACTGTAAAGAATGTTTGGACCACTCTCGGAGTCATAGAGGCCAGCACACATACATGCACCATCCTCCCTGACTCGGAGAGTAGTCCAAACACGCTTTATGGTGGCCCTTGTGCTGACTAAACTTTTCTGGCTTGGCTTATGCCAGCCTAACTCCTGTTTAGGATTGCGCTCTCAAGCAGTTGCCTCAGGGCGCAATCCTAAAAAGAGTTAGGCCAGCCTAAACTAAGCCAGCAAAGTTTGGCCGGCACAAGGGACACCGTAAAGTATGTTTGGACCACTCTCGGAGTCAGAGAGGCCAGCACTCAGATCTACGCCATCCTCCAAGAGTAGTCCAAACACGCTTTATGGTGGCCCAGTGCTGGCCAAATATTGCTGGCTTAGTTTATGCCGGCCTAACTCCAGTTTAGGATTGCGCTCTCAGGCAAATGATGACGGGGGGAGAGAGAGGGAGAGGACCTGTGGAGGGGAGCAGGATGCTAAGTTAGAACACTGGAGAGTGGGAGAGGCAGAGGCTGGTGCATCAGGTAGTCCCGGGCCCAGTAGCCTTGGGCAAGTCACACTTTCTCAGCCTTCCTCAAAGAGTTGCTCTAAGTGGAGATCAAATGGAATAACTCTGTGGTTCTCAAACCTTCTAGCACCGGGACCAGTAGTGCTATCCAGCCGGTACGCTGGGCGGGACTTACGTTTGATTGGCAGTCTGCCCGTTGCGTCACGCCGCGTTCCGCCGCGTTCCCGCATGCCCCGGCGTGCCGCCCAGCGTACCGGCTGGATAGCACTACTGACCGGGACCCGCTTCTTAGAATGACAATCTGTCTGGGACCCACTGGAAGTGATGTCATGGCCAGAAGTGCCGCCATTGTGATTGGAGGCCACAGGAGAGGGAACGAGGGGTGAAGTTGCCAGCACCTCCTCCTCCAGAACCTGGAAATGGTTGTCTTGCTTGCGTCACAAGGCAGTCACTTCCAGGTTCTCCCTGGAGGAGGGGCGCTCTCTGGAATGGCTTGATGCTCCCTTTCCTCCTCCTATGGAGGCTCCCACAGGAGATGGAATGGCCACCACAAAGCCCCCAGCACCTCCTCTTTAATCAGAGCAGACCCTAGGGGGCTGTCATGCATGCCAGCTTGACATAGCACCCGGGGCAGGTGGCCCCCCAAGCCCCACCCTAGTTACGCCTCTGTCCCAATCCATTGTGGACTGTAGACCAGGATGCCACTGTGGATGAGGATGATGACCGCACCGTCGCAGTTGCCCAATCCATGCCTCATCTTGCCCAGAAGGGGTGTGGTTAGGGAGGAGCCCTGGGTTGTGTGTGTGAGTGGGAGGAGGAAGGGGGTTGCTGAGAAGGAAAAAGGAGAGGAAGAGCACTTGAGCAAGACGTTCTCTGGGGAAGGACCTGTCAGCAAAACAGAAGTAGAAGGACGTTTTGCCTAGGGGCAAGAGGTGGCCCAGAGAAGGTGGAGACCTTGCTTGCACTCCACATCCTGTCGAGTTCAGTGCCCCTTCCTTCTCCACCACAGAAGGCTTGCAGCTGCATTTCGGGGTGCCTAGAATGCCTTCCCCATCCACACAGCATACCATCGCTGTGGTATGCATACTAGCGCTGTCTAGCCCCTGCGTGCACAGTTCTGTGTGGCAACGCTGAGCATTTTATTTTATTTTTTATTTTGAAGAATTTCTACCCCGCCTTTCCCATGCCGAAGCAAATGCCCAAGGCGGCTTACATGGGCAGGCTAGTCTAATCCACCATTTTTCAATGGGGTTTTTACAAATATACAGTATTCTGCGATTCACCGAATCCTCGGTCCCAGATGTAGCCTTCACAGTGTGGTTCTCTCCTCTGGCCGTGTGCCATCAAGCTTCAGCAGGTGATCGTCAGTCCAGCCTGGACAGGTCCTCAAGGTTGGACTCTGTTCTTTTGCCAGCTGGCCTTCTCACCACATTCCCCCACTGGCTCATCAGCTCCACAGTGACTCCATTCTGCCACCACAGGTACTGCATCTTGTCCTAGCCTGGCATTCTGTCTCCCATCCAAGAATAGACCACAGATTTAATTATCCTGTTTAGCTCCAGGCAGTACCAGCAACTCAACCATCAGTCCATACCTCATGCTGTATAACATCTGCTTCACAGTCAGTGCTGTTTGGGTTGGGGTTTATCCTCAAATGTTTGTCTTTTATGATTGCCACAACCATCTATGTCAAACAGAACCAACCCTTGGAGAGAGAGGAATGCATTAACAAGGACAAGAGCCGTGATGTGGAAAGAGTCGAGTGGGACCTCACAAAAGAACTTTGGGATTGCCCAGTGAATGCATCGTATTCTACTGATATAGGATATATTTTCATCTTGCCCCGCTTAAATTTTCTACCAATGATGTGCTGGAGATTGCATTTCTACCAATGTTGCTCTAATGCATCATTGGTAGAAAAGGGTAGTCTCTTTGTCACCCACCACTCTGATTCAGGGAAGGATAGATCATCAAGCCCATTCACTGCCCACATCTGGTGAAATGGAAACTCCTGCTAAAAAGCATAGCCCTTAAAGCAGCATTTCTCAAACTGTGGGTCAGGGGACTCATTAGGTGGGTTGCGAGCCAATTCCTAGTGGGTCATGCAGCACCTTCGTGCAAACATCATTTAAAGATGGGACACTGGTAAGGGGGAGTGGCTGTGTGGTGGCTTTGCTTGTGTCAAAGTTGTAAATAGGCTTTTTTCTTTCTGATTCACTTTGCTGTTGGAAATTGACTGAGAAAAAAACCAGCTTATTGCTGCATTCTCAGGAAAGCAGCAGGCTTTGGCATAACAATGATGGCTCTTCTGGCTATGACATCACTTCTGGTGGGTCCCGGACAGGTTGTCCTTCTAAAAAGTGGGTCCCAATGCTAAAAAGTTTGAGCACCACTACTATAAGGTCTTTGAGGGGGCATGAAAGGGCACTTCCTGGTTTTTTTTCTGCTACAGACCAATATGGTTGCTCCCCCATGGAAGGGAAGAGCTTGTTCTTCTTGCCATTGAAGACCTATTGGTGCAGCTTCCATACTGTGTCTTAACATTCTTTGATGAGGCCTCTGAAGCTGCAAAATCAAGGCAACAACGTTATGGTTGACAATCAGAGCTCATTTGAAGGGGTTTTTTTTAAGTGCCTTGAGTCAAAATGGTTGGATTTTTTTTTTAATGATTGATGGGTGTGTAGATTGCCTTCTTGTGTTTGCTGTAAATAAAATCTGCTTGATGACAGATGACTCGGGGGAGAATTTGGAACTTGTTCTGGAATGAAGCGTGTAAAAGGATGGGGCATTGATTAGGAACATCTTTGCTATTCCGATCAGGAGCTGCACACTAAGGGCCTCATCCCAGCCCATGCTCCAGTGCTGATGCAACCACAATGCAGACCTGTGGCAAGGGAACAAATGTTCCCTCATCTTGAGGAGGCCTCAGTGATTGCCCTCCCCATCTCGGGATGCAATGCATGCCCTGTTGGCGTGACTGCATCAGCACTGGAAAGTTGCAGAGGAGTGGGCGCTCAAAGAGTGCATTATGCTTAAAGTACTTTTCAGGAGCCTGCAAGGGGACTTGAGCATCAAGGCAACCATCCTCACTGCCATTCAGCTCCTCTCCACTAGCTAGAAACAAATCTCCAAAGACATGGTTCTCCAAAGGCAATGAAGGAGCTGAGCAGATGGCTAGCAGGGTCGGCCTTAAGCCAAAGTGACCAATGCCATCACATCGGGCCCCATGCTTTGGGGGTCCCTGCACCAGGGCAATACCCCACATTGGGCCCCGCTGCTCCCTGGATACAGAGTCTCTTGGCTCCTTGAGATTCCTTTTCCCAGGACTGGCCTTAAGCAAAATGTGACCAATGTCATCACATCGGGCCCTGCGCTTTAGGGGCCCCTGCACCAGTGCAGTGAGCATATTGCTTGCTGCTGCAGTCAGGATCTCTTAGGATTGTATGTAGGTCAGTGAGGCAAGAGAGCAGCTCTACCTTGGGCTCTCTCAGCTGCCCCAGCTTCTGAAGTGCCCAAAACGAGCCTCCTAGAAGCAATCGGCAGCGACGTCATCCTGTCACCACCAACTATTTCCAGGTGCCGCACTTTGTGTGTGGCACCACAAGTGCCCTTCTTGGTGAGTGGGGGGCCCTGTGGGGAGTGTGGGGGCCCCCACAGGAATGCCCCGCATTGGGCCCCGCCACTCCTAGAGCCGGCCCTGATGGCTAGAACAGAGGGGGAGAAAAATGCAGGAGCCTGACAACCACAACTCAGTAGTGGTGACGGCCACGTAAAAAGTTCCATTTCTCCACCATGGTTGCACCTGCACAGTGCCATCTAGTGGATGCTGCAAGGGGCATTCTTGGGCTTGGTTCGCAGAGGGAGTCTGTACAGGGCTCAGAAGCGCCCCAAGATTTTTTTATTTTTATTTTATTTATTTTTTTGGTGAAGCATTTTTGCAGATAAAGTTGCTGGCCTCCGTTCCAGCCAAGAAACCAGTCTGGGCACAGAGTGCATGCCAGATGCTCGATGCGCACTGCATGTTCAGTATCCTGTGAAAACTGCAGCCTGGAGAGTCGAAGCTTGGCTGGAGATCGCTGGTTAGATGCAGGAACTGCTGAATGCTTCTTTGAAGGGGGATCTTTGTACTGGCCCCCACATTGAAAGAGACACACACACTCCACACGTGTCATCCCCGGACCCAGACAATCTAGATCAACCATTTTCAACCACTGTGTCGCAGCACATTGGTGTGCTGTGAATGGTCTACAGGTGTATCATGGGAATTTGGGGAAGGGTCATGTATTAGTAGGGCCATTGGGGGTGAGCCCCTACCCCCACCGACAGCACAGTGTGCCTTGTCAAAGAGCTGATGGTGTGCCTTGACAATTTTCTCACGTTGCCAGTGTGCCATGAGATGGAAAAGGTCGAAGATCTCTCATCGCCAATCCACTCTGATCTAGTGGTTCTCAAACATTTTAGGACCAGGACTCACTTTTTAGAATGACAATCTGTCTAGGGTTCACCTAGAATGTCATAGCTGATGTCATAGCTGGAGGCACCATCATTGTGACACCAGAAACTGCTGCTTTCCTGAGAATGTGTGTTTTCTCAGCCATTTGCCAACAGCAACATGAATCAAAATGAACAGCAAAATGAAGAAAAAAGCCTATTCACAACCTTGACACAAGCAAACTAACCACACACTCCTCCCACTCTCCAGCGTCCACCCTTCCCAGATTTTCAAAATGGCTGCACTCGTTGCCTTGCGACCAGTGGTGTCATCTAAATGATTTAAGAACAGGTACTCACTTTTGATTGGCATGTGTTGGGACACGCCCACCGGAAGTGACATAAGCCGGAAGTGAGGTCATGGCAGGAAGGGACATGAAAAAAGCCCTTTTTGAGGCCTCAGACAATTTTAAACTGACCCAACAGTTGCAACAGTATTCCACAGCACCCCCAGAACATGTTAAGGAGGTCTGGCTTCATGATAAAGTGACCCAACAGTTCCAAAACCCCAGAGCAGCTCATTTTTCAGTGGCAAGGAAAGGAAAGGCTCCACTCGCTGCCTGCCTGGCTCTGAGAACGTGCAGGCAACTCAAACGTGCAGGAAATTCAAACGTTGCAGGGGGCGGAGTCAACGAGTGGGCGGGCGAATGGGCGGGGCCAGCTGTAATCCTAGGAACCGGTACTCGCGTACCCCCGCGTACCCCCTGCATGACATCACTGCTTGCGACCCATTTGAAATGAGCTCGCAACCCACCTAGTGGGTTCTGACCCACCGTGATTAGCAGCCTATGGCAAATCTTGCACCCCTAAACAGTCTGCAACCAGGATGTCTGAAAGACTGCCTTTGTCGACGTTAACATGCCCACTACCTGTTTGCCTGAGCATCTTCTCCAGGTGCCTTCTGGAGTCTAGCAAGTGGTTCTAGATGCCTTTAAAAGGGGACTGGATGGATTTCTGGAGGAAAGGTCCATCGTGGGCTATAGGCCATGATGGGTTGGGCAACCTCCTTATGTTAATAGTAGGCTATCTCAGAATGCCAGGAGCAAGGGAGTGGCAACAGGATGCAGGCATCTTGTTATCTACTGAGCTCCCTGAGGCACCTGGTGGGCCGCTGTGAGATACAGGAAGCTGGACTAGATGGGCCTTTGGCCTGATCCAGCAGGGCTCTTCTTATGTTCTTAAGGCCCAGATTGGGTGGCAAGTTATTATTTACCTCAGACTTTACCTCAGAATGCCAGGTACAAGGGTGTAGCCACAGAATGCAGGCAGCCTGTTGTCTTGTGTGCTCCCTGGGGCACCTGATGGGCCACTGGGAGATACAGGAAGGTGGACTAGATGGGCCTTTGGCCTGATCCAGTGGGGCTCTTCTTATGTTCTTATGTTACATGAATTCCAACCCATGTCTCCCTCATGTCAAACCTGGGTCCTCCATGCAGGTGCTTGGAGTCCAAAGCGGGCTGGGTGAGGTCTGAAGCTTGTTCCAAAGAAGTACTAATGTTCATTTTGGTGCTGAGTGTCATTGGTTTTTAATCTTTGGCTGCCCGCACTTCTTTCATTTCTACTGCACTCATTTGCTTGACTCTTGATGACACCTTCCAAAGCGCACGCCAAAAAGTCAACCCCACGCTGTGGGGGCCTTCCTGGCTTTTGTTGCTTTTGGCTGCTCCCTGCTCCCTCAGGGCATTAAGCACTCCGCAGGTCGGATGAGAAACGCTCTGATGCAACTGAAGTTAATATGACTCTGCGTGCAATCTGGCGAAGAAGGTTCGGAGCCCTTCCATTGGAAAATGCTGTGCAAACATCTCGCTCTTTGCAAACCTTAATTAAAAACTGCACAACATCCCCATGGCTGGATATTACTGGCCTCTTCTCACAGTTGTGGAACTAACGTTATCAAGTGATTTAGGAGGAGTGCCAGTACAGGGATATTGCAGGGCAGTGCTCACTTGACAGGGCCGAGGATGAGTCAAGTCCTGTTTCCTTGGTCATGCAATCCCAGTGGGAAAGAGGGTGAAGGTCAGGAGAGTGGCGAAGGGTGGGGGTTAACGTGCAAAGGAACTCATGCTCTGTAAATTGATCACCAAAGTCGCACATTGGACCACGCCCACATCTCAGTAGGCACGTGGCTTCTGTGATCGCCACTCGCCACTCACGTAGTCAGTCCATTTTGCAATTGTGACTGTTCTGCCTTCCAACTTCTCACCGACTGCAGTGGCCTGGAGAGGCCTAAGGCTTGTCCTGGCTTAGGGTCCTTTTAAGAAATTGACGTGGTACTATTCTCATCCCCCTGCACACACCTGTACGCGCATGCACACACACACACACACACACACACACACACACACACACACACAGGCGGATCTACAGGGAGGGCAAAGCTCTAAGTGTTGCAAGAAGCCTTACCCTGTCATGTCAATCCCTCCTCTCCCTTGCTGCTGTAGCCAGTAAGCAACACCAAGATGTTGCTTTTCCCTGTGAGGATTGGCTAAAACGGTGCAGGAGAGGAGTGATTTCCACTGCAAGGTAAGGCTTCTTGCACAACTTAGAGCTTTGCCCTCCCTTAGATCTGCCTCTGCGCACGCACGTGCACGTGCGCACACACACACACACACACACACACACACACACACACACGTGCTCAGGCTGCCATCCTATCCATACTTACCTGGGAGTATGACCCATTGGCAATAATGGGACTTACTTCTGAGTAGACATGCATAGGCTTGGACTCTCAGTGGAGTTCAGGAAGGAATTTGTGGGCACAAAGCTGGTGAAGAAGCCACACTGGTGAGAGCAGGAGCTGCCCATACCTTGCCTTGACGAGCGCATTGGGCACACTCTGGTTACTAGTGAAGGTTCGCTTCCAACCCAGAATTGGAATACAGGGTTTGGAGGAGTGTGCTTCCAGTTCTGGTGTGGAGCCCATCTGTGGTTTGAAATAACCATCGTTTGTCTGATTCATACTTCACGGCCAACAGGGGCTAGGGAGGGAGGGAATCATTTAAGTGTGTAATAGTTTTGTAATAGTTTTGTAATATTAAGTGTGTAATAGCTTTGGGAGCCCAAAGCACTTTCCCTAAAGGTAAAGCATGGTTTGGCCAGGACATCTGAATTGTCCCATTGCCTCAGCCTTCCCAGTCTGTATTATGGGGCCAAGGGGAGTAGCCTGCTTTATAGGATAGTCCCAATGAGGCCAAATTCATCTACAAACTGGGTGCAAACTGCAGGAGAAAAGGTTCCAGCTGGACATCAGGAATAAAGGTCGGTCGGTCAGGGTGGTTCGACAGTGGAACAGATTGCCAAGGGAGGTGGTGGATTCTTCCTGACTGGAGACCTTCAAGCAGAGGCTCAACAGGCACCTGCTGGAGATGCTCTAGGAGGATTTCCTGCTACAGGCAGGGGGTTGGACTAGATGACCTTGTGGGTCCCTTCCAACTCTGTGCTTCTATATGTTATCAATGCACAAGCACGATTTGACTCGAGCCTGCCTGATTGACTCACACAAACTCCACTTGAGGGAGGATCCTGAGTCAGAAGCAGCTCTGATGGACCAAGATGGGCTTCTCAACCAGACATTTGAAGCACACAGACACCGCAGAAGCAAATAGACACTGGGGTGGGGCGGAAGGGCAGGGGATTTCTAACAGAAAAGCTGCACAGGAGAAAAACTAAACCTTCATGGTCCTGATCGGGGGACAGGGGAGGGGGGGCTCCAGGTTCTCCTGAAAGGTCTTTCAGTGCCTCTTTCATAGCATTTAGATGCACAGCAATGTTTAGATTATGTTTAGATTAGATGTTTAGATTAGACTCTTGAGGGTCCCCTGGACTGCAAGGAGATCCAATCGGTCATTCCTCCAGGAAGTCCAGCCTGATTGCTCCCTGGAAGGACAAATCCTGAAGCTGAAGCTCAAATACTTTGGCCACCTCATGAGAAGAGAGGACTCTGTACAAAAGACCCTCATGCTGGGAAAGATGGAAGGCAAAAGGAGAAGGGGGCGGCAGAGGAGGAGATCGTTAGATAGTGTCACCGAAGCGAAGAACATGAAATTGAGCGAACTCCGGAAGCTGGTGGAGGACAGGGAGGCCTGGCTAAGTCAGACACGACTTAGCGACTGAACAACAACAACGTTTAGATTTTGAGTTCCTTCTGGAGAAGGGGCTGCTTTTAAAAAATTTAATTTCCTGGGTAAACCACTTTGAAAACTACATTTTTCCTTGCTGGGAAGCAGTATGGAAAGGTTCATGATAATAATATAGGTCAGCAATGGCAAACCTATGACATGCGTGGGTGGCACGCCAGTGTTCGCCAACATCCACCAACAACGGGAATTTTTAAATTCAGCTTTCATTTTTGTCATGATTTGACATTTATTTCTATAATGCAAAGCCCCACACGTGATTGGATTGGATTTTTTTAAAAAATAAATGAATATGTGAACAATTGTTGCTCGTTTGGGAGGGGGGGAGTGATGTGCCAGCAGAGCGAACCCAAAAGGTGGCCATCCTTTTGGTCGTCCACTGAAATTGAGTGTTGGGAGAGTTAAAAAAGGAAATACGTTTTGATCCAGTGGGTAATTAACCTGTGGAACTCCTTGCCACAGGAGGTGGTAATGGCATCTGGCTTAGATGCCTTTAAAAAGGGACTGGACAGATTTCTGGAGGAAAAGTCCATCGTGGGCTACAGGCCTTACGTTAGTAGTGGGCTACCTCAGAATGCCAGGTGCAAGGGAATGGCAAAATGATGCAGGCATCTTGCTGTCTTGTGTGCTTCCTGAGGCACCTGGTGGGCCACTGTGAGATACAGGAAGCTGGACTAGAAGGGCCTTTGGCCTGATCCAGCGGGGCTCTTATGTTCTTATCCAGTTGGACCCTGAGAGGCAAAGATTTTTGCCTCCTCCTTCTCCTAATCACGAAGCTGTAGCACTTCCAGGAACGTGAAACCAGTGCAGAGCCCTGGAGTTTCAGGGCATGGTTGGAAGGAGCCCCTGGGCCTGTGTGAGACACCCAAGTCATCATCGCTCAGCATCCACTCATCCAGCGCTCCAAGGTCAAGGCTAATTGCTGGCAAATTAAGTCATGAGTTCTCCAGAGCAGAAGTGCTGCTGTGCTAGAAATTGTGGGCTACGCGCTTCATTCATATTCAAGATTGCGAAGGTGGCTTCGACACATGCATAAGGAACCCCAGCTTAATTACACGGAAAAAGAAGACAGGTGAGACGATGGCGAAACACAACAGGAAGTTGTGGCACTGTGCTGTGTGTCCAGCTGGGTGTTTTTCCTGTCAGGTACAGCCTGGGCTGCTTCCCTACGTTCCTCCCCAATCCCTTCTCTGTGCAGATCCTCCCTGGTCACCCTTCTAGCTTTGCTCTTGCAGGCTTCGGCTGTGTTCATGAAGCACTGGGTCCATGGTTGCCCCCTAAAAGTGCTCCACTTCCCAGATGCAAGCATGAATGAGCTCCCTCAACTTCAAGCCTTTCTGACATACAGGCATGCCCTGGTGTCCACTGATTCAGGCTGCAATCCTATACCCAACATTCTTGGGAGTAAGCCCAGCGTTCCAGCAGCATAACACCGCTGAGTAAGCCCCATTGAATACAATGGGACTTACTTCCAAGTAGTCATGCATAGGCTTGTGCCCTTAGTATCCACAGTTTCAGTTATCCACAGATACCACAGATACTGGGACACTTATTTAAAAGATAGGTAAAGGTTTCCTCACGACCGAATGGTCTAGTCGTGACCGACTGTAGGGGGCGGTGCTCATCTCTGTTTCTAAGCCCAAGAGCTGCCGTTTGTCCGAGGACAAGTTTCAGTGGTCATGTGGCCGGCATGACTATACGCCGTAGCGCACGGAATGCCGTTCCCTTCCCACTGAGGTGGTACCTATTTATCTACTCGCATTTTTTAGGTGCTTTCGAACTGCTAGGTTGGCAGGAGCTGGGACAAGTGATGGAAGCTCGCTCCATCGCGTGGTCTTGAACTGCCGACCTTCCGGTCAGCAGCTCGGCGGTTTAACCCGCAGCACCACCACGCCCCTCTATTTAAGATAGCGGAACATTAAACAAATCTCTTTTTTTAAACCTTGTTACAGCAAGACCACTGACGTTCCCCTGTCTTTAAAAAGGCATCCCCAGTATCCACAGTTTCAGATATCCACAGGGAGGAAACAGAATCCTAGCAAATCCCTGGGCATGCCTATATTCCAGACATCAGGAGAGGCAGTCCTCCTTCTCCTGATTTTTTTTTTAATTCAGTCTGACTGCCTACTTCCTTCCCAGCTAGTGACTCATCATTCAGGAGGACATTGCTTTTATTTGGGGAAAAGGTCGCTAAGGCCCAATCCTATCCCAATTTTCAGCACAGATGCAGCTGTGCCAGAGGTGTCATTCAAATGATTTAGGAACAGGAACTCACTTTTGATTGGCACTTGTCAGGAACCCAGAACCAGCCACGGAGCCCATTAGGATCCGGAACGCCCATTCTGGTCCGTTCCCCCTGAATGACATCACTGAGCTGTGCCCATGGGACACCGAATTCTGCATTCTGTGGCGGTGCAGGGAAATCATGGAGGGAAGGGAATGTTTGTTCCTTTATCTAGGTGCTGCACTGCAACTGTATCAATCCTGAAAAGTTGGGACAGGACAGGATTGGGTCCTGAGTGGTCCATTTTCCTTCCAACTGGTTGGCTTTCAGCCTGGGTGTGACTCTCAGCATGTGCTTATTCCCTGGACCAATGATCTCAACTGCAAGATTGATTGATTGATTGATTGATTGATTGATTGATTGATTGATTGATTGGCTGATTGGTTGATTGGCTGACTTAATTGTCAGACAATTATGTCCTATTCATCCTGCTCAAACTTTCTCTGGACTAGATGTAATCCCTCAGAAGGGGCTGGTAATGTGCTATTCGGGCTTGGCAAGCATTTTGTGGGCACAGCCTTGGGGGGGGGGGGGAGTTGGATACTCAGCACCGCACTGGGATAGTAGCATAGCTACAGGGGGATGGCACAGTAAGTATTGCAGGAGCCACAACACAACTGCAACCAACCAACCCCCCACTCGCCCTTGGAGCCATCCTTTGACACATGAGCTGTGCAGACAGGCTTTCAGCTGGAAGCCCCTCTTTTAAAAATAGGAAATGGGTGGGAGGGAATGAGGGGAGGGGAGGGGAGGCACAGACACAACTTCCCTCCTTTATCTGGTTTAAAATCACTGGGACTGGAAACAGCACAGCCGGATCCTAGGCATGTCTACTCAGAAGTAATTGCTATTATTGGGGCTTACTCCCGGATAAGTGTGGATAGGATTTTAGCCACAGTTGGATAGCACAGCACTCCTTTGCCTACAGCCCTGGTTTGTTACAGCCTGTTCTCCTCCATTCCACTGGGCCCCTTTGATATGGGGTGGGAGGCCATTACACAGGTGCAAGGCAGGCCGGCCCTGTTGGCCTCCCTGGATTGCTACGGCTGGGTCCCACTCACCCCCCCCCCTTCCTTCTAGGTGCTGCTTTGGCTACTGCAAACGCTCACCAGTTTGAAGCACTATTAAAATCTCGGCTGCCTCTCGGCTGTGGCACAATCCTAACCTGGAGTGAGGCCGGCACCATTAGGCCAGCAAAGTTTGGCCAGCACAAGGGCCTTCGTAAAGTGCATTTGCTCTTGCAGTCAGAGGCCAGGACACAGACGTGCAGAGGCGGATCTACAGGGAGGGCAAAGCTCTAAGTGTTGCAAGAAGCCTTACCCTGTCATGTCAATCCCTCCTCTCCCTTGCTGCTGTAGCCAGTAAGCAACACCAAGGTGTTGCTGTTCCCTGTGAGGATTGGCTACAACGGTGCAGGAGAGGAGTGATTTCCACTGCAAGGTAAGGCTTCTTGCACAACTTAGAGCTCTGCCCTCCCTTAGATCTACCTCTGCAGATGTGCATCATCCCCCTTGACTCCGAGAGTGGTCCAAATGCACTGTACGGTGTCCCTTGTGCCCAGGGCCGGCCTTAAGCCAATGTGACCAATGCCATCACATCAGGCCCCGTGCTTTGGGGGGGGGGCCCACACCAGTGCAGTGAGCGTATTGCTTGCTGCTGCAGTCAGGATCTCTCAGGATTGTGTGTAGGTCAGTGGGGCCAGCAGAGCAGCTTTCCCTTGGGCCCTCTCACCTGCCCCAGCTTCTGAAGTGCCCAAAATGGGCCTCCCGGAAGCAATCGGCAGCGACGTCATCCTGTCGCCACCAACTATTTCCAGGTGCCGCACTTTGTGTCTGGCACCACAAGTGCTCTTCTTGGTGAGTGGGGGGCCCTGTGGTTAGTCCTAGAGCCGGCCCTGCTTGTGCTGGCCAAACTTTGCTGGCCTAACAGTGCCAGGCTAGCTCCAGGTCAGGACTGCGCCCTGTGTCATTTAGGGAGCCAAAGACGCAGCTGGGAAAATGAGCCTGGCTCTCGTGCAACCTAGGGGCTTGCACAGTTTGCTCGTTCGGCCTCCAGAACTGGGGACTTGGGTGGCAGTAAAGATAACTCTTTATCTTTAGCAAAGTAAAGATTGTTCATAATGTGCAAAAAATATCTACCCACAACATTTGGAGGAGAAACGGCAAGGATGGGATCTCCCTCCTTGTCTGAGCAGTGCAGGCAGTGCTTTTTATTATTGTTATTATTGCGACGCAGAGACAAACCCTGCCTCGACTTGTTGCTCTTTGCTATTTAAAGCCTGGCACCAGGATAAGATCTCAGATTCCAGGGCTGGCAGCATTTATCTTTCGCAGCCACCAAATAAGAAGGGAATTAAACGCCTGCCCAGAGAGATCAGGTCTGTCTCACTTCACAGCAGGAATCTCTGCTACGCAGGCCGGCCACGTCCCCTTCTGAGCAAGCCGTTCGTCTGAGCTGTCCAAGAACTGCCACGGGGGATGCCCCAATTTTACTCGCTATGAAGCGCCTGGCAACAGGGTAACAGACTGCAGTGGGGTCGGAACTGGGGAGACGAGACTCCAGTACAGCCCATTTCTACAGAGGCAGCAGCCATAGAAAAAGCAAAATGAGAAATCCGATGTTTGCTTTAGACCTCCGGCTTTTAACCTAAAGGGGGGCGTCACTGTCTCAGCCGCACACATGTCGGTTTCAGAGCACATCAGGGGTGCCCCGGTATCCACTGATTTGGTGTCCACAGTTTCAGTTATCCAAATACCATTGATCCTGGGGCATGTATTAGAGCACAATCCTAACCTGGAATTAGGCTGGCACAGTTAGGCCAGCAAAGTTTGGCCAGCACAAGAGCGACCGTAAAGCGCGTTTGGGCCACTTTCAGACAGGCTAGCACACAGACGTGCGCCATCCTCCCCGACTCCGAGAGTGGTCCAAACGCACTTTACGGCGGTCCTTGTGCCGGCCAAACTTTGCTGGCCTAACTGTGCCGGCCTAATGACAGGTTAGGATTGCGCTCTTTAAAAGATTGGGGAACCTTTGACAAATCTCTTTTTATCCTTGTTGCAGCAAAACCACTGACGTTCCCCTCTCTTTCAAAAGGCATCCCCAGCATCCACGGGTTTCAGGTACCCACGGGGTGTGTGTGTCCAGAATGGAACCCCAGTGGATACTGGGGCATGCCTGTATTTGCCCTTCCCAACCATTAAAGCACAACCTCATGGATGGTGGTAAGTAATAACAAGGCTGGGTCAAAATGTTTTGGTACCAGGGGAGGAATGCATCGAAACCTACCCCTTTGTACCAGGGCAGAAGTGTGGTATCCTCCTTTTCAGTGGTGTCATCTAAATGATTTAAGAACAGGTACTCACTTTTGATTGGCACGTGTCGGGACCCGCCCACCGGAAGTGACGTCATAAGCCGGAAGTGAGGTCGTGGCAGGAAGTGACATGAAAAAAGCCCGTTTTGAGGCCTCAGATGATTTCAAACTGACCCAACAGTTGCAACAGTATTCCACAGCACCCCCAGAACATGTGAAGGAGGCCTGGCATCATGTTAAAACCCCAGAGCAACTCATTTTTCAGTGGCAAGGAAAGGAAAAGGCTCCGCTCGCTGCCTGCCTGCCTGCCTGGCTCTGAGAACATGCAGGCAACTCAAACATGCAGGAAATTCAAACGTTGCAGAGGGCAGAGTCGACGAGTGGGCGGGCGAATGGGCGGGGCCAGCTGTAATCCTAGAAACCGGTACTCGCATACCCCCGCATACCCCCTGCATGACATCACTGCTCCTTTTTTATTTGCAAATAGAATGGCAGTGATGGAAAGAGCTAGCAAAGGGCTCCCACTGCCAGTCCACCACCTGAAGCAGCATCTTCAGTTGGCCTCATTGATGGGCCAGCCCTAGAAAATAACGATGGACATCCCAATTCTATCCAGCTCCGGCACAGCAAGGCTGAGTGGCCCAAACCATATCCAGCACTGGAATCGGTCTTGTGCCCTTGGCTGGCACAAGGGCCACCGTAAAGTGCGTTTGGACCCCTCTCGGAGTCAGGGGGGACGGCACATGTGTGTGCTGGCCTCTCTGACTCCAAGAGTGGTCCAAACATCCTTTACAGTGTCCCTTGCCTAACTGTGCTGGCCCAACTGTGCCAGCCTAACTCCAGGTGAGGATTGCGCCCTGATTGTGTGAGTACATTTGGCTTTTTTCTCTCTCTCTCTCTCCCTTCTGAAACTTTAAAACTTTCCAAACTGCTGCCACAGTTTTGCCGATCAATCCAATCCAAAGGGGATTGCATTCTAAGAAGTGGCCTTTGTACTGATGGTGACCCCTCCAAAGACCTTTTGAGATTGCAGTATTTATATACTGTGTGCTGTGTATACATGTGTGCAATATACTCACACAATCAGTTGGAAGGGACCTACAAGGTCATCTAGTCCAACCCCGTGTCTGTAGCAGGAAATCCTCCTACAGCATCTCCAGCAGGTGTTGGTTTAGAACACAATCCTAACCTGGAGTTAGGCTGGCACAGTTAGGCCGGGAAAGCTTGGCCGGCACAAGGGCCATCGTAAAGCGTGTTTGGACCACTCTCAGAATCAGGGAGGCGCACGTCTGTGTGCTGGCCTCTCTGACTCTGAGAGTGGTCCAAACATACTTTATGATGTCCCTTGTGCTGGCCAAACTTTGTTGGCCCAACTTTGCTAGCCTACCTCCAGGTTAGGACTGTGCCCCGAATTTTAGCACATCAGTTCTGCCTGGTGCACATTTAGCTCGAAAGTCGCCTCACATTGCAAAAGAGCTGGTCCTACTTGCTAGCGTGGCAAGGGCAGTACAGGCCCTGCTCGGGGAAATAAATACCAGCCGTCACCACATGTGGGTGCAGGTGGATCAAACACTCACCAAGCAAATGGGATGTGGTGAAATAATCTCACCACATCAAAAAAAAAGGGGGGGGGGAGGTGAAAACCGAGCCCAAGAGAACCTGTGGAAAAGTGCCTGGAAACTACTAGCCCTGAGTGTGAACGAGGCAGTGGCGTTTCTACAGAGATGGCAAAGCTCTAAGTTTTGCAAGAAGCCTTACCTTGCAGTGGAAATCACTCCTCTCCTGCACCGTTTTAGCCAATCTTGGTGTTGCTTACTGGCTACAGCAGCAAGGGAGAGGAGGGATTTACACGACAGGGTAAGGCTTCTTGCAAAACTTAGAGCTTTGCCATCCCTGTAGAAACGCCTCTGGAAAGAGGGCTGATGTGGGAGGAATAAAAAAAAAGCATCAGTCACCAGGAGGTTGCCTGATTCAAGCCAAGACCCAGATCTCTGTTGGCCATACCCCTGGTGTCGTTTCTACCCCTGACCCCAACTTCTATCAGCTGCAGGCGAGGGGGAGGCTATGCACGACATGGGCCGCTGCGTTGTTTTTCAATCTGCAGCTGACAGCAACTGCAGGGGACAATTTAAGTCAAGGAAAGAGGGGGGGAAATGAACCCCGCTGCCAAGATCCCAATGCGAAGCCTTCCCTGCCGTTGTCCCTCCGGCGGCGCAGGCTGGCCTCCTGCGCCGCCGGCACGCAGGGAGAAGACTCTCGGTCTGCTGCTGACTCCGGCTTGCTTCCGTCAAGGCCGCGCCGTGCCAAGCGCCGTTGCGTCATCATCGTTGCTGGGTTGCGTCATCGTCGCTGCAGGGTTGCGTCATCTTTTCACTGCGGAGCGTCCTGAAGCAGGTAATGAGCGGAGCGAGCGAGCGTGGCGATCGGGCTGATGAAGTGCTTGGCTCCCTTCCAATCGCACCCCCGGAATCCTGCTGAGTCAGGCTTCTTCGCGCCGCGCCGTCACCGGCCAATCACCCCCACCCCCCAACTAGATTTATTTAAAACAACAACCACAGCCCCATCAGCAGACAGGAGCGCCCTTGGAAGCTGCCAAGCCCCTTCCAATCTTTCCAACTTGGTTTGTTTGTTTGTTGCCAGTGGTGTTCCCATAGAGGGGGCAAAACGCTCAGTGTTGCAGGAGCCGGCGCTCCTGTGTAACGCAGCTCCTCCCCCTCGCCTCCTGAGCCATTCGCGGCTTGGAGAGCTGGCGCGGAGGCTTTGCTCTCCGAGCCGTGAATGGCTCTGGAGGCGAGGGGGAGAGGCAGCGTTGAACAGGAGCTCAGGCGTTTTGCCCCTCCCATAAGAACGCCACAGCTTGTTGCCATCCCAGCATGTGACAGCCCTGCTCTCCTGTGCCTGGAATAGGTTGAGCATCCGCTCTCCCTTGGCTTTTCAAAGGGTTGCACAGGTGCATGCAGATGAACACAGGCACACTCTCTTGCAGTGGCATTCCTAAAAAGGTAAAGGTTTCCCCATGACCGAATGGTCTAGTTGTGACCGACTGTAGGGGGCGGTGCTCATCTCCGTTTCTAAGCCGAAGAGCCGGCGTTTGTCCGAAGACAAGCTTCCATGGTCATGTGGCCGGCATGACTCTATGCCGTGGCGCACGGAAGGCCGTAACCTTCCCACCGAAGTGGTCCCTATTTACCTACTCGTATTTTTAGGTGCTTTCGAACTGCTAGGTTGGCAGGAGCTGGGACAAGTGACCGGAGCTCACTCCGTCACGTGGTCTCGAACTGCCAACCTTCCAGTCAACAGCTCGGTGGTTCAACCCACAGCGCCACCACACCCCATTGGCATTCCTACGGGGGGGGCAATAAGTTTTGCAGGAGCCTGAGCTCCTGCATAATGCAGCCCTTCCCGCCAGAGCCATTCGCGGTTTGGAGAGCTAAGTTTCCAGGCCAGCTCCCCAAGGCAGGAATGGCTCCAGAGGCAAGGGGGAGAAGCTGTGTTACACAGTTTGAATAACACTGCTCTAAAATATAGAAAATCATTGCGGAACATTAGCATCATCGTACTTAAGCTCACACTGGCCTTGGAAATGTGTGTGTACCAAGACTGACTTCTGCAGCAGCTGTCGTGCCCCAGCTGTGTCCCTGAGCTCCTATCCACTCCCTCATGGTAAGCAGATCCCCAAACCAAAGGACTACCTTAGCAGGCATCTTTCCCTCCCATATTTGACAAGGAGTGTCACGCATGCATTTGGCCCAGCTCATACGGCTTGTGTCCACCACTTCTGCCACATGCCCAGCAATCCGGGTAAGATTGGAAACCATAAGATCCCAGGAAATTTCTCTACCCTCCCTTTTGGCTTCTGGGCCCCCTTTTTGACCCTGGGCCCAGGAACAACTTACTTCTTGTCCCCCCTCTCACGGGCCCTGCTCTAGCCCACCCCCTCCTTCACATTTGTTTCCTCACCTCTTTCTTTTCGGTTCAGTGGAGTGGGAGGGTCGGTGGAGGTGAGAGGTGCTGGGGCGGATGGAAGTCTACTGCCTGATGCAACCGCTCAGTTGGCCTCACCGGTGGGCCGGCCTTGATGGTATGCACCAAGGAATGCTGGGAGATGTTGTTGGTGGCATTCTTGATAACGGCATCAGGAAGAAACAAAGCCCCAAGGGTGGTGTTATGTACCGAAGGTCCTGAACGGCCCCTGCATGCCAAATAGCAGAGGGTCCATGGAGGCATGCTCCGAAGAGAGGCCAGACACAGGCCGAGGAGGCCAAATGCAGACTCAGCTTCTGAGTCATTCCACTGGGTCCTCCTTTCAGCTCTGCCGTATCCCAAAACTCTCCATCCGTCACAGGAATGTTGACTGTCCTGATATTAAGGGGGGGGGAAATCCCCTGACAGCTGCTTATATTTGTGTGCGAGTGTGTGTGTGTGTGTGCAAGTGTGCAAGTGTGTGTGTGTGTGTGCGTGCGCACGTGCACGCGTGCATTAAATTATGGACTCTAATGAGTTTCCCTGTTACACCAAAGCAGCTCAGCACCTCTAGGTTTTTTCTCAGATCCACTCATGAATATTTCTCACTACATACTGGATGTCGTCCTTCTATTGAGAATCAATTAGCCCAAATGTTGTTATGACAGTTGCATTTTTATTTAATTAAAAAAAATATATTCTCTATAGCTGAAATTTGTATCATTTTTTTCAACAAGCGCTTCAGAGAAATCCTGGGGGGGGGGGGAGACACCTGATCTCACCGCAAGAGAGCTTTTGTGCAGAATGCATAAGCAAAGAGATATCCAAATAAATGATGCGCATTTCAGCTGAAGGCATTGTGTGGTTTTGGCTTGATGGAGGCGCGCATGAAAGTGGGTGGGGAGGTGCAGGAGCCCCAGAGCTCCTTCCCTCTTCCAGTAAATCATGTATTGATATTTTCCTTATCCAGAGCTATGTAGCCTAATTGGGAGTCTCAGGGCACAGTCCTCACCTGGAGTTAGGCCGGCACAGCTAGGTCAGCAAAGTTTACAGCGGACACGGTAAAGCGTGTTTGGACCACTCTCAGAGTCAGAGGCCAGCACACAGACGTGCGCCATCCTCCCTGACTCCGAGAGTGGTCCAAACGCCACTCCCTTGTATCTGGCATTCTGAGGTAAATTTCTGAGGTAAAATTCTGAGGTAAATATGAGGTAAATAAAGCAAAGTCTGGCCAGCACACCGTAAAGTAGGTTTGGACCACTCTCGGAGACGTGCGCCATCCTCCCTGACTCCGAGAGGGGACCAAAAGCTAATGACCAAAAGCACCAGGATAAGATCTCAGATTCCAGGGCTGGCAGCATTTATCTTTCACAGCCACCAAATAAGAAGGGAATTAAACGCCTGCCCAGAGAGATCAGGTCTGTCTCACTTCACAACAGGAATCTCTGCTACGCAGGCCGGCCACGTCCCCTTCTGAGCAAGCCGTTCGTCTGAGCTGTCCAAGAACTGCCACAGGGGATGCCCCAATTTTACTCGCCATGAAGCGCCTGGCAACAGGGTAACAGACCGCAGTGGGGTCGGAACTGGGGAGACGAAGTCAAACATTACAGCAGCCAAACATTCCTGGCCCAACTGTGCTGGCCTAACTCCAGGTTAGGATTGTGCTCCCAGAATCAGCAGCAGCCAAAAACCTTCGCCAGGGAGATGGTGGGAAACTTGCTTGTTCACTCACTCGCGCATACAGTCCTCCATGCTACAGCTCAGCCGCCAAGGTGTCCTTGGCAGTGTATTTAAACCGACAAATCAAAGCCACAGCTACTAACATAATATTTATTTATGTATTTCATACATTCTCAAATAACAGCACACGTCTCAAAATACAGCCCAGTGCCCTAAAAGCAGCAAATAAAGCAATTGAATATCATCGTACCAAACTTCATATGATGAGATGTTTAAGAACACACCAAAATGGTGCGCAGTGTGTGTGTGGGGGTGAAGGGTGAATGGTTATGTTTCAACATAAGGAAGGCAGCACTGAGCTCAAAGGGATCTAGACCAGGGGGGTCTCCAAAGTATGGCCCGGAGGCCACATTTGGCCCAACACAACTTTTTATCTGGCCCGCAACAACTTAAAAACACTTTTACTCATGAAATATCATTTCTCAGTTTAAGCATGGCATTGTTTCTTTGTAAATGTCACATTGCTCTTTTGTTCTGAATCATATCTTGCCAATTACCAAAAAGATCCAAGTAAAACATATTCATTCTTTTCATGAATTAAACAATTCATTCTTTTACATTTTACTCATTCATTCGTTTTTTTTCAGCACGCAAAAATCTGTAAAATACCCAATATGGCCCTTGTATTGCAAAGTCTGGAGACCTCTGAGCTAAACTGCTCAAAGATCTAAAATGCCACTAGAAGTGCAATCCTAACCTGGAGTAGGGCCAGCACAGTTAAACCAGCAAAGTTTGGCTGGCACAAAGGACAACATAAAGTATGTTTGGACCACTCTTGGAGTCAGAGAGGCCAGCACACAGAAGTGCGCCATCCTCCCTGACTCCGAGAGTGGTCCAAACGCACTTTACGATGGCCCTTGTGCCAGCCAAACTTTGCTGGACTAACTGTGCCAGCTTAACTCCAGGTTAGGATTGTGCTCTAAACCAACACCTGCTGGAGATGCTGTAGGAGGATTTCCTGCTACAGACACGGGGTTGGACTAGATGACCTTGTAGGTGCCTTCCAAATCTATGAGTCTAGGAATACTTTGCTGGCCTGTGCCAGCCTAACTCCAGCTTAGAATTGCGCCCACACAGACTGCAGGGTAGGGGGCAGGGCATGTACGCCCACATTCCTCATTGTGTGCTGTGTCACGTCCAACTGTCCAACTGCTTGCATTCCAGTGTTTTCCATGCAATTTTGTGGCAACTGTGTTAATTTAGGGCGCAATCCTGAATTGAGTTAGGCCAGCATAAGCTAAACCTACGAAGTTTGGAAAGCACAAGGGACACCGTCAAGTATGTTTGGACCACTCTTGGAGTCAGAGGCCAGCACACAGACGTGCGCCATCCTCCCTGACTCCGAGAGTGGTCCAAATGCCACTCCCTTGTATCTGGCATTCTGAGGTAAAATTCTGAGGTAAATAAAGCAAAGTCTGGCCAGCACAAGGTCCACCATAAAGTATGTTTGGACCACTCTCGGAGTCAGAGGCCAGTACGCAGATGTGCGCCATCCTCCCTGACTCCAAGAGTGGTTCAAAAGTGCTTTACGGTGGCCCTTGTGCCAGCCCTAACTTTGCTGGCTTAGCTTATGCCGGCCTAACTCCAGTAGGATTGTGCTCTTAAAATGAGGTGGCAGAGCCAGTCTCTCCAGCGGGCACTATTGAGTGGAACACAAGGGGGCAGTTTATGAGACCCTCCTCATCCTCCACCTTTCTGCAGTGCTCTTGCCCTGCATTTCTTGTTAGGTCTCATTAACTGGATTCCTTCCTCTACAATTTCTCAACAACTGCCTTTGGTCTTTCTCATACGCTTTTTAGTTTTGTTTTGTTTTGTTTGGTTGTGCACACGTTGCAACTCATGAAAATGGAATAAAATAAAACCAACCAGCCCACCCTCAAATGGTAGAACTGCTGTGGTGGCAAAAAGGGGAGCATTCCAGAAATGAGTAATGAATGGACTCCTCCGCAGGAAGCCAGATGAATTTGGGATGCTCAATTAGATCCCAGATTGCACATATAAAATATTGGCCACCTCCCGGGTTGAACAGCAAGGCTTTGGGTCTGCAACACATCAATCTGCATGTTTACCTACATGGGGGGGAAAGCTACGCTAGGGTCCTACATAGAACAGGCTATTCCTAGCTGGGTCAAGAGAAGCAGGAGCTGCTGAAACACCACCAAATGTGGAGCCTCTTCACCCTGTGAAGGCTGTGATCTTCTGCACTGCCATTCGCAAGAGTAAACCCAATGATATGGGAAGAATCTATTTCCTGCACAGAAATCTCAGTATTTTAAATTAGTTTTCTTTTCAGCAGAGGCGTACCTAGAGGGCGATCACAGCTCTAAGTTTGGCAAGCAGCTGCTCCCCTTCCTCTTCAGAGCTATTCCCAGCAGCTAGAGCAAAATGGAGGCTAGGTTGGCCATGAATGGTTCTGAAGAGAGCAGCTGCTTGCCAAACTTAGTGCTGGGCCCCCCTTCTAGGTGCATGTTCATGCCCTTGCACCAGGGGAGGCTCCAGCCTGCCCAGTGGCCTCCTCCTCGGATCTACTCCTGCTAAATAGCTCCGTGGCAGCCGCACAAACGGAATTTACCTCAGAATGCCAGCTGCATTGGCAGGGAGTGGGCACAGAATGCAGACAGCCTGTTGTCTTGTGAGCTCCCTGAGGCATCTGGTGGGCCACTGTGAGATACAGGAAGCTGGACTAGATGGGCCTTGGCCTGATCCAGTGGGGGTGTTCCTATGTTCCTGTGAGTGCACGTCTGAAGAGGGGCATCTGGTTCTGGCGCCTGTCAAAGAGAAATGCTGTGGAGAATCTTGACTGGCCACTAGTGTGTTTACCTCAGAATTTACCTCAGAATGCCAGGTGCAAGGGAGTGGCAACAAGATGCAGGCATCTTGTTGTCTCATGTGCTCCCTGAGGCACCTGGTGGGCCACTGTGAGTTACAGGAAGCGGGACCAGATGGACCTTTGACCAGATCCAGCAATGCTGTTCTTATGTTCCTATGAGGCTGCACCAGTGATGTCATGCAGGGGGAACGCGGGGGAACTCAGTTCCACTAGTTAAAATTAGGGCTGACTCCGCCCACTTCACTCTCCCTCCTCCCCCCTCCCAACTCCTCTGCAAAGAGCTTTTCTTCTTGGTTGGCCGGCACTCAGAGGGTTAAAGGGAGCAACTCCGGATTCCTAGGGGGACACATAGCTGAGCACAGGCAATTTTTGCTGTGCTGCAAGCACAGGTGTCAGCCTGCTGGCAGCAAGGGGGGCTGCATCCTGGGCAAGGGACCCAGGCTCAGGGTTAGCTCATAGTAGGGAATGAGCCACTGCTGATGACCTGGCTGCCTGGTTGCTGATGCTCCGAGCCAAGCCTGGCTGCCTGTTGCCTGCAAGTCTGGAAGAAGCCACAGTAGACAGACGTCGGTATCACTGCAAGATCAATTTCATGGGAGGGAGTTATTTTTAAAAAGGGAGCAGCTGCAACCCTGTCACTGCTCAGCAAATAAAACCAAACATCTCCTGTTCAGCTTCTCGGTGCCAATAAAATCGCGGCGTGCTCCTAACAAATGGAGTCGAAAATGTGTCACTTATCTCCGTCTAACATGCAGTGACAATGTTTTTCCAATGTTATAACTGCAAGCTGTGGGTAGAAATTGTGTGCATTCGGCTTTAGCCAATTAATAACTCCCCCCCCCCCCCCGCCCAACACACAAACACACTCAGGGTGCACTCCTAAACTGAGTTAGGCTGGCATAGTTAGGCCCGGCACAAGGGACACCGTAAAGTATGTCTGGGCCACTCTCGGAGTCAGGGAGGACAGCACACAGACATGCATCATGCTCCCTAAGTCTGAGAGTGGTTCAAACACACTTTACGGTGGCCCTTGTGCTGGCCAAACTTAGCTGGCTTACCTTATGCCGGCCTAACTCCTGTTTAGGATTGCGCTCTTAGTGTTTTCCAAAAGTTAGAAGTGCAGAAAACAGTGTTGTGCATTTTCATTCTGTAATCACCAAACAACAACTACTACTACTACTACTATTAATACAACACACACACACACACACACACCCCTCTCTACCCATCAGCGACTCTTGCTTCGGGTCCGGAAAACAGTTTGCTTCCCTTATGTTCCCACAAATATGCTTAACTTGTCCCATTTTGGGACATGTGGCTGAAATTGGACTACTCTGAATCCCAGGTGCTCAATAACTGGCTCAGAATCTTGGACTAAGTTCCATAATCTTGGACTCATGTGTGTGTTGTGTTTGCATGCAAGGGGTGTGCGGGAGAGAGGACAGTGATGTCATGAAGGGGATACGCGGGGGTACGCGAGTACCGGTTCCTAGGATTACGGCTGGCCCCGCCCATTTGCCCGCCCACTCGTCAACTCCGCCCCCTGCAACGTTTGAATTTCCTGCACGTTTGAGTTGCCTGCATGTTCTCAGAGCCAGGCAGGCAGGCAGGCAACGAGCGGAGACTTGCCTTGCCTTCCCTTGCCACTGAAAAATGAGCTGTTCTGGGTTTTTGGAACTGTTGGGTCACTTTAACATGATGCCAGGCCTCCTTAACATGTTCTGGGGGTGCTGTGGAATACTGTTGCAACTGTTGGGTCAGTTTAAAATGGTCTGAGGCCTCAAAAAGGGCTTTTTCATGTCCCTTCCTGCCACGACATCACTTCCGGCTTATGACGTCACTTCCGGTGGGCAGGTCCCGACACGTGCCAATCAAAAGTGAGTACCTGTTCTTAAATCATTTAGATGACATCACTGAGAGAGGAGGATGGTGCATCTCAGCATCCTGGCCTTCACCCTCTTAAACCTACTACTCTCATTTGGATTCTCTGTACAGGGCAAACAAGCCCCCCCTGGTGACTGCAGCAGACCTCCAAACGCTGCCCCCCCCACATGCTGGAGGTGGGGGCTGGCAGCCAGGGGGTCTTGCTGCTCTGAGGCCTACTGTGATCATCTCTCCTGGTCATACAAGATTCATTCTCCCACACCCTCACCATAGGGTGCTTGCTTGATGAGGTTTGCGCCGTTCGTGACGGCCAGGCATCTCTCTCTCTCTCTCTCTCTCTCTCTCTCTCTCTCTCTCTCTCTCT